>JAODKN010000037.1:11756938-11772748 GCA_026774425.1 Petrocephalus zakoni
GTGTGTGTGTGTGTGTGTGTGTGCAGTACTGACCTGTGTGTGAGTACATTGCTGAGGTAGAGACGACTCTTCTCCTCTGAGGACATGCCCTCTGCTATAAGATAGAAGATATTAAAGTTCCTCTGATATTGTGGTGGAGAGATGAGCCGTGACTTCTCAAAGAGGTATATATATAGCCTGGCTGAAAGAAAACACACACAGACCCATTAGCATTAAAATAAAACACACACACAGCTCAAATAACTTATAAAAGGCACTTAACAATATTGACTTTCAACTCCCAAACCAATGATGGCCTATCATGTAAAGCTATATGTTTCGCTTTGGACTATTTCCTTTATATGTAACTCATTACATTCAGTTGTCATTTAGAGTTAGGGAGCAAATTAGAGTACACAGCATTCCTGCTGGTCAGGGAAGGGGAGCAGTTTAAGAATAAATTTCAAAAAGTTAAGCTTTGGCTCCCCCTATTGGCCATTTATTGACTTGCAACATCAACTCATCCATCTACACTTCTTCCAACCACAGATGCAGGTTAGGGTAGCAGGGGGGATAGAATCTGTCCCGTGTGGCACAGATTACCGATTACAGATAAGCTGGGGTACAAATTGGATGGGATGGTCTGTCATAGAGCACTGTTTCTCAACTCGGTCCGGGGACTCCCAGACGGTCTACGTTTTTGGTCCCTCCCAGGTCCCTGCAAGACAATCCACATTTTTGCAAAAATGTGGACTGTCTGGGTTGAGAAACACTGCCAAAGAGCGCACACACTATGGGCAATTCAGAGTCACCAGTTAGCCTAACCATTCTCCTCCCAAACACACACACACACACACACACACACACATAGACCCGCATACCTATCTCAATGGCAACCGCCCATTCATTCCTATGGGAAAAACCCTAATCCCAATAATGACACCCTTAACCCCAACCCAGCTCTAACCATAAGCAGCCAAACAAAAATACAAGACTTTTGGCATTTTTACTTTTTTGATCGCATCCACAGATTTTCATAACACTGAGGTCATTCAAATGGGGACCTGAAAAGATGTCCCCAAAAGTAAGGAAGTTTCTGGTTTTACCACACTCTGGGGACATTTTGGTCTCCAAATGTGATCTATGCAAACCCACACACACACACACACACTCACACACAGCCTATTTCTATGGGAAAAACCCTAATCCCAATCACGACACCTTAACCCGAAACCAACCCTACCCTTAACCATAAGTAACCAACCCAAATACAAGACTTTCGGCATTTTTACTTTTTGATTCCATTCACAGATTTTTATAAAATTGAGGTTTTCCAAATGGGGACCTGAAAAGATGTCCCCAAAAGTAGGGAAATTTCAGGTTTTACTGCACTTTGGGGACATTTTTGTACTCAAAAGTGATCTATACAAGAACACACACACACACACGCACACACACACACACACACACACAGGGGGAGAGAGGTGTCAAACCCCCAGCCTTGAAGGTGTGAGGAAACAGCACTGAGTCATGGTGCCACCCTTAAAGCTGGTGTGTTTACACATGTAACATCGCCCACAGTGAACGAGCATCTGCAAGTCAAACCTCACTATTCATAGCCGCGCATTACACCATCCGTATATTGTGCCAGATAATCATTGCAAATTATGTGTCAAATAATAATAATAATGAAGACTGACTTTACCTCCAGTCAATGTCTTCTCCTTGTACTGAAGTGAAAGGAGCTTGATGAAACGACTGGAGTTGTGGTTCCATTCGGTTTCCGCGTGACCGAATGCTTCAAGAATGCAACTCATCTGAAAATAATGGGAACGCAAACATCAGCTAGCGAAGCATTGCAACGTTTGCATTTCTACTGACTTGATTAAACAACTAAAAGAAGTCATTAAAGACATATGCACACGCAAATAAACATATGTATGAATCCAAAGTATAACTAAATAACGTGTTTTCCGAAGTAAAAAGGAATAAGACAAATTCACCACCAGGGGTCACTATTATACACAAGCTGAAGAGGCGAGACCGAATGTAGGCTTTATTTCGTCAAAATGATAATGTGCACGCCCAGTGTGCTGCTGTGTTTAGCTGGGTATGCTGCTTGGGACTCGAATACACTCATGGGATGTCAGTCACCCAAAAAATCTCAGTCCTCACATTAACAGCTCGCTCTGAAAAATACATATTCTTCCAGGAAAGTCATTTTACTGCAGGTTTGTACACTAGAATTCATCTGGATTACAAAACTGAGCACAGAGCACAAAGAATCTCCCTCTGAATGAGCTGGGGGGTGCAAAGAGAGGGGAAGCCTCAGTTAAGGGGTGGGGGGGGGTTGCTGACTCACATGCTCCATCCGGGGAGCCAGAGCGAAGCCCTCGGGGCCAGAGCGGGCAGTCAGGTGCTGCATGATGTGCCGAGAGGCAACGGTCTTCCCGGAACCACTTTCTCCACTGGAGGGAGAGGGCGAGGAAGGAAGCAGTGGAGCGATGGGATGATGGGGTGGCAGGACAGGTTGGGGGACAGCCAAGCAGACAGGAAGAAAGTAGGCAGACGGTGAGGAGGAGATGGTGCGGTGGCGGGAGAGCGATGGAGAGAGAGAGAGAGGGAGAGAGAGAGAGAGAGATACACAGAAGTTTTAGGGAGTATATTTTTTTGTACTTCAGGTTCAGGTTCAGGTTGGGGAGCAGGCACTGGTGCAGTTCATTGCCGGATCACCCTCAGGATATCTCACCACATGGCCTTAGTGCTGTGACTGACGCTCGCTCACAATGCAGGTAATGTGCCTCATTCGGGACTCCCTGAACACCTGGCGCTCCCTCACAATGCAGGTAATGTGCCTCATTCGAGACTCCCTGAGCAGCTGGCGCTCCCTCACAATGCAGGTAATGTGCCTCATTTGGGACTCCCTGAGCAGCTGGCGCTCCCTCACAATGCAAGTAATGTGCCTCATTCGGGACACCCTGAGCACCTGCCTCTCCCTCACAACGCAAGTAATGTGCCTCATTTGGGACTCCCTGAGCAGCTGGCGCTCCCTCACAATGCAGGTAATGTGCCTCATTCGGGACTCCCTGAGCAGCTGCCTCTCCCTCACAACGTAGGTAATGTGTCTCATTTGGGACTCCCTGAGCACCTGGAGCACCCTCACAATGCAGGTAATGTGCCTCAATCAGGACTCCCTGAGAACCTGGCGCTCCCTCACAATGCAGGTAATGTGCCTCATTCGGGACTCCCTGAGCACCAGACGCTCCCTCACAATGTAGGTAATGTGCCTCATTCAAACCAGGACCATCATATGTGTCATAGGTATCGGGAGTACCACACGCCCGTTTCAAGTGACCTCATGACCCCCCATGCTCTCCCAATCTGACTACTGATTTCATAGGAAGAGTCAGAGTATCGCTGCCGAGGTAAGTGAGCCTCTCGATGTGGTTGACATTCTCTCTGCAGACAGACACACAGCTGATGGCTGTGCCCAAGAGGTCATTAATGGCCTGGATCTTGGTTTTTATCCGGAACACTCGCAAACCCAGACACTCAGACTCCTCACTCGGTCTCTCGAGAGCCCTGATCAGAGCCTCCGTTGACTCCGTAAAGATCACTGCATCGTCGGCAAAGTCAAGATCACTGAATCTACCTTCTATCTTCAACAGATGCCCCACAGCCTCTGGGCCCCACGACCCTGCTCACGACCCAATCCGTGCAAGCACTGAACTGAGTAGGAGCAAGAATACTCCCCGGATGATCCCCAGAATCAACTGGAAAGAATGCAGAGGCTTTTCCTCCACTCTGCACAGCACTCCCAGGACCATGTCCAGGAACTTCAAGGGGATCACACAAACTCTGAGGATGTCCCACAGGGCAGTTCAATCAAATGGGATGAAGGCTTTATGGAAATCAACAAAGGCTACAAAGAAACGCAGCTGATATTTGCACTTGTACGCGCTGAGAACCCTCCATGCCAGGATGCGGTTGATGGTAGACTTCTTAGGCATGAAACCAAACTGCTCTGGTCACTGGTAGGCGAGGATCAGCTTTAAACAGCTGTTCAAAGAAGCTAGCTCAGCAGGTCACAACTAAGCGTCATCCGTAATAACTGCTCCATCACCCGCCCTGACTGTGGGTGTGGATGTGCGTAATGCTTCAGTACCTCGGTAAGCTCTGTACGTAATGTTTTTGGAGTAGGAAACACACTCAGATCCCACTGCAGTGATATACAGGCGATAATAGAGACGGCACTAATTACATTGCAAGTCAAACTTTACCAAGCAGAAGACGAGCAGAGGTGTGGCCCTGTGTACAGCTCAGACGGAGACGGCATCCCCTCCTCAGTAATCCTGACTGTGTGATGCTGATTCTGGGATACCAGGCACCCGGGAATGAGGGCAGAGACGAGACGCACGGTGAGGGGTACCTCAGGACGAAGCACTGCGGCTGCCGCTCCCGGAGCATGGCCCCGAAGGCTCTCTCTGCGGAGGAGTAGATGTGGGGGGGCAGGCTGGGGCAGGGATGTCCACTGGGGCGGAAGTATAGCTGGCTCACCTGGAGAGGGGGGGTTTGGCACATTTTCCATGTGAAATCAACAACCACACAGAGAACCAATGAGAGTCGATCCTGTCGGGACGGAACACAGACACAGGTGATACAGGAACAGGCGTCATGCTGCTGATGGGGGGGGGGCTCACCATTTTTTCCATTTTTTTTTTCCTTCCACTTTTCCTTCAACTCAAATTTCAACCCAAAATTTGAATGATCCTTAGCAATCCACACTAAGTAGATCAATGGCATGTTCACAATCACATGCATGATACGACATCGCATATTTCCTCAAGTCCAATTTATGTCCAGCTGGTGCTCAAACAGCCACTGTCCGTATTCTCATTTAATTACCGGGTGCCGACTCTGCTCAGTGCTGCCCCTGCTGACAGCACAGCGAAATGCAGGGAACCGCCCGGCATCAAAGTAAAAGCTTTTAGGATCGAAATCAAAGCTAGAGATTAAAGCAAACAGACCTTGAAAGCCCTTAAAAGACCTTAAACCAGCCAAAGACCATTTAGAGGGAAGCTGGGCTTAAAAGGAACGTGGGTGTAAAGAGAATCAGGGCATATTAAAATGGGGTAATGTGATGAATATGTTGCTTGATATAATATCCATAAAGGAAGCAGAGGGCTCAAAGTTAGAGCGGCACTCATGGCTGGAACACACACCGAGGAAGTGGAATAGCAGGGATAGAGAAGAGGTCCTCGCCTAATGGACTGTGTGGGACAGATGCAACACTGGGTGACCTGGGTTATCGGGTGGAAAATGAGCAGATGGAATGAAAGGAGGAGACGAGATTTGTGCAAGAAGAAAGCCGAACAGGTGACATAACACATGTCTCCTGCACCCTGGCATTACGAACTCATGAATCAACACCGGAGTACCACACTCAGGGACACATGCCTGATTCTACAGCCATGGATCATGGGCTCATGTTAAATGCATACACTCGAGGAATGACACCTGAATTTCATGCTTATGGATATGCATTGCAGGGTCTCACTTTATCTAGAACAGCTACTGTCCCCAGGTTCATTTAAACCTGTTCAACAGCCATGAAACTACTTAGATTAGTCCAGCACACATCATCCATATATTCCATTACGGGAGAAACAATCTGGCCAGGATTCTTCACTTATACAGCAGAGAGGATTGAACTGGAGCCCTTTTGGCCCCAGATAATAAAAATTCCTCACTATAAATTTGACAGATTTTTACATGACGCCTCACAGAAAAATACTGGATTATAAATAATAAGATCAATTTTCCACCAGGTATTTCTGTACTGACTGCTCCTGAGACCTTATTTATAAAGCAAACATCATAAAACCACATCGAATGCCACTTACCAGTGCTGAATAAATAGGGAGACTTTTGTTGGGGTTAAGAATCAGAAGAATGTGGCCAATATATGTCTGAAAGAGAAGAGAATACTCTAGGTATCATTCATCGGTCCGAGCAAATTAAGGGTTAATATCAAACCCAGTTATTCATCTTTTGTGTAGTTCAAGGTGACATGAACTGTTTAATAAGTTTGCAGAGCTGCTGATCATTTTTTTTCATATACAGGACATTGAGAGGTCTGGTGGACATCTATGCATGGATTTATCACGCGGTTTTATGTGACGTGTGCAACTCTGCTCTCAGGCAGAGGCAGGTCAGTTCATAGCTTACTCAAGGTAACACGGTAACATAGGAACTCACAGGGGTTATTATAGTCAGTTAACCGAGTTAGGTGTAGCTCCACGTAGTACTTTTTCCTAGTATAACCATGGTAGTAAAGAACTAGCTACAAGAAATCTAAAGTAGATAAATCAAGTGGTGTTTACTGGCAAGGATAAATAGACATTTTTTTTTAACCCATTCAGGAAATGATTCATTCAACCGGGAGTCTTATTACGGCATTTTGATTTATGTGGAGCTGAAGGAGAAACTAATCCCGCCCGTAGTCCAAAGGCCCGTGCTGGACACGTCATTCTCAAAGCACTCCGAAAGGCTATTTTCTGCACGTGGCCAAAGCAGTAGCTTCAATAGGTTATTATTGTCTTTTACACAGAAAAAGAGGATAGTGGAGTGAGGCAGTGAGCATATATGCGATGGATTAATATACTAATATACTAATATAATGAATTAATATACGAGACATTTAATCAGCAAGACTGGCCAGTGGTACATCGGAGCGTTTAGTGATGTGAATGTCATCGTGAGGGTGAATCGGCGCGCGTTACGGTACTCACATAGATCTGGTTGTTCCCGAAGCGCTTCTGCATTTCGTACAGAAGGCTGCTGTCGTTTAATTCGCTGAGGGAAGCGAGGTCGTCGTTCGGAGCCGGAGGCGCGAGCTTCACCTGGATGCCAGCGGGAGAGTCGGCCATTGTTTGGAAAGCAGGCGACTGCACGCGGCATGATTGGATAGAAAATCAGCGGAGGCAGAGGGACCCGGCAAGCAGAGTAATGTGCATTTGCTAGCAGAAACCTTTTGGCATGCAAACCATTCATAGCACTGACCTACTGCATGATTTAGGTTTCAGGCAAGAAAAGAAGTTTGAGGAAACTGTGTGCGTTTAAACCAGTGTTTCCCGACCCGGTCCTCGGGGACCCCCAGACAGTCCCTGGTTTTGCTCCCTCCCAGTTTCCTGCCAGACAGTCCACATTTTTGTTCCCTCTGAAAAACACAGGGGAGCAAAAATGTGGATTGTCTGCGGGTCCCCGGGAACTGGAATGGGAAGCACTGGTCTAAACTGCTGGGGTCCGTCACTGGCCACACACAAACCGTTCACAGTATGGCAACTCCAATCAACCTTAGTGTCAACCCCGAGGAAACCCCACAATTACACATGGTTCCAGAGCTGTGAGGTAACACTGTGCCACCCTGCTGCCCCGTATTTAAATTCATAACATTATTCAGAAGACCGAACTACAGTAATCAGACACTCCTCAGTTGTTTACAAATGAACAAATACACACCTGCCCGTCCCAATTACCAGCCCCCACCTGAAGTTGGCTGGGCATCCCTAGAGATGGCACTGCTACTAATCACTAGTATTGCCTCTGCTGGATTAAAGCGCCAATAGGAGGAAATAGCCTGGCAAGGCAGTTAATTGGAGAAACCAAGAGATAAGCATCCTCCTGACTCCCTCTGCTGCATTGTATTGTTGTTGCTGAGGACTGTGTTCTATAATTCATATGTGTTTAGTGGTGGGGGCAGCCCAGCCTGTCTGCCCTTTGCTGCCGGTCTCTGGGGGGTGCCTGCTTGTAGCTAGATTCGGATACCATGCCGATGGTGCAGCAGAGTGGTGGGAGGCCCAGTGCTGCTGACCTACAGATACTGGGGCATCTGCCAGGACAGGAGGAGAACGCAGGTGTCGGGAAAACTGTCACGGCAAGACTGTTAGGCTTTTGTTTCATGTCTGAGTTATTGTAGTGTTAGTTAGTGCCAGAGTTTGAAAATAAAATAAAAGAAATTCAATTACCATAACAAGAAATGTGAAATACTTCCTGTTACCATTTTTTATACTATGATAAAAATGTAAGTCATTTGAGGAAATGTAATCCAGTGTATTGCAGTAATAATGCCTTGCACATCTTGCTCATTTTGCAGTATTAGTATATAATTTGTACTGTGTGTGTGTGTGTGTATATATATATATATACAAAAACTAAAAAAAACACATGGAAGACTAACTAAAACTAAACAGGATTGTAAGTGAAAATTATATAAAAATGTATGTATAAAATTGTATGTATTGAACACAGCATTTTGTAGGGTTCTCAGAAGGAAAAAAGGGTCACTTCTTGACCAAGCCCTATGAAATATGTAGCCACACAGAAAAGGGAATTTTTCAGAAGGAATTCTGCGTATGTGTCAGATCACAGGCTGCCTGAGGACACGGGGGGGTAACCTCATTCTCTCAGAGAGGCGGGGGGACTCCCAGTACAGTAAAAGCCACAGAAGCTGTCCTCCCAAGTGTTTACTGATGCCAAGATAAATAAATACTTCATATTTTATTCTGCTAAAGTTCCCAAAGGCACAAGGCCTACTCCCACTGTTGATCCGAGGATATTACAGCAATTTTTAACAACAAGGTGTTGTCACTCGCAATTTATTTCAGTAATACTGAACACGCCGGACATATTTCATGTTGTGTGTCTTTCCCTTCTGGGTATACATCCATTAGTCTGCTGTATGCACTTTTGCTTGGGCTTGTGTGCCTTGTGTGTATGTTTTTTTGCATGCATGTACGCCTGCATCTGACTGATTACAATTAGATCAATACATTTTTTTGGATATTGGAACTCTTATAGGACAATAAGGTTATAATATACTCAGAATATACCCATTGTTTACAAATATATATCCATTTTATCCAGCAGCAGTGGGCAGCTATTATTTAGTGCCCGGGGAGCACTGCTTAGAGGCAGCACCTTACTCAGGGTACCTCAGTGATACCTTGCAGGTCAGCGATTCAAACCAGAAAACCCCAGTCATAACCACAATTCCCTAACCATTAGGCAACCACTGCCTCTATGTGGTAGTTATTTGAACTGAAGTAAAGCAGAGGTGGGTAATTCAGGTCCAGAGATTAAAAGTCCAGACCAGGATTTTGTTTCAACCAACAAGTTGAGTATAAACAGTCTGTCACAGAGTGCTCAACTGGTTGGTTTAAACAAAATCCTGGTCTGGACTTTTACACTCTGGACCTGAATGGACATGTGGCCACCATGAGAAAGCAATGGCATGCTGTGAACTCGCCTGCTCTAGCTGCCCAGGCCTTTCCGTGCCCCTAGATGGCAGGGAAGTTGGCCGTCTCAGCAGACTTTCCCTGAACATAGTCTGCTTCTCTGCAATGCTGTCCTGCTTACAGATGGGGAGGGCCAGGTAGCTCCTGTAAGGGGGCACGGTGGGGTGGGGAAGAGGTTATGTATGACACCTGGAACTCAGCATGAGAGGTACAAGCTGCCAAGGGGTGATTTCAGCACCTGGAACTGTCCCAGCAAGGCCCAGCCGAAGGAAGCTTCCAGAACAATGCTAGAAGCCTTCAAGATATTTGACAAGCAAATTTTCAAAACTCATTAGTCCATGGGATGCGCTTTGAGAAAAGTTCTGTGTACTTAGTGAGTTTTGGAAATTTAATGACAATTCTCATTGAATTACATAAGGACTGAATGTGTTTTGGTTCACAGTGCTGTAACATATGATGAGGACGCTTGACTTTAGGTCATTAACAGTCTCATCTCAAAGGTAGCAAAAAAAGTTAACACGCAGGCAGCCTCATCTCAAAAACAACAAAAAAAAATTGGAAATTCCATATACAAAAAAATTTATTAAAATTAATAAAATTCAAGACAACAAGCTAAAGATTGCTCATGCAACAGACTTATGCATTCTCGTTTGTATTAAAAATAGTGAAGAAGAGGATTAAGCCATTGCGCCCCCCCCCCGTTATGCAATGATGAAGGCTGAACAGGACAGAGAGACACCTACAGTTTCCTGTTGGGTGCAGAACCGGCCTGGATGCTTCCGTCACCCTGGTCACCTGGTGATGGCGCCGGAGAGAGCCCCAGCGTCCGCTCCCAGCACTCCTCTGCCCGCAGGAGCATGTCCGCGATGCAGTGTGAGGCCGCGACATCTGCAGTCCGGAGGAGCCGCGCGTCGTTAAGCGTAAAGCCGAGTAGGTGAATGCACACGCACCCTGCCACTGTCATCCAAACTGACGTTGCAGGTTACCGGGGGGGGCACACCGTATCAATATTCAGGCCGGATGCTTAGTCGGGAAATCAGGAGCTAAACTGCTGATAGTCAACATGCACAAACTGATTTGTGAATTAATACTAGGGCAGAGTGAGCAGAGCGAAGGAGACACTCGAGCGTTAGGATAATAATGTACAGGTTATTATTATTTAATGTTATTATGTAAGTAGTCTATCTAATAATCCATTGCAGATACATGCACACACTCACATAACCACATTTCACACACACAGAGCATAGACAAGATTCAAACCCTCACACTTAAGACTACTGAACACGTAAATAGAAGTACTATTAATTGCATTATGGCTTATTACTGCAGTGGAAAATGAGGAGGGCAGTGGGATAAGGTATGTGCTAGCATTAGCAGGAGAAAGATAAGACCTTCTGCTTTTTTATTATTCCGCAAACGCTTTTATCCGGAGCAAAATACATTTCTTGAGAAGGTGGGATTAACCAGGCCTTGGAGCGATCAGGGGTTAAGGGCCCTGCTCAGAGGGCCAAAGGAGAAATTACCCGAGCGACTCGGGCATATCAGCCGGCGACCCTCAAAGCACAGGCACAGCACCCAAACCCAGTGAGCCGCAGACAGCTGCAGAGCACTTAGGCAGAAGCCCAAAGCAGCTGCGTCGCTTAGAAAAAGCAAATTTAATTGCAAATTCATTGAGCTTCCTGGCTCCATTTACATTTGTAAGCACAATTTCGTCAAGTCAGTCCTGGCCCAATTTCCACTGCAGAAAGGCAGCGATGTCTTAATGTCCTAAATGGAAGTCATTTTAAAGCAAATTAAATTCCAAGAACAGATGAATCATCTGACCATGCATATGACCAGCTGAGTAAATATTTTAACAGCGAAATTAAGTTCTATAATTCAGACTTTGGTTCATTGCAGTCTTGGACCTCAGAGTAAAAGCCTTGTGGTCATTCATTCCTTTTTTAGGACTCTTTGAAAGTGCTTATCCACTAATTAATTCTCAAAGAATTAATATGAACAGCGTATTCGGCTGAAACAGCCAGTGAGCAGCCACGGCTCGGCATACCTGAAGGTCTGTCCCTGTTGTAGTTCAGTAGACTGGGGTCTGCTCCATGTCTAAGCAGCTTTGCCACAATGCTGATCTGAAGATACAGAATGCACACAAATTAAAAACACCACTGATCACCCCAGCAGTTTTTAATATTTCTTCTTTTAATCTACTAGCCCAATGCTTCTTAAGCTCCTCGTTGCCTTCCGGACATACATATGTTGTACATATACATATATATATACACATTACATAGGTTTACATTCGCAAAACTGCTTATTAATACATCCATGGTGCTTCCGTCTCTTTCAGCAGTGAGGTCTTCCAGGATTTTTGACCGTGTAAACCTTCTTGTTTAAAAGGTGGTGCAGGACAAAACATCATTCGAGATCTTTCCCGGTCTACTGTTAGATATTGACCTTTGTATGCATCAATCGATGTTCAATACTCCTCTTATATGAAAGCCCCGGTATTTCAACATCAATTAGATGAGCTGTTGTTATTGAATAATCGTGTAAATTGTTGAATTGTCAAATTCCAAAGTCCTTGGAATTAGATTTGTCACATGTAAACTCACTTGGGTAATAATCATAGTCCCATTAGCTCGTGCTGTGCCATTTTAGGTAAACACTAATTTCTATCAGATTAATTCATTTCAGAAAATTGCCAGTGTGGCAAGGAACAGAGGCACCTGTACAGAGTAGAGTAACCGCCATTTAGAATTTCTTTTGTTCTTTTCATAGTCCAGGAGAAATTAGAAACAGTCTATTACTTACCTCATTCATTTGAGGTAGCCGTTTGACAATTTTCACAGTGTGATTTAAATGAGAAAAAGCACGACCAAGCTCATTCGTGATCACATGACCTTGGTCTCTAGGACGTATAACATATATGTTGCTTGAACATATGAGAAATGCTCAAATTTGAGAAGGCAACTTCATCCTTATTGTTGCAGAATTTCAGAAACCTTGTTCATCGTCGTTGTTGCAAAATTTCTGGCATTTATCGCAAAACAGTGGGAGCTGCTATTTTGATCTTACACTGTGTCTGTGATGCCCGGGGGAAGGTAACTTTGTAAACCTGGGCCCTTTATCCCGCTGGTCTGCATGCCGTACCTTTGGGCTAACAATGGCCTACATATGGAAGGCAGGAACAGGGGAGTCCCTGGCCAACAGAGGAGAACTCCTGCTCTATGGGCATGTTCACACCAGTGTGCATGATATCAGGACGAAGGACATGGGAGACATCAGCAGCTCTGGTCCAAAGACAGAATGAAAATGTTTAAAGACATGCAATGAAAAGCAATGTGTGTAAAAAAAGAATGTCCTGTTTAATATATCTGAGTATTAGGTTTTCAGCCAGAGGAAATGTCCTGCTGTTTAAATGTTTGTATTGGATTTCACCAGAGAGCTCATTATTACCATTGCTGAATGCAGAAGAAATGCACTTTTGGCACTTGATCTTTTTCCTGATCAGTAAAGACAGAACAACATAATGGAGGGATGGATAACTTTACTTCTTGACAAGAAGACATTTAAATAGATGAAACCATGGGCAGGTGCTCCAAACAGACAACCAGAGGGTTAACACAATGCCTGGGGCCACGACACTGCTATTAAAGGCTATCAACAACAAGTTCATGACGATGGGTGGGGGCAGGTACAAATCTTATTATGACAACATTACTCAGCATGTCCTCAAGAGGGCATGGCATAATGGGAAAAGAAAAATGGGTAACACCTTATGTAAAGCTGTCATCTATAATGCATTATAGATACCTTCATAATGCATTATAATGGTCAGTATAAGAATCAATAAAGTATTACAGCATGTTCTATTGACAGTCATAAGGCATTACACTGTTGATTATAATACTGTATAAGCTCCATTGAGATCTATAATGTACTATGCATTACAATGGCCAGTATACGAATTAAGGGTACTTTGTACTGCATTATGAAGGTATCTATAGTGGATCATAGATGAGACCTTCATTAAGCATTCTTCATTAAGCACATTGCATTATAAACATGACTATAATGTGTTATGCTTTTTCTAAATATTTATAGCCATGTTTCTAATGCTTTATGAATGCATTATAATGTGTCATGTATGTGTTCATAAATTCTTATAGACGTGGCATTCATAGAAAGTGTTCCCAGAAATGTCTAAAATACGGGCAAATTCCCTTTGTCAGAAGCTTCTAAATGACTCAAATCCAGTGCTTCAATTGTCAAAAACATTTGTGGCAAACAGATCCACCCACAACTTTGGCGCCAGCTTTCCAAAACAACAATAATCCATCTAATCAACAAATACACAAGACAGGAATCTTAGCAAGTTGGATTAAAACACCCATTTACAGTGAGGTTAAGGTAATGGCAGACATTCCCAGCTTGAACAGTTGTTCACAGATGCATGGGCTGACGTTCAGCAGCAGTAACCTGGGAGGCTTAGGAGCACTACCTGTCCGTATCTGGCGGCCAGGTGGAGCGGTGTTGAGGAGCTGTCATCGGCAACCTGGGGATCAGCTCCCGCCTCCAGCAGCAAAGAGACAACGTCCTCAAAACCACTGGCACAGGCTATGTGCAGCTGAGGAAAGAGGACACATAAGATTGCCATGCAAAGAAGGAAGACGATTATTGAGGTGCAAAACTAAATAACTAGAGCTAAAAAAAGCTTTTGCAAGTTATGAGAACATTAGGATACTGCAGTTGGCAACAGCAGACCTGTAGACAGTAAATCAGCAGTGTTTATATGAGTAAAATTACTGAATACAGTGGCAACTGCGTATAGTGATCACGGTTATAGGGATCGACCGCTTATAAAATGCCAGAGCGGGACAGTGCAGTCGGGACCGTGCCCTGATGAGAATGAGGTGAAGATCACGCACCAGTGTGACACCTTGGTCATTGACCTGATTGACACTCCCCCGAGTGGCCAGAAGGTGCTGGACATCAGACAGCATGGATGATTGGTACTGGGACCTCAGGAGTTGCAGAATGTCCAAATCCAGACCTGCAGAAAGCAAAAGGACTAGACTGTTATATGCATTATAGTAATGGTGTACTATTCCACTATTTTGCAATGTTATTTCATGTGTCAGTCTGCTGTTTCTCTAGAAAGCCACATTCAAACGCTCAGTACCAATGATCAGCCTGAATAAGGCGGTCTGTAGACCAGTGGGCACCACCCAAAATACAATTGCATCCAGTGTGTGAGATCAATCCCTACCACCTGCCACCCCCGGGATTTGCATTTTTACTGCTAGATGATCCCCCAGCCTACATTTGAGACCCCTGGGGCCATTCATGGAATTTGTTCCTTGGGAAAAAATATCTGGGGGCCCTAGATTCCCCTCCCACTCCTTCCAATGGTTAGATAGCACCATTTTAAATTACATTAAATAATAATTGCCTGCAAAATATGGGCATCATTAAAATAAAATGTGGAAGGCTTTCCAAGCAGGAAGGAGATTAACACTGCATCTCTTGTAGTCCACACAGCTATTTGATGATTAACGATATACGAGATGTGCTCCCCTAATATACACGGTGTCTAACTCTTGTTAATATTGAAAATGATCCCTCAGCAATTTTATTAATCTGCTTTCCAATTGGTAGGGGAGCTCAAGTGGTTGCCATGGTAACGTCGTGGTAGCCGAGCTACTAAAGGCACCATCACTCCTAACAGGCACATTTATAAAGCTCTCTTTCGATGAACAAGCACTCCGCGGTCATATAATGTCATCGAGTTTAATAAATTAAACCATTAGCGGCTTAACGCGAGGTCCGAGGCTGCTGGTCTCGGCTACGGAGGGGACACTGGGATAAGGAGGAAACGCCGTGCTGCGGAGGGGATGCCAGGCTAGGGAGGGGATGCCGGGATACGGAGGAAACACCGTGCTGCGGAGGGGATGCCAGGCTAGGGAGGGGACGCCGGGATACGGAGGGGATGCCGGGCTGCGGAGGGGATGCTGGGATATGGAGGGTACGCCGGGCTGCAGACGGGATGCCGGGATACGGAGTGAACGCCGTGCTGTGGAGGGGATGCCGGGCTAGGGAGGGGACACCGGGATACGGAGGGGACACCGCGCTGCGGAGGGGATGCTGGGATATGGAGGGTACGCCGTGCTGCAGACGGGATGCCGGGATACGGAGGGAACGCCGTGCTGCGGAGGGGATACCTGCCTAGGGAGGGGACGCCGGGATACGGAGGGGACGCCGGGCTGCGGAGGGGATGCTAGGATACGGAGGGTACGACGGGCTGCAGACGGGATGCCGGGATACGGAGGGAACGCCGTGCTGCGGAGGGGATGCCGGGCTAGGGAGGGGACGCCGGGATACAGAGGGGACGCCGCGCTGCGGAGGGGATGCCGGGCTAGGGAGGGGACGCCAGGATACGGAGGGGACGCCGCGCTGCGTAGGGGATGCTGGGATACGGAGGGGACGCCGCGCTGCGGAGGGGATGCCGGGCTACGGAGGGGATGCCGGGCTGCGGAGG
>JAODKN010000037.1:11789253-11802531 GCA_026774425.1 Petrocephalus zakoni
GGGTTAGGAAAACACACTTTGTACCCAGGAACAAAATAAAAATAAAAATTTGTTACATAGTGTAATCAGGGACTGGGACTTAAAACTCACTATAGTCAAAAACTACACAATTGAAATAAGACGGAAACCATTAAGGGTAAGTCATCGACATTTTCATTCTAGCAGTTCATTGTCTCCAATATTTAAAGCAACAGCACAATGTTGGTGCTCCACAAAGCCACATACCCTAGATGGAGATATAAATCTTTCGACCATCATTTCACATTTAGTTGCCCGTTTCAGATTTATTTGAAGCCCCACCTGACAGGAGCCTTTTCATTCCTTTGTGGAGCTGAATTTTAGCAAATCACCTTTATCGCACTGTGCCTAAAACATTCTAATAATCCGCACATGCTGTTTGAATAATGTGACAAATCTTCTAGCATCTATATTGCATGGAAGTGCCTACTGTATGCAGCTTTGGCACCAAATAGGAAGCCTTATCACACTAAGCAGGAGACAAATGATGAATTAAAGCATCATATGCATTATTTAATTAAAGACTATAGGAAAAGATAAAACCACCTACTGTACAAATGGGTGTATATGGGTGTAACTCACCTTCCTTGTGGTTGTGATGCACAATGGCCTCCTGGAGAAGGTCGGACTTGGGAAAAGTGACTTTTTGCATCTTCTTGGGCCCCATCTGCTTCTGGGCGAGCTTCTCGCGCTCATAGTAGGCCTGTATCTGGTCACAGCGGACCTGCCTCAGCATCAGCTGGCCCAAGGGTAACGTGTCCAGCAGACACTGGTCGACTTCCATGGTGTGGGAGCAGAGAACTTTACATAGCTGAAACCTACCTAAAAAGAAAGAAAGTACAAGATTACGCTTAGCAGTCATCTAAGAATCTGCCCATGTTTTAGTAATTAAGTAAATCATTAACATTATAAGCGACTGCTAGACATTTCCATTCTTGTTAAACTGCACTGAAGCATTTCTCTCCAGAGGAGAGGAGAAGCCATCCTGACAGGGTTAAAAAGGTAAGCAAAGAATGTTCTACACTTCTTTCAAGACATCACTTTTCTCAGACATCACTAGCCAGCTGACATGCGTGAGTTTTTGTTTTTTCTTCTTTGAAGAGTTACTTGTCTGAGCTGTGGCAGCAATGTCATTATATGATTACAACTTGTTTTGCAGACGCTGTTACCCAGGAGACGGATGTAGACAATGCTTCTGTGTGTTGCGGCTGTTTATGCTTATATTTTAGAAATGGGTATGTGCACAGTGTTGCCAAAGATCCAAGATCTGGTAACGCTACTTTAAAATCCAGCAATAAATAAATCTGCCACCCGTTAGGCAAAATGCTGTACCAGTATTTTATTAATATAAATTAATATATTCAATTTATTAACCAGTAAATTATTAATATATGGATACTGTGCATTGTTTTCATTATCCTAGAGTTTTGATGTTCACGCAAATGAATCATAAAGCTACACACTTTAGTTCCATTTCCAATTTTGTCAACTGGAAATGCCACAATGAGTAACATGAAAGTTAACAGGAGCCTTCATGTAAAATATTGCAGCCCTTTCTTATTGCTGGCAAATTGTTAATACTGGTGGCTAAATCTGTTGTTGTTACAAGAAGAGCAGAATGTGTCGAATCCACTAGTTTAAAAAAAAAAACATTTCATTGCTTTTCCTTGCAACCAAAACCAATTCAATTAATCTAAAACCTGAAGGGCAGCAAAGACATTTCAAAAGTGCATCTTTGTGGCATTAAGTGACAGCGATAACACTGGAGCTTGGTGATGGAGTGGCCATGTTGTATGGCTTGGGAACGTAAGCTTTTGATGCATTGTTGCCTTAGGACTTACTACTCTTAGGAAAGAAAGACAGGGCCCTTCTGCTAACGCGTACCGAGAGATTAAAAGCAGCATACTAACTCAGTTCTCAGGGGTGACCTTTTATGAACAGACTGCAGCCCACATCCCCATAACCGACTGTGGCAGAGACTGCGTGCTGGAATATGCCATCTTTGAAGTGGGTTATCCTGAGGCCTACAGTGTAAATCTTTAAAAAAGACATTACGTAATTAAATTTCAGTTTATTTTTTTCTGAGTACTGCCTTGGGAATAATTACAGCAAGATCCTTTAAGCCTCCAAACCCTTCACTGTAGATTTTGAAAATACCTACAAAGATATGTATTACCATTAAGTGCTAAATTCTGATATCTGCTAAATTTGAATTAGCTATAGTATTAATGCTAAGTAAATGTACATTTCAGAAAGAAGGGTTCTAGTGAAAATAACTTATGAATAATGTCAAATTTACACTTTAATTAAATCGGCTATGCAGGACATGACTAAATAAGTACACTTGAATGCACCATGAAGATTATAGTTTAAGATTTTATAAAAAGGACAGTCCAGATCCTTTTCTGTAACTTTTTAGTTCAGGATTTGATCTATGTGCACAGTTAATATAGGCCATCCCTAACCTTAGGGGATTCGAGCATCAGAAGATGGAACCGAGGGAAAATGACATTTTCATCTTTCTCTCATGAGAAATGTAAATTTCCAAAGTATGGCAAATACATCTTTAAAGCAGTTTGCACATCAGAAGTAGTGTATAGGCATCATTGTGATACTGTCCCTAATTCATTTCTGCATTACTTCCTTTGGCATGCTTTTATTGACTATTTTGGAACTATATTATTAACATGAATGCAATTACTGTAAATGACTTTCTAAAAAACATCATAATTTTATTACAATTACAGCTCTGTAACTTTTTTGTTCATGGGCATCTATATCTCAGTTTATAATTAGAATTTTAAATACACATTGGATATTTAATTTATAATAATATTGTAGAGCTGTGGCAACACATCATTTTTCAGTACATGATTATTGCGTGTTTCGGTGTATAAATACATTTAATCGTTAACTCATGCAGAGACATGACTAATTCATTTTTCTGTTTATATATTCCCTTACAGAATACCTGAGATTATTTGTGTCTGTACTGAGTGAATCAGGTGAACAAGTATAAAGAAAAGCCTTTTTAATCAGGCAATTTACTCAATTCTGTACTTCCTCTGTGTTGCCACGGCACAGTGAGAGATTCAATATAAATCAGGTCAGTGCAATACACCTGGATGATTGAAAAGTAAATAAAGTTACGATTACCATGGTACATTTTACCGTTTCATTGTCTGCCCACCTAGATAAACCCTCATCAGGAAAGATAAGAGCACAGCATCAGAAAATTGGACACCTGCTCATGTTGTTTTCAATCTGTTTTCATACTCAGGGTCGGGGCAGGATCTGAGCCAGCGCTCTGTCGTCTGAAACCAGGGCATTTGCCACTGCGGTGTTATGTCTGCCAAGGAGACGCCTTGAGCTCTGCATACCCAACCTCAGAAGAGGCCACGGGCTACATCGATGGACTTCCTTGCTGGGCTCACAAACCACGTAGGGTGTGACAGCCAATCAGAGAAGCTTGTTTTTTTTTTTTCAGGACCGGCATACCAGATTGTTACAATTTTCTTTTTCCCGCTCCGATGAATGATGTCAGAATCACTTATGCTCCAAGGATGCGACACAGGCGTTTTTCTGACGGGTTACCCGTTACGTACGAGAGGCGGAGTGTCTTCAATCACAGACGTCGTCACAGTTTACTGTGAATAACAACACAGCCTGTAGTTTTGTAGTCATACCTACATATATGAAAACGAAAAAAATTATAATGCTATAGCGTATAATGTTATAATATTAAATACTGGATAGTACAGTATTGAAAAATGAAATATCGCAATACTCAAGTGTATCGATTTTTTCCTACACACCTAGTGAAGACTATAATGGGATCAAAGAACATTATATGGGGTAGCTGCATATAGAGACCAGTCACCCAAACCTTTTTTGCATACACCAGATTGCTATGTTGTTCATCCAGTGTGGGACACATAACATCTTAGAATAATGCTCCAGCTTATTATTAGCTGTTACTGATTTTGTTACCCACTGGCATTAACATTCACATATGTATTACTTTTTCTCTGTTTCTTTCTTTCAGAACAAATCCTTCAGTTTTTCCATGGAGGGTTCAAATACATTGTCAAGAGGTGGCAGAAAACTGCACAGTGTGGAAAGGTATGGAAATGCCCCCAATGACCGCTTAAGTCTACTCTGCTAATGAACGATCATTTTCTTGGTGGACACTGCACTATAGTTACTGAGACATAGTGGAAATATTTTTTAAGGCATTTGGTGTATGACAGGAACAGCTGTTCAACTGGGCAAAAAAACAGTGGGTGAGGTTTGATTTCTCCCTAGCAACCCCTGGGAGCCTGGTTTGCAACACCCACCCATACCGTGCATCGATAACTAGTCTAGCTACTTACATTTGTCTAAGTGCCTGAATCAGCTGTAGCCCTCACATCTTGCTTGTACATCCACCTGTTTCTACATTTCAACCATTCATCTAGATGCCATAATATGATAACATGTATCAAAGAGTACACTCTCAAACATGCACTTAAATTACCATTACACATACAGGAAATTTAGTGTTACTATGTCACTGGATTTTGAGAAGATACAGGCCTCCCCTTATGCGAAAGCAGACTGTTCCTGTAAAACCATTCGCAAGCCAAAATGGTGCAAAGCGAAGAAGCCATTACCATTAATTTATTGGGGAAAAAATTTGAGCATTCCCAGTCCCAAAAAAATAAGCTACCGATTCATACTAAATAATATATCAAATCTAAAATAACACTAACATATAGTTAAAGCAGGAATGCGTCGTTATGCAGTGCAATCCTGCATGCCTTAAATTGGCCCGCTGATCTTTGGTCTTCTTTCGGTCAAAGAGAACAGGTGCTAATGTAGGTCTTTCGTAAAAGCGAAGCGGTATAAACCGAGCGGCTGTAAAGTGCGGCATACCAGTTCCAGACCACCAGGTGAAATCGATGCGATCACAAAAACTAGGGTATAAGTGTACTCACGTCCTCAACCAAAAACATTTTAAATAATATTACATTGGCACTGTGATTCATTTTATCATTCCTCGCTAATGCTACAGTTCTTCTTTCACTGCATGGTCCTAATTCGACTGATCAGAATGCTGGCTCCCAGTGACTCAGTTCTGGTGATACACCTGACTAAACCTCGGAAAGGGGAAGCCAGAAAGCGGTGTTACGCCCGCTGGTGAGAAACACCACAGTACAGTCAGTTTTGCAATCAGATATATAAATCTTTGCTATTGTGCCCTACAATACACACTATTTAAAGTAGACAATAAAAGAAAATTAGCCAGTGCAGGATTCATACAGTGACGACCAACCAGAGCTACTTACATCTAAAAGACAGTTAATTGGATTTAGCATAAACACTCACCTCCCGAAATGTATGAATTGCACTGCAATTTAGACACATGGTAACCCAGACAACCCCATTGTCTGATCTTTCTTGCACAGATATGGGTTTTATGTTGATTCGGGGAAGGAAGTTGTTCCTTGCAACCCTCCATTCAACACCAATGCTACCAGCTGATAACATATTTGTATACATTGTATAAATTAATTATAATGTCAAGTGGAAAACATTCTAAATTCAGAATGCAACAGCTAACTGAACTTCCACATTAATAACAGAATTCGATCGGGCATTAATCAGTTCACAGTTTTGAATTTCACATATTTATCATATTAACAGAAAATATGAAGCATGGCTAGTATATAACATACAGCATTTTAAAATGACTGATAGTCTGATATATTGCTGACCATTCATACCACACATCACAAACATCAAGCCATGGGTGACTCCTTGTTCTTACTTCCATGTGGCAACCTGTATCTAACCAGAAAATACTGCAGAAACAATATCGATATATACCCTGGGGATCCAGAAATTCATTTTTCGCCCTCTGTAGAGGACATTTTTTTGCTCAAATCTCTCAAACTGTACATAGCACTCGATAAAGTTGTAATCTATAAAATTGTTCCTTAAATAGGACAGTTGGGGCTTTAAGATCTTATCATGTGTGTGGGGACATGACATTTGTTTTTCCTCTGGACCTCAGGAGGATATTACCACACAGTCTTCTGTTGTTTTAGGTTGAGTACAGACCAGAGAATGTAACCCCTGCGTAGAGACATGGTTTTATCCTTCGCATGCTGCCAAAGCCAGACAAAGACCCTGTGTAAAAACAACCCTGACCTTTGGCAGCCCGGCAAAGACAATAGAGTAGATACAATGACTCACAACACATTTCATTATCTGTTATTGACTATCCAGTTTGAAACAGAGCCAGACACATTAACAGATTACATTCTCTTTGACCAAGGGTTGCATCTGTATTTCGATGGGCTCGCACTATAAAGGCCGACTCCCCCTTAAATTTATTCTCATGTTCATTTAGAAGGGTCCTTGGTCAATCTCTTGGTAGTTCACGAGTCTTGGTTACAGCAACCGGTGTTTTAGACGGCATATGGTATTCAGACATGACAGGTGCCCCACAGGTAACAGCTGTCTAATTGGCTAAAGGGGGGGTGTGTCCTCCTGTGCACGTTCCCAGCCAGCCTCATTCCCCATCTCCCAGACCCTTTAACAGCGTGTGTCCAGCAGAACACAACGGAAAGTGCAAATGACCTACAGAGTGTGGTGAGGATGACGGGAGAGATAGAGACAGCAGCACATGGAGCCCCCCCCCCCCTCCGACTCACTCCCCCCTTAGCATCCTCAGCACCAGCGTGGTTCCTTCATCAGCTCTGCTGCCTGGACTCCAGCACCCTTCAGACTTAACATCCATCCTCTTGGTATGGGAACTGTGAAAGTCACTTGTTCCATCACACAGTATGGTGGGGCATCAGATGCACCCGGCATCCGGATATTATATAATTATACAATGTATATATGTGTGTATCTGTGAGTGTGTGTATTGTGGTGGAGATCACAGGTCTGCTGTTGTTCAGACGCAGCTCCAAAGCCAGGGCACAGTTATCCCGAGACACTGCCCGTCCATTTATAGTCAGCTCTGAGTGGGAGTGTGGGAGTGAGACTGCACTCCGTGTGTTAAGAGATGCAGCATTACCGTTAATCGTCCTTCTCTCACTCCCCCTCTCCCTCTCTCTCTGTACGAATTACCAAAGGCACTGACTACTAATGGCAATCACTGCCAAATAATTTGTCAGCAAGCAGGCTGTTAGAAACCTATGCTGCAGGATTCCATCCACAATCCCTGATAATATTACAATATTACAAGGTCATGTTGTAATATTATAAGGTGTGTGATATTTGTGGCAGTCAAACACACATGCATCTTTTTTTATAGCCAGCCGCGGATCGGAATCTGGCAAGAAACATATGAGAAGTAACCCGGCACATTTCACAGGCATCAAACTAAATAAAAACGTACACACCCTATGCAAAGAACGCAAAGCAGGCTTCTGATTCTGCTTAGAAGGAACGCAGGAGCAAAATGCACAATCAATAAGACCAGACAGACCAGCCGACACATTTGAACTTTTCTTTTTTTTACTCACAGCATGTCATGCACGGACAGTGGGACCGATTCCTTGACACCGGGCAGCAGTAGCAGCTACAGGTTCCCAAATTCTTTCGCGCTACAGCCGAATGCGATAAAATTGGTAAGTCGGAGTCCCGTTATTCAGCGGCTGAGCTGCGGCAGCATTAGCAGCGGCGGCGGCGGCATCCCTGCGCAGCTCTGGCAGCCCTCTCTCCCGGCTGCGCAGCCCGCCGCCTGCGCACCGCCCGCATCTCCAACCATGACTTCTGCACGTGCCGGGGTGGCGCGCGCGATTGGCACCTCGCTAATCCGCCCCGCCCCCCGCGCGTGCATCTAATCCGCGCCTCCGCGCGCCAGAAAGGAAGGTTCGAGTTGCTGTACTGCGTGTATCACTGACCCGATTTGGGAAACGGATCTCGTGGCAGCTTTGCACAGGGGGAATTTCCTTTTTAAAGGCTAGCCTCAGGCTTAGCTCATACTCCACGCTTTCCGCGCGCGCCCTCGCGCGCTTCCGGGCATGGGGGCGGTGGTCCGCGCGGCGACTCGCGTTCGTACTGCGTTTGGCTGTGGGTGCGGATGGTCGCGGTCGGCGCATGCGTACTGCAGTGATATTCCTCCAGACCGGCAGAGGGCAGATGTAGTTTTCTTGGTCTGGATGAAGCTTACGAAGAGATAACGTTTATGAGGGCAAGTTTCAAGTCTCCTCGCAACGTGTTTAGAGCACAAGAACAACAACTATTCTGTGGCCTTTCTATGGAGCCATAAAAATGTTGTGTGGAGACATATAGAGGGGGTCTCCAGATGTATTCTCTCGCACGGTTTCACATTCATACACACATTTACAGATTTGGCTACACATGTACATATATCAATATACTTGCAGATCTCAATACATAGATTTACAAGTTGACAAATCAGTTTATGAATACGAATTCTGAAATTTACAGATTCCTGTTCACATTCGCAAATCTCAGTACACAATTAGAGATTCTTCTATACATATACAAATCTGATTACGCGCACACAGATTGAGATACAAGTACACAAATTTCCACATGCAGAAGTGTAGCAAAAATCATGTGGAAAACATCAGCTAATTAATAGCCCCGCCTGAGTTGTAACTGATGACTTGTCTGTATTTCCAGCTCTTAGAGCAGGGGTGGCCAAGCTTATCCGCAAAGGGCAGACGTGTATGCAGGTTTTTGGAATAATCCTTAGGTCAGCTGTTCAAACCCAGGTGTGAGGATTTCAGCCAATCAGTCCTCTAATTAGCAATCTAATGAAAACCTGCATACACATCAGCCCTTTCTGGATAAGATTGGCCACTACTGTCTTAGAGCAACATTTTAGCCTTAGACATCTTAGCCATTAATACCTATGTAAGCGTTTACAGATTTGTCAACGCATTCTCGGATCTGTGCACACATTTACAGATTTGTCTACACTTTCACAGATCTTTGTGGGCATTTACAGATTTGTCCACATATGTACGAATCTCACTACACATTTAGAGAGTTTTTATAGGTTTCCGAATTTGATTACCGACACAGATACTCAACACACATCTACAGATTACTGTACACATTCATAAAATCACAGTACAAATTTAAAGATTCTTTCACACATTTACAAATTTGATTATACACACATCAACTGAGATACAGGTACATGACTCTCCACACATTTGCAAATAATTTCGCTATAATAATGGCCCCATAGCTATCAGAGTGGGCTGCTTTTGCTTCTGGCGATGTGTGGACTAGTCGACCTGCAACATTTTGGGGTTTTAATGTAATATTTCTATCTATCTATCTATCTATTTAGTAAAACTACGTAACAGATGTCGGCTTTGTCTCACAAACAATATAGACAGCAAATATGTTTAATATTAACTATTTACCTCTGCCCGATCATGATTCATATTGAAAGTACTATTCGATTCTTGTGATAAAATACAGATACAAATTCTTGGGTAGAAATCAATAATACTCAAGACAGGTGGAATATATCATTAATCTTGCACAAATGCGAATGGGACAAGGGTTCCAGGGCTAATGATGTTTATTGTTTAGAACTGAACAAACTGAAAGGACAACGCTTATATACAGTGTAATATCGAAATTATATAATGAGCCCAGTTGGACTCACTGACCTGCGAACATGGTGCTGCCACCTACTGGAAATACCTCGTTAATTATCTTGCACATGCACACTCGACGAGCACAGTTTCTGCTCGTCTGTCCGCAGCCAACCCCCGATGATGAAGTTTACGTTGCGTCCCCTCATCCACACCCAAAAGCCCACACGGAAAACTAAAGTATGAATTGACCTTCAGTTTGACGGCAGAGCGCGATGCCTCCAGCTCTGTAAATTTTCTGAGTGGGTTAATCCTGGAGCTTTGGCTCACTTATCCTTAGTGTGTTACGTGCAAGTACGTAGCTAATTTCTTTTTTTTTTACGTTTTCTTTGGACGTTTCATTATACCCTATCTCACCACCACCCCCCCCCCCCCCAGAAGAAAAACTGCTTCATCTCCACTCACATCAAAAGAGAGATAAAATACAGCATAAAGATGGAGGAGATAAGTGGAATGATCCTGACGTTGTTTCATGTTTATTTAGGTCACAGGTTTAATCTGCTTTTCTCCCTTAAAAGACAGAGATCTGACCAGCAACACCAATGAGAATTCCTCATCCAGGCTGTTACCTCATAGATCTACTAAGTTCATGCAAATTAATGCTTAGTGTCCATATTAAATATGATCTTGTAAATAAGGAGAATAGCTTTCCGTATCAAAAATAACTCATTTTTCTGTGCAGTGGTTGTGTCGACGGAATTTTATCTGGAGCTTTGTATTTGGAGCCAAAGATGATGAAAAGCCATGCCGGACTCAGGGATCCTCCTCTCACCCCCACTTTTGGTAATTACACCAGTCGCGAGTGCAGTTATGACCACTGCACTGGTGTCAGGCCTCACACACAGGGTGCATATTGTCAGGAACAAAGCTCCACTTTCGGCACGGTTCAGTGGGAATTCACAAAACAGTCAAAGGTTTTTCAGGGGTTGCATGATAATGGATTAGAGAGTTGGAGTGAGTTTACCACTGTATAGTGTTGAGCAAATCACTAAGAGGTGCTTCAGTCCACTCGGGCAGTGAAAAATCAGACAGCAGGCAGTCTGCTAAGTGGCTGTGCACTGTAAATGCATACTGTACGCACACCCACAGCAGAGGTAACGTAACATTTTAGTGTTGGCTGCTTGGGTCCTTGGAAAGGCATCATGGGGAGACTAAACAGAAGCTGCCCAATGGATGCAATGTAGCTTCATAATAAGCAGCACGGGGAGTTTGGAAGTGAATCACAACACCGACTAATGAAATAAAAGTGGAAGTAGAGTTATGATATCACAGGCATTATGCATATTTCCATCCCCTAAAGGTATCTCTTTAAATATAGCTCCACACTTGGCACAGTTTCGAGCAATATCAGAAAGATATTAATATTTCAATGCCGAATTTAACACGATGCACAAAATGGGGTTCTTGTTCAAATCATGCATATCACCTCTAATTAATTAGGCAGTAGGGGCTATGTGTAAAATGAAAACTCAGGTGTGGGAGGAGTTTATTGAGGCCATGGAAAATGACTTTTGGTCGTCTTCAAAGAGATTCTGGCAAACCGTCAGGTGACTCCGGAGAGGGATGTGAGGCTTTACACATGCTGTTTTTGGCAGGGATGGGGTCCCATGGACCTAAAATGGGGAACTTTGAGGACCTCCAGACCCCCCCTGATATGCCTTCCTTGGAGGAAGTAGAGCTGGAAGACTCTTTTCTATCACTAGTGTTGAAGTCACTGAAATAGTCAAAAAGGGGGTGGATGAGATTTGCGAGAGGTGGATGAGAGAGGTGGATGAGAGAGTTTTTCAAAGCTCTTGATGTTCTTGGGCTGTCTTGGCTGACATACCTCTTCTCTTCAGCAGTATGTAGAAGATGGGGACAGTGCCTTTGGATTGGCAGACTGGGCTGGTGGTCCCGATCTTTAAGAATGGGAACCGGAGGATGTATTCCAACTTTAGGAACCCCTCTGCCCCCCCGGAAATTCTAGGCTGGGGTACCAGATAGTGGAATATATTTGTTGGTTGAAACTCAGATTCAGGAGAAGCAGCACGGATTCCATCCTGGTCACGGAACACTGGACCTGCTCTTTACCCTCACAAAGATCGGGGGGTCTTGTGGGGAGGTGCTTCAGAAGTATTGGGTTTGGGGTCCATTGTTACAGGGCGTTAGGTCCCTGTACAATTGGAAGAGTTACTGCCTCAAGCAGAGGAGTTTAAGGGTCTTGTTCATGAGTGCGGGAAGAAGGGAACATGAGATTGACAGGTGGATGGGTGCAGCATTGGCAGTAATCGGGATGCTGTCGTGGTAAAATGAGAGCTGAGCTGAATGGCGTAGCTATCATTTCTGATCAATCTTCTTTCCTAGCCTCACCTTTGGTCGCGAGCGTTGGGTAGTGACCAAAAGCGTGAGATCGTGGATAGAAATGGCGGAAACGAGTTTCCTTCTCTGACTGCCTTAGAGATAAGGTGAGGAATTTGGACGTTTGGGAGTACAGCCGCTGCCCCTCTGCATCAAAAGGACCAGTTGAAGTGGTTCAGGCAACTATTTCAGATGCTTCTTGAATGCCACCCTGGGGAGGGTTTTGGGGATTCCCAATAGGAATGAGGCAGACCCAGGGCATGCTGGACAGGTTATATCTCTCAGCTGGCGTGGGAATGCCTCGGTATTCGCCCAGGGGAGCTAGAGGAAGTGGCTGGGGAGAGGGAGGTCTGGGTATCACTGCTGTCCCCTGATCCAGCTCCATATAAGCAGCATAATGGATGGGTGGAAGGATGGATGGATGGATGGACTATTAACCGTTTAATTCCATCGGCAACAACTGTTGCTAACATAGCCAACATGAAATGAAAAGAATTCATACAGTATGTATTATGTGTTAGGGAGGTCTAAGGAGTGAAATGCATGCACTTATTTTGCAGGGAAAATTTGGGATCAAACGGGTTAAATATTAGTAACTATAAAATAATTTCCACAAAGTCAAAGAGAATGCGACTCTGTATCAGAGCAATCGCAACAGACGAACAGCAAACAGGTCAGCTTACACTTTAACATCAATATATGCGGCACCCAGAAGGAGCTCAGCAGAGCCCTCATGGAATAAGGGCATCTCAGTATCTGTAACCTTAAATCATTAAACTCTGATCCAGTGCATGTGAACTGCATCCACAATGTGCACTCAAAACACATTTACCATAGATAGCATAGACCATATATAACTTTACAAAGAGGCACATTCCAAAAGAATATAGAAGAAATTCTTTCCATTAGAATGTTTTTCTCCGTGCTTTTCTCGCAGACAAATCATTAATCAGGCCGTAAAATCCATTTCCACCAAGGAACAGACAACGCATGCGCATACCCGAATATACACAATGGTATAAAACAAGTGCCAAAAAAAGAGATACATTTAGTATTAGTCTCCGCAGTCAGTTTTAAAAAATCACCAACTAACAAACAAATTAATGACCAATAAGGATCGCTTCTCAAAAATAATAATAAAAAAAGCTATAGCGGCCCAATAGGGCCCCCCTGATCACTTTGTTCCCCTAAGCGTACAGTGGTGGCCAAAATTATTAGAACACCTGACAGATCTGAAAATGTTGACTTATTTGCCTCCAAAACATGATTTCATTTCATAATGTTC
>JAODKN010000037.1:11802631-11824020 GCA_026774425.1 Petrocephalus zakoni
GCAACTCAAGCCAAAGGCTTTCTTTTAAATGTACAATAGATCTGTCCAGTTTATTTTCCAACTCATCACAAATGTGCCTGATGGGGTTGAGGTCCAGACAGATTATTCTCCTTAATAGTCACTGTCATTAGTAGAGAAAGATCACAATGACCAGACAGATGGAAACTATTTTAAGACTGGTCTGTAAAAGGCCAATTAGGTAGAAATATAATCTATAATCATCTATATAATCCATATTTTTATTTCATGCTGAACACAAACAGCATCTCTATGGACTTATCTTTGCCTCCGTACGTATTATACAGTATCTACATGTAAGTAGGTCAATAAGTCAAGGAGGCGTGTAAGTACATAAATTACATACCATGGGATACGGTATATACAGACAAATCAGTGCATTATCTGGCAAAGCCTGATTAACTCCTGGGGTTACCAAAAGGTCTATATATAGTACAGACATAAAGACCCATCAATTCATCTTTTAAGTGTTTCCCTCTTCAGAAACATGGAGTGATATAAACTTATACATATCACCTACAGTATGTATTTGTTTAGGTATGGAATTCCCATGTCCTGCTGTGTTTATTGTAGCCTACAGATCTTATTTAAGCCATTTTGGAATAATTACGTGGTTGATAAATGCAAGGAAAATCTATTCGGCCCGCTGTTAATTAAGGCCTTAATGTTCCTCAGCTCTCGAGGTCCGCTGCTTCTTCTATGCCTGTCTGCCAAGGAATAATATGTATATATATTTTTTTTCACTCTCTTTTTTTCATTTGTAGGAATGCTTATCTAGACTTTCCTTAACCTAGTTTATCAAGTGGGTCTGAATTCTGAGCAGGTAGTTGGATTGCTACAGCAAGAGGACCTTGGAATGTTCTCGAAGAAGCCCAGGGTACTCAAATGAAAAGAAGCTTCAGCTACTAATGAATAATGCAAAGGCAGAAACTGGGAACTTCACAGCTTCTGCCAGTATTAGGTCTGGCATCAAGGGTCTACTTCAAAAACATGAAAAGCAAACTTTCACTTCTGAACCATAAGGAAAACATATAAATATGAACATTTACTTCTGAGCCATGCGGGAAACACATCTAAATGGACTTCTACTCGGAAGCCCACAAGGGAAACACATTTGAGCGAAGGTCAGCATAAGCAAAGTACGTCTCAGTGTACAGTGGGAAAAAATAGGAATTATCTATCTATCCCGGAATATGGCAATACGCACGGCTCTAAAATGATCGCTGGATGCAGTGTTTCATAATGTTACGTCTGAGTATAGCCAGGCTCCTAAACACATTTCTGAAGCTTCGGTGCACTTGGAATTGCTGTTTCTGTGACAGAATGTCATGAATTTAGCGTTGCGTAAACAGCACGGAGCACAGGCTTTTCTTTCAGGTCACAGGGTGCTCATAAAAGCTACTGTTCGTGACACATATCATATATGTGTACGTGTGCATACCCCACTGGTGGGGGGGTTATTGGAAGTTCTTGTGGCAGAAAACATAATGTATGGGAAACTTTATCACTGGTTCCCCAATCATTTTTCCCAGTGGGCCAAATTTCATCAGCAGTGTAAAGCCAAGAGCCATTGCCCCCAATACAATTTTCCAAGTTGGGGAGGTGGGTGGCTGGTCGCTGACTTAATAATTTGCCAGCTGTGGGGGGGGGGGGGGGTCTTGTTGAGTAACTCCCCTAAAAGTTCCTCTGGTTTCAGGCTCATTTTAGTGCATCCTTTTTGTTAAATTCCTATTTCGTATATCAAAGAAGTACTGTCCATTTATTCAACCATCTGTCCATCCATCCATCCATAACCACTTATACAGTACGGGGCTGCAGTGAGTCTGGGGCCTATTCCCGGAAGCACATAGCAAGGAAAACAGGAGTACCAGTAAATCATAAGGAAAGAATCAATGCCAATAATAAATATGACAGAACACTGCTTAATAGCATATACTGAGGGTACTGCTCATCTAGAGTTTAATTAAAAGATAGGGCCATGGTTGTCTACTGGAACATTAATCCAAACCCAATATGCACAGAGAGGGTACCGTGCCTTTGTAATTTCAATGTTAAATCGTAAGGCTGATTGCTTAAGCACTCTTGCTCATTATCAGAATTCTCCCGCGGACATTCAGTCGTCTCTATTAGATTTTACGGTTACAGGAGCAGAGATGCAGCTGATACGGAGACAGCGTCAACGCTTTACAAGGTGCAGACTCTACAAACGTCCTGAAGTCACAGAGAAGGACAGAGCTTCATCTCAGAAAGGAGGTCAAAAGGAACGCGTGGCCCACAGAGAGAGGCGTAGCTCCTTACGCCCGTGTCCGTCAAATCGATCCCTCTGGTGGAACCACCCTGCCAATAACGCCCCGAGCATTTCAGAGCGGCTTTTATGAGGACACATAAGAACGGATTTCACGGGCCGTTCGCCTAAAACCACCAGCATCCCGCAGATGAATTTTAAAAAAGGACGGAAGGCTCCTTATCTCCAAATAGCTTCTTGCCTCTCTCCTCGGGCTTCCGCCGCGGAAGCTCTAAACCGATACTTTCCATCCGGGCGTGCAGCCCCCCCCCTCCAGCAGCACTCTGGCCATCTGCATCTTCAAATGAAAGGATGGCGCTGAAGGGCGTGTGATTCATTTAGCTCATTAAGTACCGTGGTGCTAGTGGTGGGGGGGGGGGGGGTGAGGGCAAAAGACTCGTCGAAAATAGGCTCATTCATTTTGTGGCAGCCGGCATTTTGACGTCTGCAGAAGCAGCACTGCCTTACTGCAGTAAACCCACACAATGGGAACCCCTGAACTCTAGGCAGGACGCCTGGAACCAGCCCTCGCATTCACCACCTTCCCTATTATTCTCAGTGAAATTTCCCATAATTCTTCCATATCATGCAACATAATTATTTAGAACATCCGTAGCCCGTGTTCAGCCCTTTCTATAGCTTTGCAAAGGATAACCAATGATCTCAGGGTCCAGTCAGGCGGGGAGGCATGGGAGACTAATAACGGGTGATAATGATCTAGTGGGAATATTAGCAAGCCGAGTCGGACCTTAAACAGAATTTGAAATTAATCAAAGCGGACTGGTGCCACAGTGATGTCAGAGCTTAACTGCGGGTGTGAGAGTGGACCAGACCTACATTTCAAACAAGGCAAACAACTCCAGAATTGTGTGGAAGGCATTTATTATGAAAACTGAAACGGTCAAAGAAGAGAAGAATTAAACTACATTTCAATTATGTTTCTGCTGGGTATTTTATGTCTGTCGGAGAACGTCAGCTTGCCACGTCAAAGCCTCTCCGCTAGTCACCACAGTATTTTTTCTTTCCAGCGAATCAATACGTCATTAAGGTTATTAACTAAGTTAATTATTTGAGTGAGTTGGTGGTGAAATTTAGTAAAAGCGCGGAATGACTGTGGTGCCCCTCAGGAGAGCTTTTGGAACCAAATCAGTGGTGTTCTAGCAATCCATCAGGATATCAGTAACTGAATTCAAAATAGAAGAAATCTGTGTTGCTTTCAATTGAAATATTAAGTATTAGTATACTGTTTATTCTAATATAAAATAATGTTTTTTTCTGAGCAAATATTCACATTTACTACCCAAATATATAGCTTTTAAATAATTGTCTTTTGTCGCCTGAGACTTTTGCACAGTATTGTATATGTCTATATTTAGAACTGTAATACAGTTATCCCATTCAGCCATGACTGCGTACCTCGTGGGGACATGGGAGGAGATTGTCTCAGCTTATATTGGAAGTACAATGGAATAGATTCTGGGCTAATATAATTTATATCCAAACATTTCTCTATTTTAATAGAATGCTCACTTAAGGACAAATTGTTGCAATTCATCACTTCTTTCCATATCATATAAAGCAGGTGATAGGATATTTTGTGTTCTTTACAGCAAAAATTCAAACAGGAAACTCAGCCAAGATCTCGCACAGTCTAGCCATCATTTGTGGGCTGTGTGAATTTAAAAAATCCCACCAGTGTTGAAATATTAATACTTAATTATACAATTTTAAGCTCGGCAGCTTTTTTTCCCTAGACAAAATCACACTTCAGGCTTCCAGTTTATTTTTCAATACAACATTCCAACAAAGCACCCGATTACATTAAGAAAGATTAATGGGAAGTTTAGTATTGTTACCCAAAGCAAATCTCTCTGTACTTATTGGGTGCACCTTATGCTACAGTCTACTGCACTGAGCCATAAATTACACTTATGTTCATAATTTATCTTTAATTCATTGGTAACACTTTGCATTAACTGCATCTTAATAATGCCTTTATAATGCATTTGTTTGACCTTCAGTGCACCTTCATAATGCATTTATAAGCAGTATGTAAGTATACTAACATACCCTAACCGTTTTAACAGTAAATATACATTAACAAACATTATACGATAATAACAAATGTCATACGGTTTGTTTTTAATATATTTCAAAGTTGTTAAGCTATGTTAGGATATTCAGATATACATACTGCTTATAAATGTTATATGTATGCATTATGAAGGTGCACTGAATGTTCTATGAATGCAGGAAGGTACAGTTAATGTAAAGAGATACCAGCTTATTAATTATTTATTGTATATATTTTATTTGCACCCGTTTAGATGCATTTCATTGGCTCCTTACCTGCACTCAGCACATTGGCAATGTTCAATGTAATGTAATGTAATGTAATGTAATGTATCCTAACCTAATCTATTATGCTTCACCTGTGTGTTCATCATCTCAGCCGTACCAAAGCACGTCTTACTACTGTACACCATTAGTTATTGTTCACTAATCACTTTGTGACAATTACGCCACAGCAGACTTTCCAGCTGCAGTTGATTGCTGGTTGAATGTGGTAAAAGCTTGTTATATTCCCACAGGCTGTGCTGCTCCTCACCTCTCCTGGACTCCTCTCTGGATATTTGCCACTGGATGAGGCATAGTAAAGCACACCAGGACCAGTCCCTGCCACTGTAAAGCACACCGGGACCAGTCCCTGCCAATGCAAAGCACACCAGGACCAGTCCCTGCCACTGTAAAGCACACCGGGACCAGTCCCTGCCAGTGTAAAGCACACCGGGACCAGTCCCTGCCACTGTAAAGCACACCGGGACCAGTCCCTGCCACTGTAAAGCACACCGGGACCAGTCCCTGCCACTGCAAAGCACACCGGGACCAGTCCCTGCCACTGCAAAGCACACCGGGACCAGTCCCTGCCACTGTAAAGCACACCAGGACCTGCCACTTACACCTGCCTCTCTCAAACACTCTGGGTTTAACAGGAGTGAGCAGTGTTTAGTGAAGCTCTGCTGCCCTAGAAACATCAGTAAAGAGACAGCAGTGTGTCGTCTGATGCCGACTCAAGAGAAGCCCTATCTGCAGCCTACACAACTCACAGATTGACTTGCAGATATTACGCTTGACATTTTGCTCCTGATTAGCACATTTAAAATCTGTTGTCATTTCCGTAACACATTGATCCTGATTTCACAGGCAGTTTTTTTCCCCTGAAATGACATTTACGTGCCGTGGCAAATTTAGTTTGGACTAGAGGTCTCTCTGCTTTGATTTAGTTTTATCGGCTGCTCTGCACCACCTCCCCAAAGAGGCGTAATAGATGCTATCCACAAAATCCCCAATGGCATCCTTTATTTTGAAGTAAAAGCACTGTCGATAAATTTGGAATTCCTTACGGCTGACCAGTACCATAGAAATCAATAAAGAGAGCTCTACCTTGTGTGAGTTCCTGTGAAGACTGTGTGAGGAATGTGTGAGGTCGGAATCAGGGAGTGGGGGGGGGGGGCAGGTGGGGGATCTCTGGGTTTTTCCTAGCTGCCGTTTCACAGTTTCTCACTCTCCCACCGCGCCGTCTCCGTGATGTCACTCATTCATCCACTTTCTATCCCCATGGCAACCCAGAAACGTGGCGAGGATCTGTCAGTTCAGAAAACCGCTCTTTTTCCCATAAGACCCCCCCCCACACACACACTCCTCAGCCCACGCAAAATCTCACAAACCGCCGCAGCGGGGTCTTACAAACCTTTTTTCACAATGCCGAGCAATTTCCAGAAAAAACGCCCTCTCTTTGACAGTGTAAGAATGTGGCTATAAAAAGCAACGTGAATGAGGAAGTCCCATTGGCCAATCACCTTCTTTCTCTGTCACATCTGTGCAGGCAGAGAGATATCATTCATTACACATGTTAAAAAGTAACCCTCCCACAAAACCATCACCACCACAATGCGTCAGCTAGTATCACCTCCCTACCTGCTCTAATTAACACAGAAAAGGATCCTGGTACGGTGACTCCCTCACTGTCAAAGCTCTGACCTTGGGATATATCTACAACAGACCCTCTTATCAATTGCATGCCACCAGAAGGTTATACTTTTATATTTCACGGTAACAGCTGACCGGGGCAGCAGGCAGTGCTGGCTGGGGCCATAAGCCAAATAGGCAGTTGCCTAGAGCCCCCAAATTACCTACGTTGTGGAGGAAGTGAGACGATCATCAATTTTCTTGGTAGGGGGGCTTTCCGAGTAAAGGTTTGCCTAAGGCCTCTGAAAAAATAGAGTCAGCCCTGGTGGCAGGGACACTAGGTCAGTAAACCACACAGCTGCATTGTTACAGAGAAAAAAGACCACAAGGGGCCACGCTTTTAAGAAGGCCATTTCAGAGACAAGTAAAAAAAAGAAAAACCATCTCATGCTTTACAGACTGTGACTCCACTGTGCTCTTTAACTGTCCTCTGAGTCTCGCAGTCACCATGTTCACAGATATCCCCGCATCTGCGGTCGTCGTCGCGCTAACAGCACATCTCACAATCACGTGTCGTCTCGGGTCGAAGACAGCAGATACCACATGCTGCCTGGATACCGTGTGAGCGATGCCTTCCTGGTTACTATGGTACCTGCTGCTCGAAAGAATAGTTGGAAGCGCCTATATCTCTAAGTCATATGCGTCTGCATGCTGCATATCCTCAGTAACCCCATTCACGTCAGGTCGTCATTTACGTTGCACTGTTCACTATCCAAAGCTTTACTGATAGATTGACTGATTCATTACCACGCGGATCCTTCACAGCAAATCTCATTCAAATAAAAAAGGTGTGTATTGATGTGTGGCTTCTTGTTTCCATGTGGTATTGCTTGTAAAAGTAAACGGACCTTAACCAGAGAACAGCCAAGTGAATTAAGATGTCAGGCCTCCCATATGGCTTGAGGCGGACTCCATAAAATAACATTCAGAAAACCTTCTTAATCCCCACTGTAGCTTATAAAAAGAAGGCTAAACTCAGTAAATGTTAAGCTTGGCCTTAAATGTCTTAAAAGACAAAGATCTCTGCATTCCAGTGGAGACACTGTCCAGCTGGTTGGAACTCAACAGGGACCTTAAGGAGGCCTCTTGAATTTCTAATAACGTGGATCTGGTGGTGATTCTAACATGTTCCTTATTCTCCCCCCACTGCCTCGGGTTCCAGTGGTGAGAAGGAATTCCCAGGTGAAAGTTCCCTGGGGACTGGGGTAACACCTTTCTCTGTGGCCACCGGAGTAGATTTCAGACTCCACTGCCCCCTACTGTCATATTGCTAACATGTGACACTTTATATGTGTATATATATATATATATATATATACTGTATATATATGTGTGTGTGTGTGTGTGTCTGCAGGTGCATGCCTTATTAGATATGTTTAATATCTAAACACAGCAGTCATGACATCACGCATTTAGGTTTGTCTGTCTGCCTTCACAGCATGCTATACATACACCTGACTGCTTTCCAGAGCCCTGAGCTGCAACCAGCTGCTCTGAGGTCCAATGCCAGCAGTACCTTTTTAGCCTCTGGCTGCTTCTGTCTCTGGTGCTAACCCTGTTACATCCAGCGAAACAGAAGCCAATAACAGCATGGGTGACAGGAGTACAGGGGCCGGCGGAGTCCATGTGCAACTTCGGCAGGGCGCCTCCTTTAAACTCCTTTGAGGTTTAATGCGTACACTTTAACCATCACCCACAATGCATTGCTGTTATGGTCAAACATAAATGGGAACATTTCTGTTTCGGAGAACTGGAGCATACTTTTCAGTATAACAGACACTTTAAATTTGCACTACCGCAAAAAAAAAGAAAAAAAAAAACATGCACAAACCTGGACTAGACTGGACTGATGTAAAAGGAATCAATTTTTTTTTCTATCAAGCTACCTGAACCTGGGTTGCTGGGAAATATGTACTGATAATGTTTCCAAAGAGGAATCATGAACTTAGAAATGAGAAAATTTGCAAAGGTATAGCGAGTCTGATTTTTCCCCAGTGACCTAAAAGCCTACAATTTTACAAAATAAGCCGGCAAGCCAAATCTATTACAGCTGATGAATGTTATTATCCACAAGGGCTGATTTTGTCTTTTTTTGAAGGTGCCGCCTAGTGAGGAGAAAATCAGGAGTAAGCAGGAGAAAATCTTTTACGTAAGCGGCGTCCGTCGTCTTGACAACCCATTTGTCATTGCTCTGTTGAGTATATTTATCAGATTTTCGTTTCGATCTCTGTGCTAACCGTGGCACTTTCTGCAGTAAATCAGCTATCGTTTGCCAGAGAGGGGCCGGACTTTCTCTTTGTAGGTGAGGCGGCGTATTGGGATCATGAAGAGCCCAAACTAATACAGGTCCAGTTCTCTGTCTCCTTCTTATGTACAAACTAACTCAAATGTATTATGTACTATTAAATTCCCATTATTATGGTGTACTGGAAAACCATATGTGTGGCAACTTAAATTGAGCATCACTTGTTGTAAAAATTAGGAGCACGTCACATCTGATTAACAGAACTCACTGCATCATCACCTCACCGGCTTCATCTGTTCCATAAACTCTCCCTCCCTCTCCTTCTCTCATCATCACTCTCTCTTTCTCTCTCAAGAGAAAGGGAACAGAGGAGAGCAGAAAGTCAATGTGATCTAGCCTCGCCGAGAGGCCCCGGGTTTCGTTCCAAGCGGCAGGCCTGCCGTGCGAAGCCCCAAGCAATGACACGCAGGTCCCTATTTGGAAGAGGCCTTAAATAACTTTGCTCGCTTGTTGTCATCTGTCGCCGCTTTCATGCACCGTGGCGTCTGGCACACAGCGGAAGGCTCCGAAGAATAGGAGCGGCACCTGCGATCTCGCCACAGAGGGTCCCCTGCTCATCAGCCCCCCTTAGAAGTGCTTCCAGCTGACGGCGGCCAGCACGAGCCGCTGGAGCTGTGGGTTCCCCCCCTAAATGTGTGTGAAGTTAAGCCAGCCGCAGGGACTCCCTATTATAAGCTGCAAATGGGAGCAGCTTGTCAGTAAGCAGCAGCCTCCAAAGCATTCAAATACACTTCCTTTATTAAGGATGTGTTCAGAAACAAAAATATACAAAACAAACATACTTAATATTGTCACTGAAAACTTATCATACATTTCTTATTCACATAGTTACACTGCAAAGTTTGTCCCTGTTTGTAAAACAGAGTTATAATTGGAACATATCTTATTCCCCAAAATTTGTGTGCATGTGTACACGCACACACATAATGATGGCATACTCGGAATATACATTGACATACCTCACTGCCTTGGGTCCTGTTCACAGCTGTCCATAGCAGGTATTCCCATAATAAAGAAGTACATACACACATTGAAATTATTCCCAGTAACACTTAGGACTCTGGTACAGAGACTTCTCTCCAGTAACAGAGCTGACAAGCTCCCAAGATGCTCCCAGCACTGGTACACATACATTGAGATGATAGTACTTACTCTGTTTGTTCCCTACTCCCATAGGCAGATTTCCACCATGACTAATCCGTCCCTTCCTTTACTGTGACAGAGAGAGAGAGAGGGAGTGAGAGAGAGAGAGAAGTGATAGAGGGAAAGGAGGAGGGGTGAAAGAATGAGGAAGGGAGAGTGAGAGAGAAACAAAGGAGAGGGTAGGTAGTGACAGAGAGAAAGACTGTACAGTCTCGGAGTCCGGGGACACATTGGCTGTTCTGAGAAGCTGGAGCAGGAAGCAGTTAGCAATGCAGGCATGGGAAGCTGCTCATTTAGAATGGGGAGGCATGCTGAAGGAACCAATGAGCTGAGACCAAGGGGGGGGGGTAGCAGGGGACAGGGAGGCAGGTCACAACAGCAGGTGGTAGATTGCTAGGACCGGCGGGCAGGTTGCTGGGATGAAGAAGGAGGCGTGTAGCTGAGATTTAGCAAAGCCAGGCCATAAATAACGTGACATCAATCTGCACTACTCTTCCGGACCATCGCCAGGCAAAACTGGCGTCAGCCACTGCAAAGCATCAGGCAGGATATAAGAGGGCATTGGAGTCAGAGCCTTAAAAGTCATTATGTAAATGGCATTATACCCCTCCTCTGTTATCTACCCTTCTTATGGACGGTTACACTGAATTTATGGCAGAGGACCTTGGAAGGAGCAGACAGGATGCATTGTAAGCACCAGAAATTTCCTGGAGGAAGAGCATGTGTAAGGCTGCGCTGAGGCTGCTGGGTAATGCCTTTCAAATGGGGGGGGGCGGGGGGGGGGCACAGAGACAGAGGGATGGATGTGCCAGCTTAGCTCGCAAGCCTCATCCAGCTGCCTCCCACCAGCAGCACCCGTGACAGACACCAGAGCCGAATGACGCCGCCCACACAAAGTCGCCGCACGCGAGCGGGCCAAGGAAAAAACCACCGACCGATAAGGAAGCGAGGGCTGAAAATGCAGGGTGTCTCGTGCTTAACACGCTGGGAACGAGCGCCGGGCGGGTGTTTGAAGGGCGGTGCTCCACACGCTGATGCGCGCATGCATGCGTTTCTCATTAACAGCAGCTTGTCTGAGATAATACACAGCTTGAGGCTTTAAACCCACAGACACAATAAGTCTTGGGAGGTTAAAAGAATGATCCACATAGCATCCATAAAATGGATAAATGGTGGTGTCCACTATTACAGTGATGTGCTACATGGTGGACAAACTGCCCTATGCAGTGAACACAGAACAAATAATAATAAAAATTTAATAACTTTTGTGCCAAAGAACTGGGAGGAAGAAGAGGCATTATTTATCATGCTGTCTCTGTTTGGGTCTTTGATTAATTTGGTTTTGCTTGATCTTGAAAGAGGCCGCAATCCTTCCACTGTTGGGGTGCCATGCGTCAATGTTCCCATGGAGAAAAATCATGAAAAATTAAATGTGAATGGTAAGCACTCAAAATGCTGTTTGTGTGGAGGAAGCAGAATGAAGGGGCACTGTGATAGACCCCTATGGGGCCTTAGGCAGTGACTCTGCTTGGTCAGTAATTCTCTGTATTCATCAGTTTTCGATTCCAGTTATTTTAAAAGGAGTGTATATTATAGCCATATTGTACTGAAGAGGAAACAAATTTCACTTTGAATTTAAGAATTATTTTAAAATTCAGAAAAAGCTGATTGCCGGTCCAAACCAGGCTATTTGTAATCGCAAGCTGTTTTGATTCGTCAGGATGTTTCACTGGAAAGATATCGGAATGGAATTACGGCCGAACTGGGAGAAGGATGGAGAAGAGGCGTGCCGTGAAATGGCGATGAGTTGAGGAGAGGGATGGATAAAGAGGAGGATTAAAAAGTGGAGATGATGAGGATTTATGACTCAGAGAGAGAGAGAAAGGAAAGCAAATCAGTAACATTTATTCTGAAATATCTGGGAAATATTCAAAAGAAATATATAAATTCGAACGTTTTTTTTATTTTTAAATTCATGCATTTGTAAGAAAATGCACATTATTCTGGCATTTATTGCAAAACCGATTTCTGAAGGTGGCCAAAAAGTACATATTAATGGACTGACAAATTACACTAAATAATGATTAGCTTTTTTGGCTGTTTTCCAGAACACCAGAGCTCTGGTTCCTGCGTTTTGTTTTTTGTTTTTTGTTCCGTTTTGATTTTTTTTTACCCAAATACAGTTGAAAACTTCTGCTGTATATGCCTAGTTACACGCCACATGAAACTTTGTACAATCATGACTATTCAGGGCACGACTGTTTGGATTTGATTGTATTTTGACTAGCACCTTCAAACCTTCTGTCCACCAGATCTTGGAGAATATGAATGGGGAAAAATCTGCATTAAAGAAAGACAGGTCGGTCTCACTCAAATATGTGCATAATCTGCAAGAAGGGAAACCATGACTAATCCAGATTCTGTATAAAGCCGATCATAAAGACTTAACTTTTGTTTACACAGTACATATTTCAGTCTACACTGGAATTATCAGACCAAGAAAAGCCACATTCCCGCTAAGCATCAACCGGAATGACATCACCTTTCACTGTGCATTCGTTGCCATGGCAATTCATAGGATTTTTTTTTTCTTGGCAAAGCAGTATTACGCTCCACAAATTTACCTCGCTAGAGCGCAGTTTCATTCCACCGGTTTGTTTCTTTCCAGTTTCATGGCCGCCGTGCCTTTTGGGCTGCTGTTGACTTGTGTGATCTTGTGTGTGCTTAGCTGGGCGACTCCATGGAATCTGTCCCTGACAGCAACAAAACATAGTGCCAGCGGGCTGAGATGCAAGGAAAGATGGGGGAAACGCTGGTCTTTGCAGACCGTTGCAGCCTTTGCTGAGGGCCATTTGAGATTAAACATATAAACAGCGATGTTCAGCTTCACAGAGCAGCAGCAGCAGCCTAACAGCTGCAGAAACCACAGTAAAGAGCACATATGTTTGACTTGAGCTGGAGCATTAGTAATACATGGAGAGTTTTTCCAGGTAATTACCATCTGCTGCTCATTCCTCAGTTCCAGATGTGATGACACTGCACATGGCATCGTACAATAATATTATACAAGTGGCCCAGGGCAGCACCCTGGGTAAAATATGAAAGATGCCAGAGGGGTCAAGCTTCAGTATTCTTCAGCTTTTACCGGAACCGGTGCAGGAACACATCCAGCTGTATAATCAGACCAAATGTTCCTAAAATCTATTTTGCATGAATGCATCAGCCAAACAAAAAGTCTGGCCCGCTGGTAATGAGCCTTCAGTATGCTGCAGGAATATTCCTGGAGCAAAGGTCACCAGCATTCTGCCAAGGTCATCGGAGCCGGGCCACGACTGGACCTGTTCCAGGCGTCGCTCACACGCTAAAATATGCAGAGATAAACCTGCAAGGACAGTGAGCGGTGAGGAAGAGAAGCAGAAGATTGCACTCATGAGACGCACAGGCCACAGAGCAGGGCTTCCTGAAGGGTGACGGGGAACATAATTTATCATGGTGTCTTCCAGATGTTCGACTCTGGTGATAAGAGAATATTACTGATGTGTTGTGCATTTCCCCCATTTTATGCATTTAAAAAAAAAGAAAACTAGGAATGAGATGTTAGAAACTGTGTCACTTGTGTATAACTTGTATTTACACTGCTTGGCCAAAATAAAAGTCGCACACTTTAATATTCCATTGGACCGCCTTTAGCTTTGATTATATGGACATTCGTTACGGTATTGGTTCCATGTGCTGATCTCAACATTTTTTTCACCCAGATTTGCATTAATTTCCTGTCAAGATCTTGCATGGTTGATAGGTTAGTTGTACCACTGCGTAAAGTCTTCTACAGCACATCTCAAAGGCTTTCAGTGGGGTTAAGGTCAAGACTCTGTGGTGGCCAGTTCATGTGCGAAAATGATTCCTCACGCTCCCTGAGCCACTCTTCCACGATTTGAGCCCAATGAGTCTCAGCATTCTCACTGTGGAATATGCCCGCGCCATTAGGGAAGAAGAGACCCATTGGTGGGATAACCTGACCATTCAGTATGTTCAGGTATTCAGGTAACTTTACTTTATTGCTGCATAACGCTGCTGAGCTGTAATAATGATCCAATAATTGACTCTTGTCAATTACTTGCTGATTTAAATTCAGATGGTTATTTTTTCTGGCCAGGCAGTGTATATTTTTTGAGAGCACGGAAACTGTGTGGCGACTCCGTGTCCGTAGACTACAATGTGTGTGAGCTGTACCTCTAATTCAAGGTTCAAAACTACACTCCAAGCAGCGGGTCCTGATCCTACTTGCAGCTACATATTAAGCCAGATAAAGGTTGTCACATAGCCTAATGAACCTTACGTAAATGTGCGATGCTGTCATTCATCAAAAAGCATATTAGGCAAGCTGTTTTTTACTTGGATATTATATGTCAACTTTAATACATGCTATTTGTAGCTTTTGCTTTCTGTTGGGCAGAATATTTATAAATCCCATGTCAGCAAGCACTTCCATCAGAGAGGAGAATCTGGGACAGACAGACGGCGCGTGGATGCGTTTAGTCAAGGGCGCGCTTGCAGAAGGACTGCCGTCTCCTCCGCCCATGTACGCCCTGTGTGGGATTAGCACATTATGTCGTCTCCTGCTGTTCCACCCTCATTCACTACGGTTGCACTGATGCAGTGATGATTGGGATGACCATCAGGGGCCAGTTATTTTTATAGGCGTGGCCAAAATTTGGGGAATGGATGTTAAAAACATACCGACTGAGAGGAATCAGTGCAGGCAGATAGTCCATTGATGTGTATTGATTTGATGTGGCATCAGGGCGGGTTCTGTATTTTTAAGGCCACCCTTTAGATCCATCCCTGCAGTTCTGCGCTTCAGAATGTGGGTCTGGCAGGTCGCTAGTTTCACCACCCATCTCGGCTGAACGCTATGGAGTCGCATCCTTATAATACCACCTATAAATATTTCTTTAGCAGTTTACCAACATGCTTTTCTGGATGAAAACAGGAATAGAAACATGCCAATGGTTATTGTAAGTGTTATCCTTAATCAAGAAGTAGTGACTCCTTTCAAAATGGAACCTTGTTCTGTGCCACATGGAAAACATGATCACAAATCATTGCACACACCTTTACTTGACTCATAAATTATATAGATGCTTATCTGTCTCCCTAAACTTGGAAAGACACTTGTTTCAATAAATCCAAGACACATTTATGTGACAGGTGATTCTTGCTGTGTTTGCAGATAAGACTTTAAATTATAACAATATTATATGTTATGGCACTTGCCAGACTGCTTATACTATAAAGAGACACAGCGACATTTAAAGAAACAATTTTTATTATTTGTTCTTGATCTTTTATAATGTTGTGCAGGTATAACCTATAATCCAGTTCACCTCCTCCTTCGAAACATTAACTCCGACAAAGATTTTGATTCTGCAGAAATAGCAACTGCCATTTTCCACCAAATTTTCTCCATAGCAAGTTTTATATATAAAAAGATTATAAACAGTCTTAGAAGTTAAAGAATAACAGACAGAACATAGTGACCAGCATAATAAGCTTATTCAGTTTGCCTCATCAATGCAACATTTTTTCCATATTTATAGAAGATCAAATTTTCTTGAATGCACCCTGATCTATAAATGATTTTTAACACTGTCATGTTGTACTCAGGCAGCTTGTGAGTAGAATATCTATAAAAAAAGTACCCAAGCTCTAAGTAACAGGATTCTACCGTACAAAAAAATCCATTTAAATAATACAAAAAAAATGACAAAGTGCAAAACAAGACAATCTTTCACAACTAGCACTCAGAGATCATAACAGCCCACTACTTGAACCATTACACTTGTCAAATACAACCTTTATACAATAAAGTGACCACTAGATATTAAATGTGTAAATTCTAAAACTGAATTCAAATGTACTGACTAAGTCCTTTCATGCCTCCATATGGAGTTTTAATGAAAATAATAACCATACTAAGAGAGCAGAGATATAGGGAAATTTATGAATTTTTTATAATTTTATAGATATCCTGTATGTCCATGAGAGAAAACATCGATATAATTAAAATGCTGACTGTAGTAGTTGTGCTAGGGACATGGGGGCTGTAATCCTTACGATCGCGTGCACACGGCAGGGGTGGGCACAAAGGGCTGTTGTGTGACCGACCAGCACTTGAGCAATAAAATGCAGCTGCAGTCTTGGTGAGCTTCGGCCAAAAAGCAGAGCAGATATACCCTTCCCGGGTTTGTCAGGGGCAGAGGCGGTCACACCAGCTTGATGGCACCAAGGAAGGTGGAATCCCCGTCCAGAGACACGTTGGCAGATTTGCGGGGAATCAGCAGCTCGACGCGGTCTCCCACCTCCAGCTTGACGATGCCTGGGGAGAGGTGGCAGAAATACGCAGCGAATCAGCCTGCCGCCGTGACACTGTCGCCTGTACGCCCAACCCAGAAGCCAGGGTGACATCCTGGCTTAGTGCAATTTCGCTGTGGCGAACGACGTGATTGGGCACGAGTGCCAATGGTTACAACCACAAGTGTTGCTTGGCAACAGACTGGCATTATGCTCAAATGTAATATAAAAAAAGCTTAATTAGAGCAATTAGACAGATATAGTTAAACTAGACAAATAAAAGGCTGCTATTTGGGGTTTACCTCCCGTGTAACAGGTGTTGTAAGGAAAGTCGGGATCCATGTTCTGAACACAGCGGAACAAAATGACCTTCTTCAGTTCATCGCCGACAATGTTTTGCTTTTTTCGGACAATAAAGTGACCCATAGCAAAGGTTGTGTCCATGTAAAACACCTGGTGAACATATATAAAGAATTACTGTAAAGCACATACTCTGATAACCAAACCATTAGCCAACTCCTAGATGTTTAGGAGAATGTGTGTAACGTGTCTGTAATACCAGAGTGTACTTATCTACCAGATGACTAAACAGATTAAAAGTAATATTTACCAAAAGCTAAGAACTACATATTCTCCCATCACATGACAGGGTAACGCTTTACTTGAAGAGGGAAACTTAGTTATCATGAACTGATACCTGCATAAAATACACAAACTGTCATGACTGGCCAATAATGAAGGAACATCAGCTCAGTACGTAACACTAAGTCACTAGTTAATTAACGCAGTAAGTAAGGGAGAACCCCTTCCTGCTCCTGGAAAAACAGACTATTTGGGAGTCCCCTGGGACTGGGTTGGGAAACAATGCTATAGGGAGTTACCGCAGTGACAGGTATCACTGCTGTAGAGTTACCACAGTGACAGGTATCACTGCTGTAGAGTTACCACAGTGACAGGTATCACTGCTGTACAGTTACTGCAGTGACAGGTATCACTGCTGTAAAGTTACCGCAGTGACAGGTATCACTGCTGCAGAGGTGTGCTTTTCGTCACAGTCGGCGTTAAGGCCAGTGTGCTGATTCTGAACAAATCTAAAATCACCTGGCTGTACACAAAGTAGAAGCCCTCCTCCTTGACCAGAATGGAGTCCTCCTTCTCCTCCAGGGCGGTCCCGCGCCTGAGACCTGTCAGCCAGGGTAGGACCGTGTGTTCTTCTGAAAGACACACACCATGTGAGCAGGTTCCACCCACAGCGCGGTTCACCTGCAGCCATCCCTAGTTTCGGTCTTCAGACGTGCTGCAGGCAGCAGTCAAGTGTGCTGGAAATTTGTCGTCTTCTTAACACAATTGTGAGGGGGCGGGGCATGGACATTCTGGGGCGGAGCATTGTCAGGTGACTCACAGACTCATTCAGGTCACAGGTGCTGTATTCCCAGCAGTATTGACTGACTTTAATTTTCAGCCACCCACGGTGAACAAGCACAGACCCTGACGGTTGACTATAAACGTGGCTGTAACCCACAAACAAACCCGTCTTGCTGTCTAGTGCATTTTTCTTACGTACTGCTGCCAAACAGTCTTATTGTTTCCTCACAGCCTGTGTTGTTAGATGCATCGCCTCTAACATCCCCAAGTAAACTCCCAGGTTCCTGTCTCAAAACCCAGGGCTGTTACGTGGTTCTATTTACCATTCTGCTCAGGGCTAGACATGCAATAATATTATACTAAACATGCAACATGGCATATAATCAATACCATGATTTAACTAATTAACTAAAAATGTTATCACTACAAAATACATTTGTTTATTAAACCCACGGCTTTACAATGTAATTTCTTGTGGTTCCTGTTAATAATTAACATTGCATTTTTAAATTTAAAGTACATTTTTCATTTTGGGGTTTTCAGTTACACATGGCCCTAAAAACAAGTCCTCTCCCTATAATCTGAATTAAGGCACGCCCCATTAAGTGGGTTTTCCACCTTTTCTAACAAATTAACATTTTGATTAACTTTAATCCGATTCAGATAATGAGGAATGACCTCACTCGGGGCGGTAATTAGCCTTAACAGCCCTCTGGATAGAAAGACAGTACCTACCTTGCAGGGTGGGGCCTCTGTTGCTGTTGGCCATCATCTGCAAACAGGGCTGCAACACTAAAAATGCAAATGTTCAGTAGCGGGTGAAAGATACACAGAGCAGGATACTTGCGTATCATAGAACATATGCCAGATAATTGGCTTTTTAATAAGAAATTGCTTTTTTGGTAGATCTGTTTCGAATTCAAGTATGTATCCTGCTGGTTTGGAGCTACTGATTCACGTGCATCCTTTTCGATGTTTGGAAGAAAATCCTACAATGTCTACAGGAAACTCAAACAGCCATGAGGAGAACAAACACATCGCGGCACACATAATTTGTAATTTACTTTAATGTTGTGTTTCCGAACCTGGTCCTTGGGGACCCCCTGCGGCCCACGTTTTTGCTCTCTTCCGGCTGCCTGCCAGACACATTTCTGCTTCCTCCCAGGGAGCTGAGAGGGAGCAAAAACATTGACTGTCTGGTGGTCCCCAAGGACCAGATTCAGAAACACCGCTTTAATGTGATGAATTACACCAAAACAAATTTGTCGTAGTTGGGCTGTACTGGGCGAACTAAAGTTGATTCTGATTCTGATAGAGCCGGGTTGGACTTGGAACAATGTCACACACACATTACTGTCATTGAACATGAGTGATGCACCATACCTATTTTACACAAAGTACATTGAATGGAGGTGGATTTTTAACACAGCTACTGTTAATAGCAAAGTGACCAGTGCTATCTCATGGCCTAGAGCATCAGACCTAGACAAATAAAAATTGAAGATGACCTGCCTTTTTCAGAGGACCTCTTCTTTATAATGTGCACAACCGGCTGAGGTGAGAGGAAATTTGCACTAGGTCTGGAGTCCAGTTTACCGTTTGCGGGATCCAGCGTCTGAAAAAAGGTGATCCATATGATCCATACTGTCCAGGCCACAGACAGAGAAGGGATTGGTTATCTTATTCAGCATTTTATAATCTATTAGTTTGTAATGTGATATACAATACTTTGCAGAAGTCCTAGGCAGTCAAAAAAACGTTTAAGGCTATTTATCTGGCTAGATGAACACTGCTTCAGTTCTCAAACCTCTCCTTGGGGGCACCTCAGCCTACCTATGCATCTATCAAATTTCTCAGCCAGATCACTTAATCTCAATGAGGTATTTATTAGCTAAACAGGGTGGGTAGTTCAGTCAAAAAACACATTGGTGTGCTGGACAGTTACCGCAAATACTGTGGTGACTTAAGAAGAGGAAATGGTCAAGCTGACACACTTTGACTGAAAATATCAGTTTTATGCCAACATGACGATGATTTAAATATCATTACCTTTGACTGCCTAAGACTTATGCACAGTACTGTACATACAGAGACTTACCTATGGAAGACAGATGCAGCAGCTAGGTAGGTCTAAGTGAGAAAATGTGTAGGGTCTGAGATAGAATCCCCCAGAGTGGTGTTTTGGGGTCAGGCCTGTGGTTAGCTCACCTCCTTCTTGGCAGCATGGCTCTCCTGAGGTTCCTGAGGCCGCCCGGCCTCCCGCTGCATGGACACACTCTGCTGCTCAGTCCTCCTCCGGCTCAGCTCGGCGCGGAGACCAACCACCTCGGCCTTCAGGGCGAGGATGTGGTAAAGCGAGAGGACGGAGAGGGACGAGGAGGTGACGGCGGCGAGGGTCAGGACCAGCACAGCCCAGGAGAGACGGCGATGCTGAGCCTCGGGGGCAGTGCGGGACGGGCCGTCGCCGAGGGCCGCCGCCATGGTCAGCGGTGTGGCTCAAACGGCGAGCATGACCGGATCACCGCCGAGCCCCGAGAGACGCCAGCCGGCTCTCTTCTGTGTCGGGCTGTCGGACTGCCCAGTGCCAAAGAAACAGAAACAGAGCAGAGAGGGGGAAAAAAAAAAAAAAACAGAAGCGACGCAAACCCTGTGGATTCCGGTTATATGAAAGTTTGCTTCCAGTCGGAATGGCCAGAGATCAAAATTCATTACTTCATTTCAGCATTTCAGCCTTTTTTTTTTTTTAATCAGGCCAAACAAAAAACACGACCCTATCATACATCTCAAAATATATTCTAAAAAAAAGAGAAGACTAGCGTGTTGTAATGCAAGGTCTAGAAAAAAAAATTCAAATAAAACAACCCAAATCCCAAGTGTAAGCAAGTTTCTTTTGGTCAAAGCTCCAGGAAATGCATCAGGCTTCATTATTCAATGCGTGGATAAATGCAGCAGAGGGAAGTCCCCTCGTGTCACGAAATACTTCGAGATGGCAAGAAAAATTCTTCCAAAAGCAGAAGTGATGTGCAATTTTCACTTTATTTCATAGGGAAAGAGATCATTTCTATTCCAGTTAATCGCAATCACCTTATCATTTATCTCGTTCAATTACCCTTGTACACAGAACTTGGAAAAAAATTCCCCGACATTTAACAAAATCTTACAGAAGCCAAACACTAGACAAGTCGCTGAACCTTAATTTCAATTTATTGCATGTAACAGTAAATAAAATAGAAACTGTGACTGTATCTAAAAAAAAAAAAAAAAATTCTCACACTGATATAATAAGTGTGCAGAAAGAGCTTTCATTGTCATTATACAAAGGGATGATGAGCCATCCATAAATCCATGCCATCTTATAAATAATATCAACATCCAACCATTTCAGCACTGCAAAAGAGCAAAACCGAGAATACACATGTAATTTCTATAAACATTCAATAAACCATGGCACATTGTTCTGAGTGCGGGTTGCTGATTTGAAACCATAAAAACAAGTGTAATTTTAGGAAATCAATAAGGCCCTCAGTAATATCTGTATTATACCTGCACAAATGCTAACTTTATGAATATCTAGCAGTGAACAGCTACATTTTCAGGCAATTAACATAGGATTCTAATCTCTCTTAAAACTTAATTGATGTGCATCAATTGAAAGGCTTCTGTCGCATCACTCATTTGTAATCTAAGTGCTAAAATAGGCCGGAAATTAACAGAATAGGTCAACAAAAGAAAACAGTAAAATCAGTCATTCGGGATGTAATCAGATCCAAGGATGTATCATTTTGCAGTAAGATCCACCCATCTGGAACTTAACCACTAGTTCCTAAAGTATATGGCTGAATAAATGGAATAATGACTGGCTGGGGGAGGGGGGGGGGGGGGCGTTTACTT
>JAODKN010000037.1:11824065-11842402 GCA_026774425.1 Petrocephalus zakoni
CCCCCGGTCTGAGCACCCCCCCCACTATGCTTTTGTCGCGAGCCCTCACACACACACACACACACACACACACACACACACACACACACACACTCTCAGCAGAAACCCATTTAACTGAAATGTGACACAATGGACACATTGCATAAAACCGTACGTAAATGTGTAAATGGCTCGAAAATTATTTAAGGAACATTCAGATCTCCCATTTCATATGGATGTGATCCCCGGAAGACGTGCAGATAATCAGCTCCCCAGGATATTCCGGAACACACCTAAACAGTCACTCCATTTACTTTAAAAAGAGGTGAAGTAGAGGGACTTCGAAAGGAACAGCTGAGGGGGGGGGAAAGAATTCATGAAAAAATAGAGGAATATTTTGTCTATAAACTTCACCGCCCTTCTTCGATGTGTGGCTACAGTACAATTGCTGCACTCCATTAAAAAATCTACAGTTACGGTGCAATGTACTCCAGTGTGCTGACACAGCAGGCATGTCAACGACCGCAGATCGGCTGCGGTGCCTGGAGCCCCGGGGCCGCTGCCGCGCAGCTGAAAACGCAGAGCGGCCGTGCCGAAAGCGGCAGGGCTAAAGCCGCCCAGACGTTCCCGCGGCCGGCGGGGCGAGGCGCCGTTTCCACCGTTTCCTCACCCGAGCTCCGCAAAAGCGACGGCACAGCCTGCTACTGCACACGCGACGACTACCTGTACTTTAAAATGGCTCCACAATTTCGAAATGGTAAAGACCTGGTATAAAAAGACCTGGAATGAAAATGTGTCTCTCTCCTGGTTGTACAAATGAGTTAAGGCCCAAATTAAAGCGGTTTAGCATGCATTCATAAAATTCTGATAGCCTTTTATTTCTGACACCTGGGTCGCCATTATTCTGATGCAATTTTACAAATGTAAAGTGAAAAATAATGAATGTTAATAAAACGTAAGAAATGCACATTCTGTCACCGCTCACCCTAACACACTAAGACCAGCTGGGAGGCGGAGGGAGTTAGATGATGGTCACGCTGGCCACGGACTGGACGGTTTCCTCCTGAGCGTCGCTCTTCAGGAGCTCCTTGATGAACTGCTCGAGGGCAGCGAAGTAGCCCTGGCACTGCCAGGTGTCGTTGTGTGTGCCGTCCGGGAACACGGCCAGCCTCTTGGTCCGAGAAGGTGACAACTCATACAGCTGCTTCATCATGACCGGGGGGATGAGCTGGTCAGACAGCCCCGAGATGAAGAGCGAAGGCACCCGGCACTGCGCGATCTGCCGGTACGACAGGAACTTGTTCTTATAGCAGCACAGCGGAAGGTACCTCATGGGGAGGAAGGAGAAGAGGGTACTGGCCATGTGAGGGATACTCAGGAAGGTGTTCTCCACTATGATGGCTGCCACGCGGTGGGGGTTTCCCGAGGCCAGGTGCACAGCCACGGCCCCCCCCAGCGAGCGCCCGAACAGGATGATCTTTGTCTTGTCGATGTCCGGCCTCGTCATGACGTGATCGAGGGCGGCCTCCGCATCCAGGTACAGGCCCTCCTCGCTGGGCTCGCCCTCGCTCTTCCCATAGCCCCGGTAGTCCAGCAGCACCACATTCACCTTCAGGTGCACCAGCATCAGCAGCGCGTTGGGAATGCGGTGTCCGATGTTGCCGGCATTGCCGTGGAAATAGATGATGGTGGGCACCAGGCCGGGGTTCTCGCCCACGTAGCGCAGCAGGATGAGGTTGAGGCGCACGCCATCCCGCGTCCTGATGAAGACGTTTTCGTGGGGGACTCCCGTCGGCACGGGGACGTAGAGGCGCGACGAGGAGGGCTGATCGGGGAAGTAGAGCAGCACATCCTGAAACTTGTAGAGGATACCGGCCACGGACACCAAGATGAGAGCCAGCAGCAGGAAGCCTCCATACAGATGGAACGTGAGGATGAGAGCCAGGAGAGAGACCCGACACACGCTCCAGGACCAGGAGCCCATGGCCAGTAGCCACCTCTGCACCACCCCCCAAAGCCTCCACGGCTTCTCCATTGTGGCGCGCTGAACAAGAGAAGGCCCCTTCTTACTAGCAGGATACCCTGGACAGACACGCCAACAAGGGACATGGGAATAGAGTCGGGGAAGGAGACAATCAGACAATCGGGAAGGAGAAATGCCAACAGCAGTAGGACAGCACTGGAGGCCTTAACAAGAAAACTTATACAGTTACACCTAGGAAATACATCACACACCTGTCATTTAGAGGATGCCCTACAGCAGTGTGTCCCAAGCCGGTCCTCAAGGACCTGCAGACAGTCCACGTTTTTGCCCTACCAGGAGCTGGAAGGGAGCAAAAATGTGTACTGTCTGGCAGAAAGCTGTGAGAGAACAAAAAACATGGACCATCTGTGGGTCCCTGAGGACCACGTTGGGAAACACTGCCCTAGAGTAACTAATAATATACAAGGCTAAATTACAAAGTAAGCAGACAGTCTACAAAACAGATGGGTTTCAGCCAACCCTTACTGCAAATTTAAATCAGAAATAAAGTACAACAACTAAAATTATAAAAATGTTGCCACTGCAAACAGTACACCAACCTAATACAATTTTAGCACTGACAGTGAGTCATTATGCATTCTAAAGAATTTTTCTAAATGTACATACACGTACATACAGTTAGTTTAGACTGGGATATTCACTAAAGAATTACAGTTTTTATGATGCTCAATGGCTCATTCTACCATAACAAAGCCAGAGAGCTCAGGAGCAGAGCAAGGGTCCGATGGACTTACCCCAGTACAGAAAAGGCAATGTGGACAACACTTGCAAAGGTGTTGGTTTCGGTGGTAAAGGCTTTATAAATACCCAACTTCTTAAAGAAATCTGTGTTTATTTCCTGTGGTCTCTGTGGCCGGGAACCACTACATGCCCCAGACCCTGCCACATTATCAAATAACCTATAATCTAGAAAGCCGTGAATGGCTGTTTAACGTTTAACACCAGGATTATAACGATAGAGCAATGCTGCCACCTGCCGGCGGCCGACGGTATAACACACAATGGTGCTCAATTGGCGAGTGCTGCATTTAATGGACGGAAATGCTGGGGGTTCGGCTTCGGTTACGGACGCGCAATTCAGATTCAGATACTGCCTGGGACTTCATTCGTCGGGATCAGGGGGAATCCCAACGAAAACGATAAAATGCCCACAAATGGAGTGGCACAAAGACGCAGATGCCTTTAGCTAGGTGACCCGAGCCACTACCGTATAGCAGGAGGCCGGGCGGCACCTTTAAAGCAGAAAAGGTCAGATAGCTTGCGTCACCAGAGAAGCCTGGTCGCTGTCAGTGGGTCTCAGGTAACACCCAGTGCACTTTCGGCTCATCTCTCGGGCTCGCCGGCATTTTCGACGTAAGTGACACGACAGTGTACAATTACTGCGCGTAGTAAAGGAAGCAAGTATATTCTTTTGGCCACCGATTTAAAGCTATACATTGATCTCTTGTTAACAGCACACCATGACACTCCTCGCAAAGAACCATATTCGCCATTCCGGCGAGCCAGTGTTACCGAGACGCTAGCTGTCATTATTAATTGAAGTCAGACTTTTAAAAAAATAAACACCATCTAAAATAGTCGCTATACAAAAAGCCACAAGAAGCACCTGGCTGTTTATACGTCCCAGGTGCAGCAGGTACACACGGCAGAAGCCAGGCACCCACTTGGAGCCACACTAAGAAGACTGCTGGCACGGCTCTTTACATGCTAGACGGGCAGTGATATGCCACCTTTAATCCCAGGTCAAAGCAAACCTTAGCCATAGAGCTAAGCGGCTACCCGGAGATGGCAGAGGCGGACGCGGGATGTCCGCTCGTTAGCTACCTGGCTAGAGGGCAGTCATTACCTCACGCCAGTACGCGACTACCTCCCTAAGTGTATCGTCGAACAGGGCGCACATACTTACTTTTCTCTCATCCTTTTGAAGAGTGAGTCTGTACGTTGGAAATAAAACTAAGGCAGGCCACTAGCTATGTCAGGCACATCATGTCCATCCAGCTCGCAGCCAGCTCACTCCATTTCAAGCCGTCGATCGCGAGCCGGCGGTGCTACCGCCAAGAAAGTCCGGGTAGAACAAACGCACCCATACGATATGTACATAGATACAAATTTAAATATATATCTATAGCCTGCAGTAACAATTAAATCGTCACCAAATGAAGCATTTAAGGGTATGACAAGTGGTCGTAGTGAAACATTTAAAGGCAAATGTTTACTCCACAATTCCGACGGGCTAGTGTACGTTGGCCACTGGACGGCTTTATTTCCGGCACCGCTACCGGAAGTGGCTGTAGTGTCCCCATCTTTCTCTTCCTCCTCACCGGCTCTCCTGCTTGTTTTGGTAGTCGGGTCGTATTTTAATGCAAGTTGTGCAACTATTTTTTGCGTGTTTTATAATACATTCGGTAAGCCATGCCATTTATTTATGTATATTCTATACATCCATGTTTTATTTTACTGTACATGCTATTTTTTAACAGTTAATAAATTAGCAACCTACGTTATGGGAACGGTCTAAAACGCTTTATGTGATAAAGGTAGTCGGGGAGTTTAAAACACGTCCCGCTATACCCGTATATAGTACCGGGTCCCTATGGAAAGGAAAATGCTTAACTTGAATTTAATAATTTTGTCTTTGGATAACAGTTTAACACATTTATGCATCGAATGTACTTCTTGGAGAATTTGGTTTAAGGTCAGAACTTGGACCTTTTTCACGTTAAGCGTGTTGGATTGCCGTTCAGTATGTCGTTTTTTCCGCGTTTGACGCATTGGTAAATACACGAACTTGTTACCAGGGCAAGTCGGGACTTGTAAATAAACAACTGCCCTTTCTGCCGTCTGATGTTGTGAAATTACATTGTTTTGTTTCTCTTGTTTATGTTACCATTGTAATATTATTAGCATCTAACAGCTGAATCCTTGGGACATCTTCATATATCCCTTCTAATATCGTTTACAATTTACAAGTTATTATACTTTCTAATTGCAACCGAAAACCGTTCCGGACGCCTCTGTCCTGTGTTCGATGGGTTATATTGCCTCGTGGCAAGGGAAAATTTTAATGGGCAGGTCATGCTTTCCATGTGATGTTGTAAATAGATGAAGTGCTGCGGCCACGCTAATACTGTAAATATTTGGGTACGATAGCGAATTTGTCTTAATTTCCGAGTGGCAGATTTCTGCTGTGGCATATAATACTGTACATTTAGTTTCTCTGTCGTTTTTTGACTTGTATGATCGCACACAAATTTAATTCTTAATTTAATACTTTAAGTTATCGTGGTTATTGACTCGGATATCAATACAGCACATTGGCACCGAGCGAAACTTCTGTCTACATTATTGATAAGCAGAAAAGAAAGCAAGGGAACAAGAAAATGAGCAAGGAAAATGCAACAAGAACTCATTTTCGAACATAAAACAGTTTTACAATTTACAATTTTCCCCAGTAACCTGAGATTACCGCACAATTCCCTGTTATTTTAACTGGTTTGAAAATCCATTTTCCACAAATAGATGGCGTACTTCGAGTGCTTTTTAAGTGAAAGTATTATCCGATTGTTACATAGGTTGCAAATGTCTAGTTCTTTGTCCTTTTTATTAAATGACTACACTTTCCGTTAATATTACATTTCCCATTGTTTATATTTTTTATGATTTGAGAATATTAGAAATTAATAATGAATATTAGAAATCAGAGGAAGGTTCATATTCTTTTGGAATTCTGGGATATACAACGGTTTTATTGATTTTCTTGATGCTATGATTGCTGTTTTAAATTTGTAACATTGTCTCAACATGTTTTGTTTGTTTGTTTGTTTTTCTTTCCTCAGGGTCTTGCAAACTATAATGGAAGAAGAACCAAGCAGCGCCGACGCTTCTCAGGCTTCCGTAGCTTCTCAGGTTCCATTCCTACATCTGTGTTTAACATTAGAGAAAATACAGAAGGCTAAGTCTCGACCCGATAAGGCCAAGTGCCTGTCAGATTTTATTGATTCATGGAGGAAATTCCATACCGCCCTCCACAAGGATAATCCCAGAACCAGCGATTCTTTCTACCCAGCCATGCGTCTTCTTGTTCCCCCATATGAACGAGAACGGATGGCCTATGGAATCAAGGAGAGCATGCTCGCCAAATTGTTTATTGAGGTGTTGGGGCTTCCAAAAAACGGACCAGAAGCAAACAAACTTTTGAACTACAGAACTCCTACAACCTCCAAGGGAGACGCAGGGGACTTTGCCATCATGGCTTACTTTGTCTTGAAGAAAAGGTGCATGAGTAAGGGGAAGCTGTCCATCAAGGAGGTAAATGATTTCTTGGACTTGGTGGCTATCAACAATGCTGCTAAAAAGAAAGATCTTGTTAAGAAGGATTTACTACATTTGTTAACACAGACCTCGGCCCTGGAGCAGAAGTGGCTCATCCGCATGATAGTGAAAGACATGAAACTGGGTATGAGTAAGGATACTGTACTCCAGGTCTTTCACCCAGATGCAACAGAGCTGTACAATGTGACTACAGACCTTTCCAAAGTGTGCCAGAAGCTTCATGATCGCACTGTATCTCTCAGTGACGTGTCCATCGAATTGTTCTCGGCATTCAAGCCCATGCTGGCAGCTGTTGCCAACATCAAACAAATAGAGAAGCAGATGAACAATCAGAACTTCTACATTCAGACAAAGTTAGATGGAGAACGCATCCAGATGCACAAAGATGGAGATGTGTACAAATATTTCACCCGCAATTCTTTTGAATATACTCAGCAGTTTGGGTCATCACCATTAGAGGGATCTTTGACCCCCTTCATTCACAATGTTTTCAAGTCCCATGTTAATAAATGCATTTTGGATGGGGAGATGATGGCATACAACTCCACCGCTGATACTTTCATGCAGAAGGGGAGCAAGATTGACATCAAAAAGCTAGTTGAAGATTCTGAATTACAGACCTGTTTCTGTGTGTTTGATGTTCTTTTAGTTAACGATCAAAAATTTGGACATGAGACACTGAGGAAGCGTTGTGATATTCTCACGACAGTCTTCACCCCAGTTAAGGGGCGAATTCATTTGGTGCCTAAAATGGAAGCTAGAACCATGCAGGAAGTGGTAAGCGCCTTAAATGAAGCCATCGACAATCGTGAGGAAGGCATCATGATTAAGGATCCCATGTCTATATACAAGCCAGACAAGCGAGGTGAGGGATGGCTCAAGATAAAACCGGAATATGTGGACGGTTTGATGGATGAACTTGATTTGTTGATCCTGGGGGGTTACTGGGGAAAAGGTTTACGGGGTGGGATGATTTCTCACTTTCTGTGTGGCCTCGCCGAACCTCCTGAACCTGGAGAGAAACCAACGGTCTTTCACTCCTTGTGCCGCATCGGCTCAGGTTACACCATGAAGGAGCTGTATGACCTGGGCCTAAAGCTGGCTAAGCACTGGAAGGTCTTTCGCAAGAATAATCCTCCGTCATCCATATTGTGTGGCAGTGAGAAGCCAGAAGTTTACATTGATCCTTGCAACTCCGTGATTATTCAGGTCAAGGCAGCCGAAATAGTGGATAGTGACATGTATAAAACAAATTCCACCCTGCGATTCCCCAGGATAGAGAGAATCAGGGAGGATAAGGACTGGCACCAATGCATGACACTAGATGACCTTGGTCAGTTGCAGAGCAAGTCCTCTGGTAAGCTGGCCTCAAGACACCTATATATCAATGAAGACGAGCCTGATAAGAAGAAGAGGAAGTTGGTGGCAAAACCCAAGAAAGCCATTGGCATTGTCGACCACTACAAATCCCAAGACCTGTCCGGTGTCACCAAAGAATTTGATATGTTTGAAGATGTGGAGTTCTGCATCATGAACGGGAGTGAAGAGCACCCCAAGGCTCAGCTGGAGAAAGGAGTGGCGAAATGTGGTGGAATCATAGTCCAGAATCCTGGCAAGGACACCTACTGTGTCATCGCAGCTGTCGAAAACATGAGGGTGAAGAACCTGATTTCGGCCAATCAGCACGACATTGTGTGGGCATCCTGGCTGCTGGAATGTCTGGAGAAAGAGCGTCTGGTGCCGTGGCAGCCCCGTCACATGATTCATATGTCTCCATCCACGCAAGAGCATTTTTCCAAAGAGTATGACCAGTTTGGTGATAGCTATTACGTCGACACAGATGTACAGCAGCTAAGAGAAGTTTTCTCCAGAGTAAAGACCTCAGGCCCAGAAGTGCCGTCCATCTTGAACGTCGAGTCGAGGTACGCCTTAGATGACTTGTCCACCAGCATGTTCAGGCCTTTCACGGTCTATTTTGACCGCTGTGCAGACATCAGGGACCCCAAGAGCCTAATACGTGGGACGTGCTTGGACACGCGATCACTGGAGCTTCGCTTCCATGGAGGAAGCGTGGTATCGAGGCTTGCAGAAGGGGTCTCTCATGTCATTGTTGCAGAGGACACTCGAGTCCAGCAGCTAAAAATGCTCCGACGGATTTTTGCCAAAAAATTTAAAATTGTGAGAGAATCCTGGGTGACAGACTCTATTAAAGCAGAACATTTGCAGAATGACAATGACTACCTTGTATAATGTCAATGCACTGAAGACTTTTTTTATGACTGATAAAGTTCTGTGAATAGAGAATGAAGAATCAGGAACATGAAGCTTAAATAATGTATTCTATGGGCTTTTCTGATGTGATTAGTTATATCATTGTGCTGATTGCAGTGGGGTCGTGTATTTCTGTCAGCTACATGGTGTTTTGGAGGTTTGCAACAAATCTAAAGTTTTATTTTTGTGTAATAAAAAGGGACTGTTAAAAAATAGATGATGTGTATGGGCAAAAGAAATATAATTTTGATTGATTTTTTTTTGGTATTCAGTCATTTGACGAGTGCTCGGAATGTCACATTTTTATTATATGTTGGGAAGGTTATGGCTTTGTGATGCTTTATAAAATGTATCGGATTTTAATCACTCAGTTTAGCAGATGAAAATAGTATGTTAATATGCAGTGGAATGAACATCCAAATAATAAGGCCTGCCTGATATTCTTTCCTGGAATAATAATTGTTGTGGGATAAATACTAAAGGCATGTTGTTTTTCAGAAAGCGACAGTTATTCACTGTTCATTTAAAGGGCAAAATGCAGCATTGCTGTGAGTCAATGGGAAAGCTGCTGGGCTGACCTGAAATGGAAAAATGGAATTTACAGAGGGGGCGGGGGGGCAGCATGACAGCGTGACGTGCATTAAAGAGCAGTGAAACAAAAACCTCCTGGTGCCATGGAGAGTTATGTTCAAAGAGAGTTCTTTTTGCTATTTAGTTTTAAACAGATGTTGACAAGAGCTATATTTTAAGGTGCTCTTTGTGCAATGATCATTGGGCATATTTATGTTCTTTTCAGAGGGATGGCGATTTTTTTTCGTTGGAGACTTGTCCAAGGCGAGATCCAAGTGCAGATCAGAGAAGAGGGTCGCCCATGTTCGAGGCCCCAACAGTAATACTGTTACTTTGTTGGCTACGGGCCTGGAACCCGCAGACTTTCGAACATGGCACAGCACCCCTTTCTGTAATTAGGTACACGCAGTATAATTCACGGTATACCATAACTGTTAATATATGCCATTCATTAAATTTAATGCAATTAAGCAATTTGTGCTTTTTGTGAAACACTTTTTTTTTGTTGTCTAGTGAAATATATGATGAGTTATTTTCACTGTAATATCAGAATATAATCTAGAACAGTGTTTCCCAGCCCAGTCCTCAATGACCCCTGCACAGTACATGTTTTTGCACCCTGCCAACACGCTGCCAGACAATCCACATTTTTGCTCCCTCCAAGCTTGGGCGGAGTGATGATTCTGAGGCTGGGGATCTGTGCCAGCAATTGGAAGGTTGCTGGTTCGAACTGTGTGAATGCCAGGAGTGATCATGCCCTGCAAGCAGGTCCTCCAACTTCAGAGGGGTTGGTGAGAGAAGTGGCACTTCAACCTCTGGAAAAAAAAACTCCACTGATCCACTCCATTCGAAATAGTGTGGTGCTGCTGCTAAGTAAACCCTGCTGCACCAAGGTTCTCATCCCTGAGGTGGTTTGTAGTAGTGATGGCTAAATGAAGCTTCATGAACAATTTGCTGTATTTTATGACCCCCACTAGGTGGTAGTCTTGCTTTGCTTTGGGGCATGCTTTGAGCCCTTTTTTGAACAGAGAGCACCATCTAGTGGGGTCAGAAAATACAGCAATTGGTTCATGAAGCTTCATTTGGCCATCATTAGTTTGTAGTGTGGTGGTGTGCTGTTTCAGTGCATGCTCCCTTACCTACCTACCAGTACCCGGTAATGCAAAATTGTGGTCTGTCTGGGGTCCTCAAGGACTGTGTTGGGGAAAAACTGATTTAAAACAATCATTCTGAAGGAAAAATAATGAATACCAAACTACCTCACAACCCAAACCAGGGTAAGCAGTTAAATGGAGGGAAAATATTTGACAGCAGCCCTATTTTCTGATGACATGCTCATGATATTCCACGTTCGTATTTTACCCCTCCCTAGAAAATAATAAGTTAGATGCTATTTTAAGAAATACCATTTAAAGTTCACACCACATGGATTATTTACTTACTTTAGAAGCTTTAACAAAAAAGCCTGTGTGTTGGATCCCGGGGGTATTATGCGGGCTGTTTTAAATGATTTTTTCCCATGACTGTATTAAAGGCACTTACGGCTGGCCATTATGGAAATTGTGTCACCTCGAAATTATAATGTATTTGCACAACATCTATATTATTCTAAGTTAAAAGTTTGATTTGCCACATTCTCAAACACACACTGTACCAGTGTGCAGCGAAATGCTTTTCTACCTGCTTCCAGGAACCATGATTATCAGGTATAACTTTCCAGATCAGCAGAGTTAAATCTGGCAGATTTGCTAACAGATAAAGTGGTTGTACTGGTACAAGTGAATGCCAATACCAGAAACACATGGTGAAACACAGCAAATATTACAACTGCTTTCCACGGCATTGAAGTTTTCACCAAGCAGAACACATTATGAACACTTTCGTGATTATATCAAAATTCTGTATTTTTAAATTATTTGCTAATTAAGTATTTTTTGTCATTGGTCCCATTAGCATATAAGTAAATGGAATTTTATATCAACTCTGATGAAGAAACAGTAGAAAAAACACTACTGACTGACAACCCACAAGTGGATTGCTGATTTTACACTCTTCAGGCCTCTTACCCTCGGCATGGTAGGCCGACTTCAACTGGCAGAACACTTCTCGCTGCTGGTACCTGGCGGCCTGCAGTCAGCTAAATTATTCTGGACATTTTACACTCCGTCTCTTTTACCAGGGCAGTGCTATTTATGTTCTGTCCTTCAGAACATGATCTGAGTTGTGAGAACATGCAACTTTAAAGTAAATAAAATACAATAAGGCCATCTGCTAGGCAATTTCACTAAAACATACCTTTTAATAGTAGGCAAATAAATATTAACGACACTGCAGAGTGGTGCCTATTGGAGGCCTAACACTCCTGGACACTTTGAATGGATTGCATAATATGAATTTCCTTTGCCGCACTGCTCAGTCAGAGTGAACTATAGGAAGCGGATTATTTTACAGTTTTTGCGCATGCATTGGTGGCACTACTTATCCCATGTTTTTTTCACCTTAAAATTTATAAAGTATAAGCTATAAAAGCACATGAAAAAGCTTGGCAATGCTCTCGTTCACATTAAGACGGCCACAGCAAAGTCAGCAGTAAGCTACGTTATATCAGCACGTATCATGTAGATGTATGCTATAGTGCATTATACTGTGGTACAATACAGTGTTCTTTTCCCATCTGAAATAAAGCTGAAAGCATTGAAAAAGCACCAAAAACAAGGAGGTAAATTGTTAAGAAATATCCAGCGTTTTAGGGTTTAAAAAAGAAATTTCTGCCCATTAGCAATGTACACTTGGTTTGCAAAATAATGTTTGGAAATCCGCTAAGAGGGGAACAGGATCACTTATGTCCCGTCTTTCTACATATCAATCCACTGCATCTCTAGAATTGAACTGATAGTATTACTTAGTGGTACTACAGAGGTTGGACAATGAAACTGAAACACTTGCCAATATAGTGTTTGAGGTTTCACGCCTATATATGGGTAGCTTGGTGGCCAGTCTTCACTGACCGCACATTCCTGCAGTAAGAGCAGAGTGTGAAGGTTGGATCAACAGAGCTATAGCAATATCGCAATCCAGACAACATAAAGGGAGACATATCAGAGCTCAAAAGAGGATAAATTGTTGGTGCACTTCTTATTGGTGCATCTGTGACCAGGACAGATGTTCTTTGTGGTGTATCGAGAGCCATGGTATCCAGGGTAATGTCGGCCTACCACCATGAAGGATGGACCACATCCAACAGGAGTGACTGTGGGCGTAGAGGAAGCTGTCTGAAAGGGATGTCCAGATACTAACCCGGATTGTGTCCAAAACACATAAAACCACAGCTGCCCAACTTACTGCAGAATGGAATGTACACCTTCCACCAAAACTGTTCGTCAGGAGCTCCACAGGGCCAATATGGTTTATGGTCGGGCTGCTATAGCCAAACATTTGGTAAACCGTACCAATGCCAAATGTCGGTTTCATGGTGCAAATCTCCACCTTCACTGCCTTTCCCACAGCTGGGAGAGTTACATTGTGGAGAAGCCCCAAAGAGGCTTACCACCTGGACTTTCTATACCCAGTGTGCAGCACGGGGGTGATGGTTTCTGCTGGAATATCATGGAATTCATGACATTCCCTAGGCCCACTACTTGTTCTAGATGGGCCCATAACTGTCAAGGACTACAAAACCATTCTGGAGGATTATGTTTGTTCAATGGTCCAAGCATTGCACCCTGAAGGTGGTGTGTATCAGGATGCAGCAATGCACCAATACACCAAATCTCCCATGGTTTGCAAAGTCACCAGATCTGAATATTAATGAGCATATTTGGGATGTTTTGGAGGAGCGAACGTTTTCCTCCACCAGCATCACATAGTGACCTGGTCATTTGTCTGAATGAGGAACAGCTCAAAATCCCTCTGGCCACTGGCAGGGTGTGTATCTGTCATTACCAAGATGAACTGATGCTGTACTGGCCACAAAAGGAGGTCTTACACCATACTAAGAAATTATTGTCCAGTCCCTCTCTAACTCTAATTAAAATCCACGGTACCCTCTTTGGGTTTAAAATTATGTGTAATTAAAAAAATGAAAAATGAAAAAAATGACAACCTTAACTCCTACACAGCCATAACATAAGTACATACACAATAAGTACCCAAACCCCTACACAGCCATAACATAAGTACATATACAATAAGTACCCAAACAAAATACAAGACTTTTGACATTTTTAGTTTTAGTTTAGTTTTGACTGAGTTTTCCCTTGTGGGTTATATACATACACCCCCCCCCCCCACACACACACACACACACACATGCAGAATGGGGCAGTCCTTAATGTTTTGTAAAGTGCATTTTTTCATTCTCTCTCTCGTCTTCTCTCACACACACTCACACATACATAATGTGTTGCTTGTATTTCCTTCCAATACCCTGTTCGGACTTATTGAAATATTAAAAATTCATCTGTAATACAAGCCATCTCCAGTCTATCAGCTCCATCTACACAGCCTGCAATGGCTTCTGCTGGCAGCGCCGCTTATCCTCTCCTCTCTCCGTTTATGAAGCACAGCGGTGTTGATCCCAGCTGTGCATGTCAACTGCTCTCCAGCATGGTGTTGTACTCTATAAAATTACCATGCCATCTCATTTTAAAGACAAGTGCGGCAGCATTTCTGCATTTACATCTTCTCCCAGTATTTCTGCTCTTTGATGCCATCCATTAAATGAAATTCTCATGATTTTCTTTTATTCAAATTATGTCCACCTCCACATTGACTGTTTATGCGAATAAGCTGTTTTGGATTACATGCTTACATGGAAATGGAAATGTCCAGATATAGATTATTATTAGTAGTATTTTCTTCTTCTCCTCCTCCTTATTATTATTGTGGTCCTTCTTGTTTTATTGTGTATTCATATTATATTTTAACCATTACAGCCAGCCACTAGATGCTATGAAAAGGGAGAGGTACAGTCATGTGACTGTCATGTGACAAGGTAACCATTTGACCATGTGGTGCGAGGCAGGAATACTGAACTTGATGAGATGTTCCTCCCCCCATCCATTTCCAAAAGTAGCTTGAATTGACCGATAGCAAGCTTAACCATAGCTGCCTCAGGTGTTGCTGATCACAGCCTTGAAATAAGCAGGTGAATATCTGACATTAGGTACAGATTGTCAGAGAGTGTTTAAGCGCACAGGTGAATTGTGTTTATGTTACATTACAGTATTACTATAGTAACAAAAATATATTTTCTATTTAACCTACATGATAGATTAAACTGTTTCCTTGCATTTATATCCTCCCCTAAACTACCTGACCAGAGTTGCAATAGTAAAAGGTGGTTCCCCTAGTGAACACAGAGCATTTATCTCTGTGTAAAGCATACCATTTCACAATGCACTCTGCATGTTATGCAAGGGAGCCACTGGTTTGTGGGAAGATTTGTGATTGCGTTTGCTGGCTTCCTCTGCTCTGGACAAAGTAGCATGTTCAGTGATACACGGATAATATAGGAGACAACGGGAGTTCCACATGACAAGAGCTAGGAAAGAAATTCAGAAAGAAAAAATGATAGATAGATAGATAGATAGACAGATTTATTGATTGACTGATTATAAGAAACTTCTTGTGTAGACGCTGTCATCACCTGCCTTGTGGGAATGACAGTCATGCTTGCTTCCTTTTGAATTTTCCTTCCTCTTCTCCTCCTCTTCTCCTCCATCACCTGAGTGGTGTAAGGGTTAGGGTTAGGGTTAGGGTTAGGGTTAGGGTTAGGGTTAGCAAGAGCAGGGTTAGGGTTAGGGAGAGCAGCAAAGACCACATTCGGTTTGGATATAGCCAAAGATTTCAACAAATATTTACTGTCTCTTTGTGTGGAATCTTAAGTAGTTTTATTTGCATTTACCTTTGAAAAAATCAAGAAAATTATTAGAAAAAGTCCAATTAAAGTACATAAAAAATTTACATCTAGAAAAATGCATGACAAGAATTACTTGCATTTTGTTTGTTAGTTGAAAAATGTAATTAAATGACAAGGTCATTTAGCTCTACGGGAGTATGAAGCACATTTTCATCACTAGGATGTCTTTATATTGAACCTGTGACTGCAATCTGTATTTTGTGCATATGCCCACTTCCCCTTACACCACAGTGCTGTAATAATACCCATAATTCTCTGTTTCAGCCCATGAGCCCATGTGTGCGGACCCAGCTGCATCATGGAAGCACTTGGTGAGCCCTCTACATTGCACAGGATAGGTCATTTCCCGCGAAGAAAGCATCATGTGTTTGCCCCAGTTCTTCAGTGTGATGTATTGCCTGGTTAAATGTGAATTAATGGATTATCAGTAATGATGCGGTGTGCTTTGCCAGCTCTGTGTCAGTGGTGGGTGCCCTGTGCTGCTTTGACATGCAGCCAAATGGCATGAGCACCACCGATCTCCCATCGCAGCCTTCGCTTATTGCCTTTGATCTATATCCTGCTGTGTCCTTGTCTCATTTCCTTCCTACTCTGTGCATTATTCCATCTATGCCGAACATGACAGCCTCCAACCCCCCGTCAGCCCAACCGAACACACATGAATAACCCTGGCATACACTAGTGGTCAAAACTGTGGAAACGCCTAACATTTTTGGCACTACGCTTTAAAAATTACTACACGACATTGGTGGTAATGTTTATAAATGTCAATGAATGTTACAAATGATAGTCATATATTGGATGATTGAATAAGCAACTGGAATAACAGTTGAATAAAGTTCTGCAAACTGGAAAGTGGAAGTGTTGAATGAATTTGCATGTAATACAAGGATGTTGGTCCCTGATGAGTCATCAGTGTATCTCGCAGTGGCGATTACTCTAAGACTACAAGGGAAGCTTCGCTTCCTCAAATATGTTAGAAAATAAATGTTCAGATATGCACAGATATGCATCATATTAATATTGCTTAAACGCTAAAACGCGTTCAAGCTCAGTCCCATGCGGATTTGCAAGTGAAGTTGTGAGACGATCTGCTGCACATAGTGTGTTATTTGCTGGTAATATAAACATATACTGACAAACATATATATAAATCAAATAAAATAAAAATGAAACAAAAAAACATGCAAATTTTGTCCGTTCGTTCATTCATATAATATAATATTGATATCATTTTGTGATGTAAGCCTTAAATGAGCTTTCCCTGTTTGAAAGACTAGCAGCCACCGCTGGTATCTAGCATGCGGCCACCTCTTTAGGGTCCTTCTCTCTTTCTCATATTACAATCAGACTCATTCATATACAGTATGTGCTTCTTAGCAAAGCGGTTATGTTAGTCTTTCCAAATCAAAATGAAATATGACAATAGTGTTGAAAATGTAGAGTGAACCTGTTCGGCGTAGGACCTGAACAAGTGTACTTCTTATTGTCACGTGGAATTATTTGTTAATAATTGTTTGTTATAAATAATATCTGCACCAAAACACCTTTTAGTTTTTTTTCATCGAAAGAACAGAAAGAACAGCCTAGAAACATACATCAAAAAGTAGCGATAACTGACAATTTTTCATGTTATTTAAACATTTTGCTTGCCTATTGCACAAAGAGTAAGGTGCTATCGAAATTGGAAGTACTACTTAGTACAAATATAATGTGATATGCCACAGTAGTCTTAAACAGTCAAAAACAAATGTTAGATATACAGTAGATGGAGGATGCTGGTGGAACACAGGACAGTAATACATGGGGGGTGTAGGGGGTTCTTTTGCCTGTCCCTCAACAGTATATTTTGATAATACTTTGCTGTGATTTACAGTCAGCTACTAGCGATTGCTTTTATGGCCCTGCTCAATCACCATGGTTACCCAGACAAGGATGTGGTCGGCCTTGACTTGTATAAAATCCTGTTGCACAAATGTGAGAGTTATTATGAAGCAAGGTGAGATGCAAAGCTCCATTTAATGATGCCAGTAATTTTTGCCAGGTTGATTTAAGCCACAGGCAGCAGGAAAATCAGAGTAGATGGGGGATTTCTTGGGTTGTCACGTGCCTTGTTTCGCAATGAGGGGTTTCCAAATAATCCCGTAAACCCATTAGCCCCCACACTCTATTAGACCAGTCACTTGTGCATAGAACTTTGTCCCTGGGTGACATCTCCCATCTTTTCTTTCCCTGTCTGGATCTTGACAATGGCCAATGTCTCTCTACAATGGTAAGTGCAAGTCTTGATGGTCTTGCTGATGAAAAAGCTATGTTTCAGTAAAAGGAAACACAAATGATTACTGCTATTAAACGGCTGCCATACTCGGATAGCTCTGAGTTATTTTAGACCTGGGCAAAGGTGGTTGATCCATCGACACAAAATCTTAAAAGGAGAAAACATGGTTAGCATACACAATTACTGTCTTAGTCACTGTTCCTAAACCCAGTCCTTGGGAACCCCCAGACAGTCCACATTTTTCACCCTCCCAGCTCCAAACACACCTGTACCAGGTTTTTGGGTACCCTTTATTTTTGGTTGAGGTGTGTTAGGATGGAAGGTACTGAAAATGTGCACTGTCTTGTAGTAACGGGGACCGGGTTGAGAAACACTGGCTTAAATAAGTCCGCGAATGGACACTAGCTTAGGTTAAAATGTTAAAAAAAGAACATATTTCTGAAATACATGTAATTGGTATTTGGAATACTTTGTAGTGGATGTCGCTGATTAAATTATTCAACAAAACATATATATATACTATACACATACAACCTAAAGTAGGGTTTTTCTTAATACTGTCAATCCCCTAGGAATGGATGTCTGGGCTCTCACAGGCAAGGCAAGTTTATTTATATAGCACAATTCAGACACAAGGCAGTTCAAAGTGCTTTACAAAGACAAGAATACATTAAAATAAAAACATCAAAATCACATTTCAAAGATAAGGGAAACAAATAATAAAAATAAATGAATTCATTAAAATGAACAAATAGATAATAATAATAATAATAAAAACCCAAAACAAACATATAAATAAGTAACTGAAAGGAAGTTACATTTTAATGACAGAATATGACTAAACCAATTTAATATATTGAAAAGCGGCAGCAAACAGAAATGTTTTAAGCCCTGACTTAAATAAGCTAACAGTTGCAGCAGACCTCAGGTCTTCAGGAAGCTG
>JAODKN010000037.1:11843189-11861806 GCA_026774425.1 Petrocephalus zakoni
TGAAAAGTTATATTTGTACCAATTTTAAAATCACACCATCCACAAATTTTCAAATTAATGCACACATTCCCGCCCATATAACTCATTGCCCATTTGCACAATAGTATAATTTTTAACTATTTTTAACTGTATCATTGATTGCATCCTTGTTGTCACATTTAATTATTTAATAATTATTAGTTGAAGACTAAGTCCATGTCTCAGTGTTTCATGTATAAATTGTCAGATTGTCAAAATTCAAATGTTTTTCACATTCATGTTTATATTCAATGCATAACAATTTCTTGCATTATGACCAACAAGATCATAATTGCATCTCAGGTTATGACTCATGGATTATACAGCCGAAGATGCCAAAGATACTTTTACCTGACTTATGGACCATGAAGTGAAAACTTTTTGGAAAAGGCTTCAGGGTAGGTAGCAGTGTATCTCAATGATTACGTTTCTGCTGCAATATAGAAATGTGATTGAAGCTTTATGAGGCTAGATTTGCCAGCACACAGAGGACTGGGGCACTTAAAAAACTTTGATTTTTTTTTTGGCTATTTTATGTTTTAAGTTTCCCTACTGCTGTCTCTGGCTCCCAAATCTGCCTATGGGTACCTGCTGCCACTGCTGCCGTCATTTAAAATTGACCTTGCTTTGGGATACAGAAATGCAATATCAAAGGACTATTATAAATATTTAAAACAACGATTATGAAAAAAGAAAAAAAGGTCCTGCTCAGATAGATACTCAGACTCCTGGGTCAATAATTGGCAGAAGAGCCTTTGGTAGAAATTACAATTTAAGAACAGGTAGTCATCTAAAAAGTGTCCAGTCTGTGGGACTTGCCCACTTGGAAAAAATTTCCTTCTTGGACATAATTATTCAAGCTCTGTCAAGGTGGTCAGTAGTTGTTAATAGATATAAGTCCCCTCGGTCTTTTGGTTCTCCTCTGGGTTTATGCTTGAGATTTTCCTAGGTGACAAAAAGACTCCTTGAAATATTTTTTTTTTACCCTGCCTTGAGGTGAATTTCCATCTTAGGTCTTTCATGAATGAAGTAGCTTTTTCACCAGGATTTGCCTGTATTTTGGCCTCTATCCCAACATTTTTCTTCTAGTCAATGCCAATAAAAACCCACCTGCATGGCCTGATGATTCCCCATTATGCATCATAGCAAGGGTGAGGATGTCTCATGCGTGTGCTCCCTTTAGTGAGTTTGCATGTAAGCCATCTAAATGTCAATCAGCATCCCTACAGTGTGTCGACATTCCAAATCCTGGTAGAGACTCAATGCACGCCAAAACCCTGCACTGCATCAGCAATGATAAACATATGGGTTATGTAATCAGTCCAAAAAATGTCTTTCTACATGGCCTTTTGCAGTAACCAGGGTACGCCAGTGTATTTTCGGCATTGTTTTAGAAATGACTTGCTGGAAAAAAAGCCCTCTCACTTAGTTGCTGAGTCTGAGAGGACAGCCTGTTCCATGCGAGTTCTGTGTGCTGCCTTGTTCTTTACATCACTTAATGGTAAACCTGCTAGTAGACCTTGGCCTTTATAATGCCTTTGACATCTTATTTTACCCCTTGGTAGATCTGTGCCTTTATACAACCTAACTCTGATGTCAGTTATACAAGCTCCTTGGCCTCCATCATATTAGATTTGCATAATCTAACTGCAGAAACGTAATGATACCCAGCGTTTAATCTGATTTTTTTTTTCTGTCTGTACTTCTGAAAACACAGGAGGATCCGTTTAATTTACTGTATGAACTGTAAAGGTAAATAATGAGAACCGATAGAGGGGGTAAATGCTTATCCAACTAAACTTTACAAAAATACTATTGTTTTTGTCTTCTTTTTGTTTCACTTTTCAAATTAAAAATGATATGAGATCTCAAAGCACAATTTTTTATATAACTGCACCAGCTCTCTAGGCTGTAAACCTTTAAAATGTAAAGACCATCCTGTTTTGAGGAATATTTCCTAGATAGAGACTGTAACAGTAGCCATCTTAGACTGGGAAAGATATTTTTCTGTATCACGCAGGCATACTTCTCCGTGGAAGCAGGGGGCATGGTTTAGTGATCTGGGCAGACATCCAGGCCTGTCTTCTGGGGCAGGCTCAGCTGGGCCTGGCTGGATACCGGCCTTGTCTCCTGGAGCTCTAGCCTTCTGCTGTTTATGTTCGGCGTCAGTGGGGGGGCCGCTATAGGCGGAGAGAGGGAGGGAAACGTGCCTGGTGACCAGTGTCTAACGGGAGACTGAGAGACAGTCTCACGGGCCCAGGGCTGATCAAGCGATTAGCTCAGCCTTTCTCACTAACGGCCTCAGTACCCAATTTAGGCATTCAGTATTTCCACTGAAGTGTCAAAAAAAGGCAAGAATCTAAAAAGAAAATAGAAAAAAAAGGAAACTGAGACTGTTTTCAAATGCACCAACAAACACACAGAAGAGCGTATTGAAAAATGAAACTTCCGGGTCAACGGAGCATTGCGGTGCAGCGCAACATCTAAAACAAATCTCCTTTTCACACCTTCTGGCCAGATTATTGTCACCCCCACTTTTCTGAATAATATAAGACGCCAGCTCTGTCAGGGCCTCCGTATATGATGCCAGAGGCTGAACGTGAAAAGAACTCTGATTGTAAAATCTAAGGCGCATTATTGATAAAGACACTCTATTCATCCTGAGGATGTAGCTAGTCTAGTGGCTCCATTGTAATCCCTTCATTTCTGTTTATTACCTCTCTCTTCGCATTGATCACGCCAATAGACAAACACGGCCAGATGCTGCGAATCGCATTCACGGCACACAAGCGATGAATCTCCAGCATGCCTGTTTCCATCCTTTACGCATTTATGGGCATGCGGTGTAGGATGGGCAGGACAATTTCAACAAAGAGGCTGACTGGACAGTCAGGAGCATCCCACAAAAACGTTCTCTTTCTGCTGAAATGCAGCCAGCTTCAACAGCATGTAGCAGCCTCCGTTCATCACTCCCATCTTTGCTGGTTCTGTTGTCGTATCGTAACATCAGTTTGGCTTTTAACCATGTTTTTATGGTCAGAAAAGGAAAGCTGACTCAAGTTTCTCCTCTGCATCCAATAGATTCACTAGTATGAATAAGTACATATATTAAGCCTTATAATCAGTGGTATAAATGAAAAACATATTCCTGAGTCATGCATTATGGGTGTTAGATGCGACACAACACCTTAGCATTGGGGGGGCAAAGAAAACGATGCAGCTGTGAAATAGTCAATCTCCCCACAGGAGATGTTCTTGAGATGAGGTGTGATGCAGGCGAGGGGTTGTCAAGGGTAAAGGTTTCTGCAAGGCATCTGTTTTTTGGAGTTTCAGAGTAGAAATGGTGCGAGGTGGCCGTGATGGACAGCGACGGAGCCTCGAAAACATGTTAGCGATCAGTCTTCATGGTGGTCTGTGGACTCATGACTCAGGGTGCGACAAAGTACAGAGTCGAAGAGGCTGTCAGCTCCTGCACTATTCTGTGGCGATGACTTGTGGACACTGGGTGACCTCACGCTCTTCCGAATGTAGGCCAACGTATTGACATGCAAATCGTTACGATGAATTAAATGCTGCGTGCGAGGGATCTCACCGGACACTTTAACTATCAGACTGAATAAAAATGTTTTTTTTTTTTGTCATGCATAATTGAACTAATTATGCCAGCTGCAATATCAGAATCAGAATCAGGATTGGCCTCATAGGCCAGGTACAACTGCATGTACTAGGAATTTACTTAATTCACACACAACATAGAAGAACAAAGAGCATATAAACATATCATTGGCTGTAAACACTACTTCAGTTCAGTCATTAAATTTAATCATACAACTGCTAGATGACTTTATGATTGTAAACATTATTCAGACATGAATAATATGCTAAAAGAATTTCGACACAGGTGGTAATTTTTTTTATAAGAAACCTATTCTGTAAGGAACTTGTATGAGTATACACAGTAATAAAGCACGTGTGCTATGCCTTTGCCATAACAGTTGCATTTGATGATTAGAAATAATTGTAGTAAACTTTCGTTGTCTATAATTATATCGACACCTGTTTTTACTTTCCCGGAGTGAGACGGAGGGGCCAAAGCATTAGCTGTTTTTCCTCTCCTTGTTCTGCACACAATCACTAGCCTTCCGAGTACCACGGTAAACAGCCCCCAGGTTGGTCGTGCTCCAGAAACTCTCTGGCAAAGCAGCAGGGGCGAAACAAAGAAAGCAGAGGCCATAAAAAGGGCCCCCCTTCTGATGAGAGAAGCCGGGGAGAGGGGGAAAAAGGGAAATGTGGTAGCTAAATATGATTTCGCCGAAAGCGGTACCTGGGCTATCATGCGTAGGAACGGCACCGCTGAGCGCAGCGGCAGTCGCGGAGCGACGGGAAACGGCCTAATACTGTATTCACAGATTTATTCACAAATGAGTTAGCAGCCATTGCCTTTGTGTGGAATAAGTATTAAATTATTCAAAGTTTAGGTTCAGTGTTTGAATAATTTAGTGTTTAAGTGCTAAATGGAGAGGTAACAGGTTTATACTCAGCATTTTTATGTTGTTAAAGCCATGCATTTTTGTGCCGTTTATCTAGTTCAGGGTGGCGGTAAACCTGGAAGGCAGACTGCATAGACTACGGCATCCGAGACAGGATGCAGGTACACCACACAAGCAACACGATCACATGCTGTGAGTGGTTTAGTGACACTGCATCACCTGGCTGCATGGTTTTGGGCCCCAGAAAGAACACAGGCCCCTCACACAACAGCGCTGGGGTGGGATTCACACTCGTATCCCTGGAGGCGTGAGGTGATGGTGCTCACCCACTGTGCCACCATGCCACCCTCGATATCGTGACATGTTTGGAAAAATATTATGTCTGTGGCAAGCAATTATTTAAAAAAATTACGATTATACAAAATTTCCCAGGCTTTCATGGTGACATAGCTGCCAGAGACAGCACACCCGGCAGGTCAATAGCCAAAAAGTCTGGCAAATATAAAGTGGCAATCTGGCATACCGGGGCACATATGTTGTTGATTAACCACCTTTTTAAGTGTCACCGCCGAGGTTGCCCCGTGCTGTGCCCGTATGCCATCAATCGGAGGGGAGGCGGGGTTAAATGGTGTACCGGCACCCGCCCTCCCCACCCCCCACCTCCATATGGCTGCCCCAGTAAAGCACTGACTGGTAACGATCAGGGCAAGGAGAAAGGTGAGTTCAAGAGGTTGAGCTGTTCTGTGGGAGGCGGAGGCACATTGCCGTAGCCACCGCGGACAGCGGACAGCTACCCGGCTTCACTCCTTAGTGTCCTTGACAGTTAAGAGCAGGTGATAGACTGGGGGTGGGAAAGTGCCTCCCCCATTCCTCCCGTTGATGGTAGATATCAGCCGGGTCTGGTCCTTTCAGGAGCTCAGACAGGTGTCACCAGCTCATCAACGGCTTGAGTGCATTTTAGGCACATTTTGTTAAATACGCTTTGGCTAAAGCAAATTACACTGCTATTTATATATTCATCTTCTCTCAGCTTTTTGTTTATGATACCAGTTCATGTTCGTTGTGCTTTAAAAGGTTTAGACCGGATATTAGCAGTTAGCCGAAGCAAAAATCTTTTGTTATGAAGGTGAAAATAGTTGAATCAGGCCTTTCAGTTATATCCATATCAGTCATATTCATAAATCCATACTGCATATTCAGTACTGCAAACAATTATTGCACATTCTGGCCAATAAAGCTTATGCCCATTTACACAACTATATATATTTTAAAACTGCATTTTTACCTGTATTTTCTGACCATGTCTTCATCCACGTCTCAGTACATGATGTTTAAATTGTGAGATTTTCAGTGTTTTACTGACATCGAATTCTTCTGTGTTTTTGTCTGGCACAATGACCAACCAGATCATAACTGCATCTTAGAGTAAGACCCATGGATCATACAGCTGAAGATGATATTAAAGACACTTTGGCTTTGGCTATGGCATGCCAGCAAAGCGGATCTTCTGATAGCATTCAGGCCGAAGACATGGGGCTATGGGCTTGTATCCGGACTCCAATCTGCCCTACTCTTACATCCATATGTGACCATAAGGAGAAGCTTTGGATACACTTGGTTTCTTATTAGGCTCTAGTCCCCAGCTAACTTTTATTTTACAATTAATAGCAGGATAGATGATTATTTTTAGGTGTATTTAAAAAAAAACTCCTATGAGTCATTAAATCCACTAATCTGAGGACATATAATAGAATAAAGAAAAAATATGTGTGTGCTGTGTTATTTTTGTTATCACTACAGAGGTCAGGTTTGGAAAAAAAAGAACCCTTAGAAAATGACTGAATGAATAATTACCCCTGACCAGCTACTGGGAGGGACAAAACTTACTTCATCATGTTGACTCAGTTTCATCTGTCTAGATCAGGGTTTTCAACCTCTCTTAAACTGGGAAGTCCCAAATAATAGACCAGGGTTACCCCGGGGGGGCACTTTAATATCTCTTCCTGTGAAGGGGGTGGACTTCAAAAATGTTCAAAGTAAGTAATAATATCGACAACGAATTCCATCAGCCACCAGGCAGTGCAAGTGGTAAACTGAGGTTGCATGTGCAATACTACTTATTTTTATCAATATCAATTTATTTTTTATGTGCAATATTTTATCTGTAGAATTTGAACGTTTCACTACCGAACTGCACTTATTTTTATATTCACCATTTATTTATTATTGTCTCCATATGCCACTCATTTATTTTTATTCTGAAATTGTTGAATATGGTTCTGTATGTTGTCTGTTTTTGTCTTTCTAGGTAGTTGTGTAAGGTGCAGTTTAATTATGACCAATGTCCCCCAGGGATAATAAACGTATTCTGATTGTGAATTACTGCAGTGTGCCATACATATCTATGCAGGAGTTGTGATCTCCCGAGAATTCTGCTGTATAGACACTCGGGGGGTCACAGACACCTAACCGAAAACCCCTTGTCAGGACAACAAACCATGTGTTTCATTTGAATACTCGGAACGACTAAAAGAATTGCTCTGTATTTATGTGCAAACTGTGCTGCTGATGTTTGCAAGACTCATCCCCACTTGACTTTGGCCTTTCCGCGCCCATATACAAACTCTGTTTTGCATAACAGATGAAACACATTGGTTAACAATAAAATTGGGTACCACTGGACTAACCACTACGCTCATCAACCATACGTTTGTAATAGCATCCCATTCAGACGCTTTGCTACGCTATCACATGTGCTACAGACACATTTGTATCCATAATGCTTTGCAAACGCAATATTATGAGGTGTGCAACATTTGTATAAAATGTTCCACTGTCATCACTATTTCTATCACTACTACCACTATCATATCAGCATTGCTTGTATTGCCCACACACTAAACTGTAATTGTTTTTCAGTTGCAGTGCTCCTGTCTTCAATAGCAATCCTAGAAAAAATGTATATTTAAAATCTGAAAAATGTATGTTTTCCACATGACTCTGAATAGACAAGCAGGTACAGAAAATGTATGGATGGATGGTTGGATCTGTTTATGTTGTTACCGGTGTGCATGGGATGTATTCAGCAGTTTCAATAAGATGAGATCTTATAGGTGAAAGACGCTATAATTCTCAACAGTAGCATACGTAAGCTTATACCGTTTTGAAGTAAAATTAAATCCAATAGTGCACACAAATGGCCTTGGTGGTCTTTCTTAAGCCCATACCTTCTATGCTGATTTTTTTGTTGTGTCTTCCTTGAAAAGCTTTCAGTGCAAACAGTGTTGATTTACCTTACTGTACAATGTCGTAAGCTAGTCTGCGCTATAATGCTAAGAAAAGTAACACATACTACCAGAGCTTTTCATCATTCCCACTTTGCTATTTGGCTTAAGATGCTTAACATGCAAAATGATCACGCTCAAGCATAGTTAAAAATGCTTTAGTTTTATTGATAATTGTGGAACAATGCTTATTGTCCTGGGGTAATTGCTTCAATTCTATCTGACTTGTGACTTCATGTGTTGTATTTAAAACAAGTAACAAAAAACAGACATCATTGTAGTCGAAGGAGCATTGCTGTCACGCAGATGCATTAACACCAGCCAGATACATAACTTACAGGAGTTTATTTGCTAATGCTGGCTGCCACTGCAGCATCATTTTGCTTGTAAGCTTCACATTTCAAATACATCGCATAAGGACACTTGACACCACATCATTTTATTTAGACCGAAATCTCGTTTTATTATTCAACCCAATGGAAATAGACATTTATTTTGTACGAAAACCATTCATGTTCGCAAGCATTGTGACGGCTGAGTATACTATAAGTGTGATCATTCTTGATAGAAAATTACCTGTAACAGCGATACGCTGAATCGGACAGTAACGCATTAAAACGTTGAGTCATTCCTAGCTACAGAAAACAGCCGAATTACGGTGAATCGAGTGGGAATTGGACGCCGCATAATTCCACATAAAATCCGGGACAAAGGGTCGCTCGCAAGAGAGACACGCAGTAAATAATGTAATAAATAATGTGCATATCTCCGGCAAACAAACATAAACCTCACGTTTCCTCGCCTGCAGAGAGAAGTAAGACGGTGCTGCTCGGGAAGTCCTGCCCGTATAATTTAGGCGCTTCTATTCCAATCTCGTCACCTCTACGGTGTCCTTCTGCATACAAACACACCACCGGCTTAAGTATATAAAGGCAGCGGAGATGTGCTACGGCGCCCGACCCCGCCGAGCGATTCGTGGCTCTCTGTGTTTCTTCCCGGTGTTTTTCCCTCGCTGCACTGCCAGTTGATCTATCCGCTCGTCGTCCTTTAATTATAAGAGTTGCATAAAGTAATTGCGCTGCGGATCCGTGGCGCCATTAACAGCATTCAGTTACTTAAAAACATGCACCAAGTGGAAAACCATTCTTTTTAAATGGATATCGCGCAGTTTTCTTTTGAGGCGAGACGAGGATGGGAGATTCCGTTTGCAACATGTCGCATTTACCTGAATGCCATTTCAGGGGATAGAGGAACGGATTTGTTTCTTTGGCGTCTGGATCGGAGCCAGGGCTATGGGTTTGGGCTAATGCCTTCCTCGTCTCAGCCAAAAAGCGCTAAATTCGTGCCCGATGGCAAAGTCCGCGGCTACTTTCGCCACCAGAGCAATTAACAGGTATGTTGTCGCGCCGATCTAACAGGTATCTTCCGGATTAGGGTGGCCGGCGTATGCTAATGTATCCACTGGTGTATCAATATGTATCAAGCAGCCGTAAGCAGATCTGCAACTGCGCCAGGATGGAGCGTCCTCAGCGCTGGAGATGACGCAAATGACCCAGCTCCACCAAAAAAGTGTTTCAAGACGAACATGGCGGCAACTTAACACAGGGACCAAGATGACTGTTGCTGTCGAAGAAGCGATCCGAGGCGCTCTGGCCGCAAACGCACCGGGGGAGATCTTTTCTGAAGCCGCGGGACCTTGTTTTCTTATCACATAAAGCCGGAATCGGCGGGTGGAGGCAGAGCGCAGCTGGTCGGCGGCGAGGGGAGAGAGATCGGGCTGGGAGAGACGCGGGGAGGAAGGCATGCTGTCACTGGGAACGGGGCTGTTCTCCGGAGAGCCATGCGGGGAGAGGCTGTGGCGACGCGCGGCGTAGTGCGGGAGTAGCGGGGATTCGCCGAGCCGAGCCGGGACCTCTTCTGCTCCATCGTTTAAGAGGGAAATAAGACGAGACAACCTCCCCCCCCTCCAAAGTCAATGAATATTGTGGCAAAGGAGCCCTCACGGTGGAGTCGGCCAGTGCTGCGCGTTCCCAAAATATGACCAGAGGTGCTTGGATGTGTCGGCAGCGAGATGACGGTCTAAAGATCTGGCTCGCCCCCCGAGTGAAGGAAAAGCCATTCGCAGACCCGGAGAGGGCCCAGAAATGGCGACTGTCCTTAGCATCCCTCCTCTTCCTCACGGTCCTGCTCTCTGACCACTTGTGGTTCTGCGCCGAGGCGAAACTGACGCGGACCCGGGACAAGCTGGACAAGTCAGCGGCGGCGGGCGGCCGCACGCTCCCGGCCGGCCCCCGCTCGCCAGGCAGCCGCCCCACCAGAAGCGGAAATGTTATTTTTATAGGGAATTCAGAAACGTGCCCCCCCGACAGCTTGTCAGGAAGCTGCCGTACTTCTGACGGCGCGGAGCCGCTGTGCGGGAGCCTGTCCGGCACCGGGGGGGCGCGGGCGGCAGATTCCAATGTCAGCGATTTATACCTGTCTTTTTGTAACTCCTACTCCCTCCTGGATTTGTTCTACGGGTTATCGAGTCCGGACAACCTGAGCTGCAGCCCGGGCGCCGACGCGGCGGGATGCGGCCGCTGCGTCCGCGCTTACCGGCGCCACGACCGGCGCGCTCGGGAGAAGTACGAGGAGTTCGAGGTGCTGGTTCGGAAATACGAGACGGACCCGTACTCCGTGCGGACATGCATGGAGGAATGCAAGGTACGGGAGTCTGCCCCCCCCATCTCACACCCCCCTGCTAGGGATCTAACCCCCTCCGAGATGCGGGACGCAGGGTCCCCTAATCGCCATGGTTACTAGAAGCCGCTAATAAGCACAATGCGGCAAAACGCAGAAGTATTTCTGAAACGTACTCATGATGCTTGTAAGGACTTTATTCCTCTTGGCGGTGCGCATTTAGGTGGGACTTCCTTACATACACTGTGTAGGTGCTCATCAGCAGAAAGTAACCCTAACGGGGTACCATACCCACCCCTCGTATGATTAACTCCCCCGTCCATTTTAATGAGGTGCGGATCCACGCGCGCCTTTCCCACGGAGCCCTGCATCCTGTATCCGGGACCCGTGCGGCGGGGAGACCCGGGAAGGTGCAAATGGCACAGGCATGAGTAAATCGGCCGGAAAGGTGTGCGCCTCCGACCGCAGAGTAATACCCGGTTAGTGTATTGGATTATAGCGCAGGCGGGCGGCCGGTGGTGCTGTGCGCCGCTCCGTGCGCCGTGGAAACTCCTTCAGGTGTTTCGGGACGGCTGCATGGGGGGGGGGGTCGGGCTCTTCCGCCGCTTTACAGTCACATAATCGCTCATCTCAGGGATTTTTCAGATTTTTCTTTAACAGTCCTCATCATCATCGTCATCATTATTATTATTAATATCGTCGGCGTCATTATTAATATACTCATTGACACTGCTTTTTAAAATCTTTAGCCCATATTATGCTGTCATCCAGAAAAAAAACGCATTTTGTTAGAAATTAAAATAATGCCGGTGAATGCCGGGATCGCATTGAAAACTGCGCCGCGGGAGGGAAACGGGTAGGTAGAATTTTGGGAGATCCTAAGTACCCACTTTCCCCACATTCGTCCTACACACCTTTCGGGATGTGAAGTCGGTGGCCGTTGCGTGTTTGCATCCCGCAATACGCACACGGCCGCCAAACGCGCTCTTATCCTCCCATCTTTGTCCACTCATTAAAATAAAAGTACGTGGGCAGGCGCGCACTGTTTGGGACACGGTACCCGTGTGCGTCTGTTATTTGTTTGTGTGCGGTGGGTGGCAAAGCCGCAGAGACGAGCCTCCGCAATGGAGGATGCTGCGCTGTCCGTGGTGCTGAGCATCCCTGTGCATCGCCTTTATTCAGAAACACAGTAGCCTGCTTAATCGCCCAGAGGCCGAATAATCAATTCAATTTCACCTGTCTCCCAGTGTATAAACCTGAAGCAGGACCTCCCAGGACGCAACTTACCCAAATAGAAACAAAGGGTTATGTTTTATAAAGTGGCATCAGAAAGTGTTAAATTCCACCTCAATCTGTTTTGAGTGGCATCTTGAGGTTCTTGCCTCTGGGCGCTCAAATATACAGCACAGAGTCTGCTTTCTAACATTAGTGATGGCGCATAGTGGAATATAGGGGTACCTGTTTGGTACAGATTGAGCGCGTGCAGGTGATGTCACAGAGGGCTCTATAATTTGGCAGCAAATTAGTGTGGCCAGTTAAACAAGCTAGCTCAGTAATTAGAAAAATGCAGGGCACACTGAGAAAGGATTCTTGTCATGGAGAAATTATAGATAGGAACCGGAGGGTTTAGTGTTTAAATCCGGGGACTGAATGTGACGCTCTTGAATAATATATACTACCTATTATCTGAACATCTACGCCAGATGAAGAATGTTTTTGTGATGTAGTGTTTCTTTCGGGTGCAAACACTGGGTTCTTAGTTCAGCTGTGTGAGGTGCACTGTAAGCGCTTTTATTGTTGTCAAGGGAAGCATCAATCCAGCTGCCAGCACAAGGTGCCATCGGTCGGAGGGCTGGTTGGATGCCAGCACTCAGGGCCTTTGCTCCATGTGGCTGGGCCCGGGACAGCTTTACAATTTTTGGCCCCTCCTCCATCCCCCCCCAAGCGGGTGGTGGTGACACATAGATACGAAAACAATTCACCCAGGCATGTCACTTCAAGCACTGCTGATGCAAAATAATGCTGTAAACACAAAACGACTCTGACACATTGAATCAAAACCACTGAAACATCTTTTCAATTAAATTACTGTTATAATGCACTGTAAAGCAGTTTTGCGCTTTTGGGAAATTGCATGAAATATGGAGGATTTTTGGACCGAACCAGTTTTTCCCTAGAATGACGAGTCTTCCCTGAAGGTCAGTTACGGTTCTCTTTTACGCATTTTCACGTGATTAGCGAGGGATGCGTGATAATATAACAGAAGTAAAATAGTATATTTAAAAATATTCAATTTAAACTATATTTCTTATATCATTTCCCCCGGAAATGATATAACTCCCCGCCCCCCCAGCCCCAACGATGCACCTGGATGTTGTTGTTGAACCATTGTCAAACGATTCTCTATGTGTTGTGTTTGTGAGAGATGCCTGTGGTGTCTATTTAGGGAGTCAGGTGGTGATATTGTTAAGGACTCATAAGCTAAACAAGGTGGGTTCAGGCAATGGGAGGGATTCTGTTATAGTGCCTTTCAGCAATGTACTTAAACTAAATTACCCAGCTCTAAAAAAGTGATCTAATAAATCTCATACATTTGCCTACTGGGTCTATCACCAAGTTGTGTAAATAAAAGTTATTTGTTTTCATTGACTGTGCTAGTGTTGAAACAAGTGTCATTTTGAGGCAATTAAATCTACTTGCATCAGTCACCCACACAGGATTTTTATTGAGAGTTTCAGGGTGAGGGCACCACAACTTTGGGGTTGAGGCCAAAGTCTTAAGTTTGATTTCCTCATTTTCACACAACAGTGCTTTTGAAATCCTATTAAATTATAGACAGTCGGGAAATTTGAGTAGGGGTTGTTTAACACCCTCTCAACCTAGGAGAGGAAGTCCTGCCCACCACCTCCCACCCAAAATAATAATAACAACTGCAGTTGCTACTGAAAAACAGTGCATGTTTTTTTTTTTGCTAGCAAAACAGTTCTTGGTACTGTGTAGTGGAGTGGGTGGCTTCAACTGGAACAACATACAGCTGTCTCAATTACTTTGTAGGAGGGTTTCTGTCCATAGTTCAATTGTCAGTTGTGCTCTTCTCACCTTCCATCTCTTCAGTCAGAGATCCGCTCTCTGGAATGGGCCGAGACCTGCCGCAGATCACGAAAGTCATCCATTTTTAACCAGTCTATTCACGGGCTCCGCTGCAGGAAGAGCAGGAAGTGGTCCCAAAAATACTCACTTGCGAGATGGATTTCCAATTCATCTCAGTGATTTCACCCTGCTAGGCTCCTTCTTAAGGTTCATGAAAGAGACCCTGGAAAGACATGAAGTGGTGACGCTCGGCGGGGTTTGAGGAACAATTCTATTTGAGGTCACTGTAGCCTTCCTGAGAGCTGGCCATCGGAGGAAGCTGAAATAGAAGTCTCTGGCAACAGTGGTGGCAAAATCCACTGGCCGTCGTTGGCAGTTGTCTGCCCTGATCCAAGGAACAGGAACAAATACTATCACTGCAGAACAGGTGCTTACAGTTGTTCAGACATAGCCAGATCAATTAATCCTAGTTTAGGTAAAATGACCTGGCCAGAAAGTGCTAGCAAACCATATATTGTAGAATAGGAGCTACAATATAGATGTAGTTCATCAGGGTTTACATGTGCAGTAACCTGCACACCTCTGCGGGATATAATTACATCTTTAAAATGTGTCACCTTTATAATAAGGATTATTATGGTTGTTGGATACAGCTCAGTGGCTATAGCTCTTGTAGAATGATCTTTGGTATTTGAATGGGGTCATTTGGACTGATGCCTGGTTCCCATCAACATTCTATTTCTGAGGAAAAAAAAATTTAAAAATTACCTGCACCATCTTTGCCCCCCCTCCCTTCTTCCCCCAACAGCTTTGCAAATTATGTATCCTGGCAGTGACAATAAGATGCTGTTTGGAAAGGCAATAGACTGTCCGCAATCCACACCGTGGACAAAGGGGAACACGGGAAAGGTTCTTAAATCCACTCTGAAGGCTTTTGAGACACGGTGCCACGGTTCCATCGCTCACTCGTGCTATAGAAGTGTTCAGCAAGGTTACTTCATTATGCTCGTTTTGTTGTACGTCTCTAACAACAAGAAAAAAAACAAATTGGCAGGACGGTACCCTTCTCCTTATGAATTTATTGTTAAGCAGTTTCTTTCCAGGGTTAAAAATGCTAAGGATTTTGACTAGACTTTGCTTTCATTTTGGATTCCTTGCCATTTAACTGGCCAGCATTGCAGCCCATCTACTAAATCATATTTTCATGGTGTTACATTTGTAGGAAGTATGCTTCTTGGTTTTTCCACACATATTTCAAAATTGACTATGGGATCCAGTGTTGTTTTAGAAACGGTAACTGTTATGTAACACTATGTCTGAAAGCTTGTTGAGAAGTAATGGCTTAATTTGGCAAAGGCAGAGATATTCAACCATAAAAAGTTGTATGATGAAATATGTAATGGTAAATATGACTGAGGATTAGACATTGTAAATATACAATTTCAACTCCATTTTCTGTGCTTGACACAGTTTTTTCTTTTTACAAGCACCGCTAGCCTGTGAATGGAAAAGTTGCTGATATTGTTAATCATAATATTTTTCCATTTATCACAGCAAAGTGTCAACAGCGTCCTGGACTGTAATAGCAGCAGTAGATTGGAAAGTAATTAGAGAAATTGGTCAGGTAGATTTCCCTTCCCTCCGGCCGCCTTTCCTAACTTGCTTGTGTGCGGGGAACATCTGGCCTTAGAAGTGCGTTATTCTCCTTGAGTTTTCTTTCGTCGCACTCTGGAGGAAGTTGCCAATCCCTTTGCCGCGCGCCGCCGCCACACCTGCGCGGAGGGCCCTGCTCACAGTTGTGTCCCCCCCCAGGTGCACCCTCTCTGTGTTCCCTGTGACACACAGGCAAATTCAATTAGAGTGCTGTTGATTTTGCCTGCGCAAATCTCGGGGGTGGGGGGTAGGATTGGCTCGTGGTGGGCAGGTGTGTGTATGGGGGGGGGGCGTGCTGTCGTATTAAATGACAGTGTTTGTTTCTCGAGATAAGGGGGCGCCCTTCCCGTCGACGACAGCCGTCCCACCCGGCAAACAGATTACAACGGGGAGGCGGGGAGAAGGCAGCCAGCTAAATCCTGCCAGCCACCACAGATGGATTAAAAAAAATATAATAATAATAAAGAGCAGCAATCAAACACTTCACAGCCTCGGTGAAGTACCATTTAAATTATAGCTTGTCGGTCGGCTCCGTGACACATCAAAGGTTGCGAACGGGAATTATTTTCTTTGTTGACAAGGATCTGCGGAGCTGTGGGGGGCTCTGCGGGGTGACACTGACCTCTGTCCCCATCATACTCCTATCTAGACTGAGGGGAACCTATTATTGTCCGGGCCATGAGGATCCGGGGGGCTGGGGGTGTGTCACAGATACGCTACAGATACAGACGTTCCGCCGTTAGCTGGGATGTCTGCGAGTCCTGCCGCCGGCCGGAAGAGCAGATGCTCCGGGTTTAAATCCCGGGTGGCGTAATACATTTGTGTCTCTTATTTCATGTCATTCCAAGCTAAGGTCAGGAGGCAGGCAGATAAACGGTGTTATATAAGCGAGCCGGGCAATGTGACCGCGTTTTTGGTGGGGAGTCTGCTGGAAATCCGCGCGGCTGTTTCGGAGCCTGTGTGTCCCTAACCCCCCCCATCACCCCCATCACCCCCCCTGCACTTTCCTAAATGGCAGCTGTTAGTTGCACTCTGATGCATTGTCATGCACAAAGCGAGCCCCGCCGCACCGCTAACACAGCACAGAAGATGCCTTTTCATACGCGACCCTCAAGCTTCCTCCTGTCCCCACTGGGCGAGCCTTTGGGGGGGGAGAGCACTTTTCCAGAGCGCCAGAATTTGCATATTAATTAGCATTTTCTTTTAACAGCTGGCGTTCTCGTTGACCCCCTATTTTAAAAGCTGCTTGGGCTGATACATAATTGCTTTTATTGCATCATTTTTTTTTACCTCTGCCAATTGAAATGAAGCCTTCGTTCTATAGCTTTGTAAGGGACACTACCACAGTTTGGCATCTTAAATACGATTACAGTGCTATGCTCTGTAATTGTGGATAAGATGGCATCATGGGGGAGCTCCTTCTCTCTCACCTGTGGGATACTCGTCACCACGGCGACTAAGGGATTCGAAGGAAGAATGCTGCAGGGCTCACCTGTTTCACGAGGGGTCGCATTATCCGATGTGCAGTAATGGCAGATAGTGAGTGATTGTGTGGTTCTGTGAATGGAACGGTGAAATTAGAGGGCGGGCTGGGAGTGAGGTTTGGTGGGGTGTGAGGGGAAGCAAAGCCGAACGAGGAAAGCATCGATCCGCCGTGCTGTCCTCCCCACTGCCCCTCCGCCTTCCTCGCTGTGTAAGCGTGGCGTAATCGCGTGCTTGCATGAAGACACGTGCATGCGCACACGCCTGCATTCAACGCGCGCGCACAGCCGCTCACTAAAATTTGTGCACGTTGAGTCAGATTTGACAGCCGGTGTCGTTATTTCTCACCTGCGAATGGGAGCGCCGTGAAGCAAGCGCCGTTCTCCTGACTCTCGATCTGTGCGAGAGCTTGGGGAGCCCAGGTCTCTGGTTCTTCCACGGCTTTGCACCGGCTTCTGCACCGGAGAGGTTCTGGTTGTTTCAGGAAACAAATCCGTTTGGTCTTCTCTCCTGTGTTCAAATGATTTCCTCTAGGACTCCCCAGCTAAAAAACGTTCCAAGATGATAATTAGTTCCGGGTCCCAGCTGGTTTATGTGCCTGAACAATACAAATATTAGGATTTATAAGCATGTCTAGACTAGATGGCGTGGTAGAAGAATCCTTGTTGGCTGATCATCAGCTGTCAGAGTTTGCTAATGAACAACAGGCAGGGGACAGACAGGAACACCCAGCTTGTGCCCAGTTCCTAACATGCATGGGGTTAAAAAAAAGAGATGAGATGAGATTAATTAACTATTAATTATAGGTTATACTATGCCTGTTAATTTGCACTCCCACTGTCAACTCTCAAGGGAGTAGGTCTTTCGCCACCATGTCCAAGGTGCACTACGATGTTCTACAAAGAAGAATAGAAATGAACTTATTAACAATAAAGTTTTTAAAGGCAATTATTTCAGTTTTATATATTTTGTGTTACCAATTGGCATTTATAATATTCAGCAATCTAGAACCACTCATGCACGGGAATAAAACGTTCTGACAATCTAAAAACATTTTAGCCATCTTCAAGAGAGCTTAGTAAAAGACACATGCGTGTGTGCGCATTTGTAAGTAGTGAGCCTTAGGTTTTCTGAAATTGTATTAAGTATTTTGACTTTCAAGCTTTGGTGGAATCCACCAAAATGATGAATCCCCAGAAAACTGTGTGATGGCAACACGCATCTCCTCATGGGCTCAAGATGGCTGCCCTCCTGCTCTACACTTTTGCTTTTGCAAAACAGGATTCTGTTGTCCGCTCTCAGCCATGATCACTTCCTGTTTGAGTACAGTAAAGATGAAAATGTCTTGACACGCCACAGGGATTATTTTATGACAAGCAGCTTGTTAAATCTGTGAAATGCAAACAAAGATTTCCAAAGCATTGGTTTTTGGATCCTTGTAACTAAGTTACACAATTGTGTTTATGTAAGCTCTCAGTGTCAAGGGAGCAGTATTTGAGGTAGGTAAACAAGATATTCATTAAACAGATCTGCTGTTACTAAGGCTACGTATTATTGCAGTACATATTACACAGCATTCTTGTTAGTTTTTTTTTTCAGATGGAGGCCATCTTCTGAAAGGAAAAAAGGGTTTTTAGCAACAGCAACTTCATGCAACAGTCTTTAAAGTGACCTCTTGCGCAGTGGCCAACACTGGGAGTGAAGGAATCGATTACATGGAACTGGGAAAAAATGACAAAGGTTCCTCTCCTTATGGACTCACTCGCCTGATCCCAATAAAGGCACAAATGTTGACTTTCGCGAGGCTGACATCTCCATCGCAGGACTCACATCGCCGCTGAAGGAAATGGAGTCGCGGTGACCGAACGCGGGGGTGAACCGGCCGCGGGGGTGAACCGAACGCGGGGGTGAACCGGCCGCG
>JAODKN010000037.1:11868677-11879645 GCA_026774425.1 Petrocephalus zakoni
GGTGAGTAGCACTGTTACCAAAGGGAATCAGGAGGTATGGGTATGTGTTCTGTTTGTTTGGCGTGAGCGAATTTAAGCAGGCGGCTTGGTGAGTAGCACTGTTACCAAAGGGAATCAGGAGGTATGGGTATGTGTTCTGGTTTGTTTGACGTGAGAGACATTAAGAGGGCGGCTCGGTGAGTAGCACTGTTACCAAAGGGAATCAGGAGGTATGGGTATGTGTTCTGTTTGTTTGGCGTGAGAGACATTAAGAGGGCGGCTCGGTGAGTAGCACTGTTACCAAAGGGAATCAGGAGGTATGGGTATGTCTTCTGGTTTGTTTGGCGTGAGAGACATTAAGAGGGCGGCTCGGTGAGTAGCACTGTTTCCAAACACTGCCAGGGTCCACATCCAAACTCTGCACTGTGTGTGTGGAGTTTGCGTGTTCTCCCCGTGTCGTGTGGACTTCCTTAGGATGCTCTGGTTTCCTCCTGCCACCAAGAGATGTTGCCCGGCATTTCTGAATTTTCAGTAGCTTGTGTGTATTTGCCCTGGAATGAACTGGCATCTGTAACAGAGGGTACCCCAGCCTTGTGCCATGTACAGCCTGGGTTAGATTCCAGGCCCGCTTGTATTCCTGACCAGGATAACCAGATGGACAATGGACGGACTTTACAGAACTTGCCGGCTCCTGAAAGTAGCTGAGCAATCGATTCATCCTAATTAAGCTGAATAAAACTGAGGTCAACAAAAGAACTTGTTTAAAAAAAACACACACACACACACACACACTTCACTTTGTATTTGACAAATGTACGCAGAATTCTCCTATAAACTGTGCTTTGTAACTGTTGGTAACTGCAACATGCCAAGTGAAAGTTATTATTATAAAAAAAATAATAAAATATAGCTAGATTAATTAAAGGTTCAAGTGAGAATGAAAGATCGATACATGGTCCGGTTGCCTAGGACCCAGTACACTCATAGAATTAGTGTAGAAAGCTTAAAGTCTCGCTCCAATCTCTCGCTTTGATGTCATTTCGTCTGACTGTCAGCAATACCCACTGAAACGCTTCGGTCTCCGGTGACTAATATTCTAATTTGTACATTATTAAAATTTCAACACCTTGTGTTTGACAAAAGTCCAGCCAAGGAGAACTGGCTGTGCAGATGGGTAAGAGTGCGGGTGCTCACGCACGCTCAGAACATTTGGTCGGTAAGCCGACGAGCAGTGCTATCCTCTCTTCCGGCCATGTAGCTATGTGAGGAAATCCAGCTACCTCCGAAGGTGCTCTTCATTTGGGTGAAACTCAAACAGCTCCTCTGCCAGCTAGCAAACGTGAGGGTGGGGGAACTGGAATGTGTCTCCAGTTCTATTCCTGTAATGCAATGAACTGGACAAATGTACAGCAGTATTTCACAGTGGTTTTAAGTAGTGAGGAGATGTACTTAACCCCAGTTCATTAATAATTTATTCACTTATTACAATGGTGTAGTGGTGAATATGGCTATACTAATTTATATTATAATAATAATTCCTGAGTGCAAAGACTTCCATACATGCATGAGGGTTTGTATCTTATGTTGAGGTTGAAGTCAATGAAACAGCTGTGCATATTGTATCTGAATTGCCTAAAGCAGGGGTGTCCAATCTTATCCGCAAAGGGCCATTGTGTATGCAGGTTTTCGCTGCAACTCCCTAATTAGATCACTAATTAGAGGACTGATTGGCTAAAGAGTCCTCACACCTGGGTTTGAACAGCTGACGTAAAAAGGTCATCCCGAAAACCTGCATACACACCGGCCTTCTGCGGGTAAGATTGGGCACCCCTGCCCTAATGCTTATATCGCTCCTGAGGGTAGCCTTATATCTATACTTTTGTGGGTTCCTGTATATGCTACTTTTTTGTTTTTCATAAAATATTTTTAAGGCAAGAATCAATGAGTGACAGGGAGGAGGCACTGTGGGGGATTTCAGGTAAGCCTAGTGTCCCTGTGTCCCTGTCCCATGTAGAGTTTAGGAAGAGTCTAGGCAGTCATTTTGGATAGAGCAGCGAGGGCCTATATATCAACCTCGAATGGTAGGTGTAGCTGATGGTGGGTGGAGAGCACTGGTAATAAAAATCCAAATAGTTTTGACTGAGAAGAGTCGGCTAGAGAGAACGGTCAATAGAGTTGAAAATTATTCAGCCCTGTCTATAGTCAACAGAAGCCGAGAACAGGAAACCCGGTAAAGGTACCTTAAGGTGATGGGAGTTCTCCTTCGGAGTGCAAAACAGAGATACAAGGGACCCAGGTGTAGGATGTCAGTTCAAAGCATTTGATATGAAAGCGGTTAGAGTGTCACATGACAGCTGAGGTTTTGAAGTGTGTTGTCAGGTCATCAGGATACAGTGCTGTTTGCCCCTGCAGGTGCTGGGCTTTTGTGCCATGTGGTCTGTGGAATCACTTGCTTTTTCCCTCTGCTGAGCAGTTTCCATGCAGAACTTGCTTAGAGATCCATGCTGAACCAAGGGTGTAGATTTGGGTATGGATAGTAGAGACATGTCCCTACAGATATTGTGGGAATACCCTATGTGTTTAGGGTGCGGCGGGGTTCGGGACTGACTGGTCCTTACCAGTGTTATAACCAAACCAAAGTTTTTGTGTAGAACATGCAGAAAGTGCATTCAAAACACACAAATCTTCATTTTGCATAATGCATCCAAGCTTTGGTGGTCTTGTGGCCGGCTGAAGACAGCATGTTATGTAAACAGCTACCACTGGAGCCTAAATCCGGCCAGCTTGTCTACAGTAGATGTTTCAAATCGCCAAGTTCGACTCAACAGGGTTTCCTGTTGCCTGATAGCAGGGAGCTCTTTTCATTTCATAGCCCCCCCCCACCATGCAGTAGCTGTCAGAGATAAATCTTCATGTAGAATACACCGCTCTGCTTGAGCCACATCCCCCTCATCCACTCCCTCTGTCCATCCACTGTACATCGCTCCATGGCTTATGTTTGCCAATGGGTCCTGGGCTGCTTGTCAATACTTCAGCACCCGGAGATGTAGAAGCTGCCATTTACTTAGCTGGGAAAGTGGCTGCAGCGTGCTGGCATGCTGTGGCCACTTCTGCTGTAAAGAGCATGCCTGTATGCTTAAAAAATGGCCAGACACATTCGTCAGATCTGGACCAATTGAAATGCATTTAGTCCATAAAATGTAGTTCATAAAGCTTAACCCCCCAGTGTTAAAACTCTTTTACCATTGAATGGTTTATTATTAAAAGTTTATTTTAGCTCCTGTATTTTTTATTTTTTTTTTGCCTGCTTATTGATTTTTCGTTTTGCTATTGAAAGCTTGGGGAGGGTAAAGAGAGTCCCACAACCCCAGGTTACAGGAGTGGGTGGGCGGGCCGGGTCCATGGAACAGACGCCAGCTTTAGTGCAGGCCTGAGTACGTCTCTTAGAAAGGCCAACACAGAGACCTCTGAGTCTCCAGGAACCACGTTAGCAGTTAATCCACAATTGAAAAGCCATCTTAATACTGTTGAAGTGAGTAATAATTACACACCAGAGGGCACGTCTCTCTCGGAAAAAAAACCTTTCCCAGGGCTTTTGGGCCACTCTCTCCATCCCCACGGTCCAGAATGTCAGAAGACCTTATCGGCTACTGTACAGCGCACCGCTGAATATCAATTCAAGCTATTTAAATGCTCCTTTGTGCACATTTTGTGGGCCAATAAGCTTCTGGGAAAGTAGGGGAGGAGGTCTCCCACCGTCAAGGTGTGGAATCGTCAGGTTTGTGCATCTCATAGCAAGAGGTCTGTAACTTCATGCTATCACAGAGAATTATTTTATTTTTGTTATGATTAGGATGCATCTTACATTTGAAATAGCAGTGTGCTCTGGATGGAGAGAATGGTTTCCAGTGTTCTGGTTCCCCTGCCATTGGTCGATACCTTCTGGTAAACAAAAATTGAAACACCCGTACCAGGTATTTGGTGTTCTTGATTGTTTGATTGTTTGGTTCCGGTGTGCAAGGAGCGACACTGATTAAGGAGATTGGACTATTTCCCAGGACTGTACTCCTCACTGATATTTTTGTACTTTTAAGTATATTGCTGCATCAGTGATAACAACGGCAAAGGCCAGAGCTTAAGACCAGCGACAGCTTCAGTAAGAATTTTGGATGGAACTCAATACTGGTATAAACATCTTAATTGCCAGGAAAATGAAATTTAATGAACTTCTGTCAGTGTGAAAAATTATGGGTTTTCACCCGTCCTTAGCACAATTCAAAGAGCCTGCAACTTCTGCAAGGATGAATAGTGAACATCAAAGTAGAGATTTCAATATTTAATGAACTAATTAACTTATGTATGGTTTTTGGGTGACTTCAGACCACAGCCCCCGGCTGCAGTCATTACTGGTGTTCACTGAATGATGACTTTTCATGGCTGGAGCGTTACAGAGTAGCGCTCAGAGAGCTAGTTTGGTGGTGAGGTTTTCAGCATGGTTTCCATTACGTCTGCACCTCGGGGCGAGTTGCAGGGATTGATTGTGTTTCGAGCAGACGTGTGAAGTGGTGGCAAAGAGGAGAGCCTTTCAGAATGAGGGCTGCAGGCCGAAATGCTGCTTAGGAGTTTGTTTGCCCTTCAGGTAATCTATATGTAATCTGAATTTCTCCTGGCCTATCAACACAATAAGAGATGTCTGAGATCGAAAAATAGTAAGAAGAAAAATAAAAGCCCCCCCCCCCAGACCATTCCCTCAGTCATGAGTTGTAGAACCTTAAATCTTTTTTTTTTTGTTAAGTTGACTTCTAGAGTTTCGACACGTTTCATAAACTTCTGGACGTTTCGGATTCTAAGGTAGTGTACATGCTGCTCGAGCACTGGAGGGTGTGGAAGCAGGGGAAGTGAGCTGTGAAGGATCTGCACAGGGTTCATTCATGTGAGTCATCAGCACCTGGAGTGAGCAGGAATGTAGATGTCCTATTCAATTCTGCCTTTTTCGTAAGATTGGCCCGCATACAATGGAACTTTCGGATCTGTGGATGACTGTTGTGCTTGACCGCATCTGTGTCTTCACTTCTTTGGGGAGCAACCAAATAAGACTTTCTGGGTCACGTGGCGCGGTGCACAGGACGTTATACTGAAAGATGCATGGTGTACGTTCCTCTGAGGGACCAAAATGATGAAGGTGTGGTGGGACCTGTAGTTACAGCAGTACTGCAGTGGAGTGCAGTAAGCTTAAGAAGATCACGGGCAACAGCGTGTTTTGTGTTTCAGGTAAACACTTTTATAGTAATATAAAAATCACAGCAAGTAAGCATTATCAATAATGCAATATAAAAGGTCCTTAAGTCCTTAAGAAGTATAACATTATCGCCAGCCATGGAATTTACGATCTGTGTGCGTTACTGTACAAAGGAACAGGGCCTACGAAAAGCCATCAAAAAATCTCAGCTGGAAAAAAAAATCTATGTTTTAGAATATCTGATATACATGTAATGCGACCCTACGTCAGGATGGATATCAGGTGTGTCGGTGCACGGTTGGCTGAAGCTTACCACCCCGCTGATGCGGTTCAGAGCCCCAGAATCAGGTAGCGGCTTCCGTCCATGAATAATTTAATTTAGTGTTCGCAGCTGTTCCCATTGGCGTTCATTTGTGTTGACATTTTAAACTTACAGCATTGTGAGTCGTATGGAGCATTGAATCTTTTTCCATTGTCCACGTTGTTTTGCTGTTTTTTGTTAACATTTTTTTTTTAGTCAAGCTTTCTGACAGATTTTTATATTTGATGTGATTCTGTTCAGTATCCCAAGAAACGACCTCTTTCTTTTTTTCCAGCGTGGATTTATACCAGTGAAAGATTGCACAGGTTACTGGGCAGAGGGCGCTGGGTCACGCTTTGAACTCTAAACATCTCTTCGACTCAGCAGCTGCAAATCCTTTTAAAATAGTTTTTTTTTTTCTCCAAAGCATGCTCCCGGTAAAGCGACTGTCATATTGCTATAAGTTTTGGATGCTGTGATGATGTTCGTGTGATATGGGAAGAGAATGGAGATATCCTTCAAGTTATTTAGGGGTTTTGGTGCTTGGAGCCAAGTGACTTTTTCGGCACCTTCTCCATGTCCTCCACCACCACAAACCTGCTGCCTGATTTCAGCTGAAATGGAAAGGTGGTGGTTTTTCTCCTAATTACTTAATCTGCACAGGAGGCTTCTGGATTGGCTTGTCCCCACGTTCAGTCACGGCATTCATGTGAAATATTAGCCCTTGAACTGTGAGTCAAGGGGTTTCACAGTCCTTGCGTCATACTGCTTTTTTCCCTCCTGTTTTATTATTTTTTTTCTGTTTAAGAAAAGCCTTTTATGATTCAGAGTGGGCCCAGCATCGGTTGATATTCCTATTGTCTGTAGCAACTGCTTTCACTTACCTTAAATAAAGTATTTCACACTTACCTGACACTGAAAAGAAAATAATAATAAAAAAAAAAAACACCAGCGATAGGCTTGCATTTTCATCACCCGCTGAAATCACTACAAAAAAAAATTTGCATGAGCAAACAAGCAATATTTATCTTTGGCAACAGAGGAGCACTTGAAACCTGTGGTACTTCGCATTAATATCCGCTCGTTGACTTAGTACTTGAGAATTTTGCCATGTAACGGGTGGCATCCCACCTGCCTCAGTAACGTGCCCATCCGCCTCCTGTATGCTGACAGATGAGTAATACAGACTGGGCCTGCCTGCCGTCAGGCTCCCGCAGGCAGCACAAGGGAAAGCCGGGCTTACGTTACAGCCGACCCGGTTCCTGTTAGCACGTTGCGTAATTGGTGACGGCGGCTTGTGTGCCACACATCTGCATCCGCCGACCAAAACAAGGGACTCTGAGGTCAGCAGCTAGCTTGAGCACATAAATGGCTGGCATCTAGCAAGTCTACAAATTATCCTGTAAAAAATAAAAACAAAATAAGGCAGCTAATGAAGTCAAACATAATCACAGAAAATTAAGAACAATTTTGTTGTTGGTCTTAGAAATCATTGAATAATCACTGGACTTTTTACCATTTTACCATTAAGCAAGTCAACAGTCTGCCTTCACATAAACATGAGAATTACGTTCCCTGGCAAATGATGCTCTGTAAGTTACTACAGCATCAGTCATCAATTTTTTTATTTTAGCTACAAATTGTAAGTTAATGATTTATTTATCACCAATAAAAAATTATTTTTAAATACAGACAACGATAAGTAACTCTTTTATGGATAATCACTGTAATGTATAATAATCTTACTATTTAATAGTATTCTTAATAGAAATACACTTGGTGTTATTTTATTGAATTGGCCTTTAAAAGCAAATAATAAAAAGGTACAGACTGTAAGTGTTTTAATTAACGATTCATTTAATTACAATTTGCCCAGCTTTCCACTTATATAGCCACAGCCTAACATGATAAGAATTAATTAGTTAATTACAAATAAGTCATACATGATCAACACGGGCAATTATTTACCCTCTCACCAAACTCTTGAAAAGGATATTTGTTAACAGAAGTCATAAACAGCATTAACAGTACAGATATAGATAGATGTAGGTCATACAAGTGTTCTTTAATTGGGAGTTAGCGTAACCCTTGGTAAAACTGCACTGATTGAAAAACGCGATTAAGGACTTGAATATTTAAGCCAGGCTAGCCAGAAATTAATTTCAAAGGGGGGTTCGGTATATTTTGAAGAGGGCTCAGACTCGTTATTTTACTGCTGGTGACCTGCCAGGTCGGGAACAAACTAATTTTGCGGTGGGGTGGATGGGGGGGGGTCATCGTTGCCTGCCATCTTTCCTCATTAAATTTGATGTGGCTACACAAGGTGTGCTTACGTCATGTAGGGCACTTGTTAGCAGCCTGTGAGCATGTAGGGCACTTGTTAGCAGCCTGTGAGCATGTAGGGCACTTGTTAGCAGCCTGTGAGCATGAGCAGCACAGAGCTGTGACTGCCTTCCCGGTTGGCCCCGTGTCATCCCAAGGCTCCCAGGTTGATGAGGGGACAGAGATAACCTGAGCGGCCGGCTGAGTTTGCCTCAGGTGCTCCGCCCCTGGCGGAGCAGGCTGCCGTCCGGGGTCCTCACTGGCTCTCCTCTCCTTCCCCTGTCCTCCCAGTGCTGCTGATGCCATTGCAAATGGGTCTCTACAGCTACGGTTAATCGCATCATTTTATAACCGCACTGTGTTCTATTGCCTTGTGCAAGAGGACGGCAAACGTATGAACACTGTGAACTGGACAACTTGGGAGGAGTTTTGTAGCAGAATTGCAGTGTAGCTATGACATTGGCTAGAAAGCATGTTGATTTTATACAATCAGTTTGGCAGTAATTGTCTCTGGCCAAGGCCTAAGAAACGTTTGTTTGCACATTATATGCATTTATGCAATTTCTTTATTGTTGTTTCTTATTGGTGTATAAATGTCTTTTATATTAGTATACCAAACAGAAAGCACATGTAAAAGCACTGTTGTTGATGTAAAATCCTTATTTCTTCCAGTTTAAATATGTGAAAGTATTCAAATATAAATATGGCTTCATTACTGTGTTCCTGAAATATTGCATCCATTTTTGATCCTTCAAAATAAGAGTTGAACCTGTCTTCCTGTGGCACCACTCCCCGTTGCTGTTGTGGGTACCCCTGGCCAGTCATTGCTTTGAAAGCGAGGCTTTTAGTGCATCTCCATGTTCTCCTGAAAGCATGTTAGCGTGGGGGTCAGTGAGACGGGCTTGCTCACCAACCCATGGCCTTCACATATTTCTTGGGTCATTTCCTGTTTCCCTGCCACAGTGAGTCTCAGACTGAACTCTCTCGGCAAAGGTTGATGCAAAGCAGAAAATGTGGCACTTGGCTAGCAGGCAATGGGGGGCTTTTTGTGTCATTTGTTGACAACGTGACTAAAATGCTAAGGTGATGCGCGGCAAACGAGGCAGGCACAGTTTAAGTGCACTAAAAAAATGCAGGTGCTTTTGCCTTCTCCGTTTTTTGTCTCTGAGGAAAATCCATAGTTTGCTTTTATTAGTGTCATTGTGTCTGATTCAGCGATGAGCTAGTTTCACCATGACACCTGAAAATGAAATTTAAAAAAGATTAGCCTTACATTTGGAAAAACAAATGTAAAATAATGTGGGCATTTTGAATGGGAAATATATTTTTGCAGTGTAAGTAATTTGCAAAAACACTGCTATTGCTATAAATGTGCTGGCATGGACAACAGACAGCTATTTGAGTTTTTAAACTCTTCTATAAGTTGTTCCCAGGTCAGGGGTCAGGGGTCAGGGATGTCAAACTCCATCCCTGTAGGACCAGTCCTGTGTAGCTTAGTTCTTTCCCTGTTCCAACATAAATGATTGAGCTCAAGAGCTGTGTGGTAATTAGCACAAGGAGATGAAGGAGTTGAATCGGGTTTGTTAAACGAGGGTAATCCCAAAAATGTGCAGGGCTCTGGCCCTCCGGGACTGGAGTCTGACACCCCTGCTCTAGGTTATCATTTTAGACAAATATCAGCTTTATTTAGACCAAACAGATCAAAACCTTAACTTATGGTACATATACGCACATACATACAAATGATCACCTTACGAATTTTATGACAATTTGTTTACATTTATTGACAATATTTTCTATTTGTACAGTGTTTCCTCGAAACATTATGTCAACTAATTAGAGGAGCGTTTGTTTAGGAAATGCCTCCAGTGGTGGTGAAATCCATTTGCATGTTTCAGCAATCTTTTTTTTTTTTAATTATTTGTTTTGTTTCTACCGTCACCTTCCAAGAGCATAATTAGAACAGGATTTAAAAATCAGTGGTCTAGAAAATGATTTGAATGATTTGAATGTAATCACGTGGGTGTCGTGTTCACCTGTTGGTATACACTTTCAAGATTCTCACCTGCCGGAGATGATTGTGTGAACCATCTCCTCGGGGTTTGTTGGTAGTAATCTTTTGGACATTTACAGTATATTTGTGGATAAACAGGCTCTGTGCTGTAGAAAAAAACCAGGCGGAGTATGACAGATGTGAGATAAAGTGAAACAGAGTGATCCTGTTTTCATAGGCGAACAGTTGCTCTGGTGGTGCATGTTTGTTATTTAAAACTAATAAAACTCAAATTTTGGCTGAGTCGCCGCACACCTGTGCATCTCAAGCTGTGGGATTCATGATGGGGACTTGCGGGGGGCGTCGTGTGACGCCGTGACTCAAGCGAGCAATTTGGATGGGTATGAACCGCTCCGATCGGAAGGCGCATGCCCTGTCAGTAAGACTTCTTAGGGAGAATTAGTCGCAGGTGGTCCCTGACAAGGTAGCTCGGTGGGATGATCTGTATCATGGGGTTGGATTGTGGCGCGTTTTAATAGACTCCGGACAGACTACACCTGTTGCTGCGCTACAGCAGGTGGGCTGGGTTCTGGAGGGATAATAGCGCTTCGCTAACAGCTTGAAGAGCTGGCACAAAGCCGCCTTTAAAGTCATCCATTGTCCTGCTTCATCTAAGCCGCTATGGATCTGTTGAATTTACAAGTTTCCCCCTCTGCTAATGAGCCACCATTACTGAGGAAAAATGAAGGAATTGTGCTTGAGATATGACCTGGAAAGATATTTAAAGTGCTGCTAGGTACCGTGACACTGAGCTTCTCCTTGCAGCGGGAATGAATTTGCTACGACTGTTTAGAGGTGAATGAGATTTAAATTTGTCAGGTGGCACTGCTCTTGCTGGAGGAACAAAGGGAAAATCAATCATGTGTCCATCTTATATCCCGATGCATCAGTGTGGTTTTGGGCCTTAGCCTTGATGGTTGTCTTTTTGCTAAAATTGCAATGAACTGCGAATCACTACAGAAAGAAGGAAAAAATGTGGGGTCACAGAGACCCCATAGTACCATAGCAACTTAATATAGTATATATTATGAAAACTAAGCATATACATAGTCTGCTGGCTTCACTTCAAACCAT
>JAODKN010000037.1:11887847-11909984 GCA_026774425.1 Petrocephalus zakoni
CCCCCCCCCCCCCCCCCCCCCCCCCCCCCCCCCCCCCCCCCCCCCCCCCCCCCCCCCCCCCCCCCCCCCCACTCACCCAAAAACGAATTAGTGTGTAAATGAACTTAGCATGAACATTAAATACAGAACTGCCCCTGGATTTTTGATAAATCTGCCTTCATCGCACAATGTTTAGAGACATTTTTATGCATTTATATGTCTCCTTTTATGGGGAACTGTGCTGCCCAGTAGGTCTTAGTATCCAGACCTGCTGCTGGGATTCTCTGCATTCCTGTCCTTTCTTAGTTAACATCATTTCTTTATTGTGACGAACATTAAAGCTGAGAGTCCCCGCCACCTAGAATTAGAATTAAGAAACTTCAACATATAAACCCCATAGGTACTCTAGCTGTAACGTCCCATTGTACAGGATTTTCAGTATCGCATTGCAGAACCATTATATGAGCTCTACGCTCTTTACTTTTAATGAGACTGCATAATTTAAACGACATACTAAATTATTCGGAGCCTTGCAGCTCTAATGTCACACCGGTTCCCCGTCCCCCACCCTGGCCACCAGGTAGCTGGCCCAGGGGAGCTCCTGTGCTGACCCTTACCCTCTGGGCCCTCTCGTGACGATGAGGATGTGTGGGTATATGCTGGACGTACAGGGCCCGCCCACTCGGCTGAATGGCATACAGGCCGTAGGTTAGGATGCTACGTGCCTGTCTTACGGCCACTGACTCATAAACACAGAGCATTTGTAAGACACTTAACCTGTACCGGGTTGGGGGAAAAAATTGTGTTGTGAGTGTGGTGTGCAGGGAATGTGAGTCACCCTGACAGGCACGTCTGCTTCACAAATGGATCCGGCGTCTGATGCCCGTGTTGTGCGGTGGCCGTAATTGAGTTAGCATATGGAGCACATTATTTGAAAATATTAGCCTGGGTGCTAGTGGAGAGCTGCAGGTAGCGTAGTGGTTAGATAGACCATCGGGAATGGAAAGCTGGCCGCTCCTGTTATAAGGACTTGCCTTTTGTAATGTGCTTGGCCTGGAACTACTTCGGAAAACGTGCAAGGCCCAGTCAGAAATACATAATAAAGAAGACTCTCGGTAAGAGAGTCAGCCAGATAAATCGTGTGCTCAGTGTCACAATGTGTGATTCTCAAATGAAATAGTTTGAAAATGGAAAGTTAGACAAAAGTGAGTCCATGTATGGAATTAAACAAATGCTATATGGGGCAATTTGTGCCCTGGATTATGGTGTGATATTTTCAGCTGGTGCATATTTATTGCAAGGTATTGATCATATTAATGCTGCAGACACTTTTTACGATATTATAATGAGGGAGGTTTTAATTAAATTCAGCACGATGGCAAACTTTAGCCATTTCTCTCACGGGGCGGGGCAGAACAGAGGACGCAGGATTCAGGGCTGACAAGCGGGGTTTATTAACAGAACTGGGAAACTTAACAGAACTGTAAATAAACAGGATCATGGTGGATCAAACTGGAAGAGGTCAAGGTACACAAGACAGGAACACGTAATGTCAATGATGGTACTAAGCTCTCGCGAGACTGCGAGGCACTTATAAGTACGGCTAACCGGGATCAAAGAAGAGGCAGCTGGAGTGAATCACACAAGAGCTGGAATGACAGGTAGGACAAACAATTAGCAGGCATGGCTCGTTAGGGTCACATCAGGGAGGAAACGGGAGAGTCAGGCAGGACAGGATGTGACAGTTTCCTAAATTGTAGCACAATGAAACATACATATTTCTAGACATACAAAATGTCCTCCCTACACCACAAGAAGATAGAGAGTCATGATTTGCTGACCTGCTTTGGCGGGGAGAGCAGGTGTTTTCAGTGAGCCGATATCCTGGCCTGACCTGATTGGTCTGAGGGATGTGATGGGGGATGCGGTTTCCGAGAAAAAAGGGGGAGCAGAAATCAAACTGTAGCCTCTGTTACCACAGAGAACACAGGAATCAGACAAGGCCACTGTGCTGACATAACCTTTCTGTGGTGCATGTTGGGGCCCATGCTAAAGCATTTCAGCAAGATCTAATCACTGAAATCGTGTTCTGTGCTACTGCCATGATTTTTTTGTTTTTGTTGGTTTTTGGTTGTATCCAGGATTAGGACTATGGAACGTGCTTCAGTCAAATTAGTACAAAGGGTCTGATCAGATTTTGAAAATTATCAGCAAATTATCAATGTAGAGAAATGACATACTCAGAGAATTATAGCACACCGCTTATGGAATTGTGTAATATTTTACCAAACACTTGAGAAAAGTGTGAGTACAGTACAGTCTTGGTTTTCCAAAGAAACTCTGACACAGTGTCAATATCTGGTTAGGAATTAAAAGAGTAAGATTATATGAATGAAAAATGTTATATAACGGACACAGGGAAACCATCCAAAACGCCGGAAGAGAAGAAACGGAACAAATGCTAGCTTCTGTTCTGCATGAAAGGGGGAACGGTTTTAAAAACACACTGAAATAACACCAGGACAAACACATGGGCGAGAAGCTTCGCATCACATCTCATTCTCCCATCCCGAGTTCTCCACACACATCAGGCACCCTATTCACAGCAAGGCAGCGAAAGCCGGGGCGAGCCGGATCGTATTTATCGTCCAGCCTCTTAATCGGGGGCAGAATCCCGGACATGGCTCCCGTCCATCGCCGGCCACTCACACGCTACGGCCGATATTTAGAAACAGCAGTATGTGCCTAGCTGCATGTGTTTAACTTGCAGGAAGACTGCAGGACATGGACAAAATGAGCAAAATCTGGGGAGAACATGCCAATATCCCATGCACAGCCGCAGGAATGAAACCTCCCGACCCTGGAGGTGTGAAGCACCTGGGCTGGCCACTCTACCAGCTGTCTTAAAAATAAGTAGAATGATAATTAAACATTAAAGTTCTTTTGCAGTCTCCTACTCTGAGATGAATGACAGAAACTTGGAATGAAATATTGAAATGAGGACAAAGTGCCTCGCTGGTTGGATCTGCAGAGAAGCAGTTGTCTTTAGCAGGGTGAGAGCTCCTCCGGGGAACAGCGGCCTGCCCCCATCTTTTTAATTACAAAACCCAAACTTAGAGCAAGGCACATGAGGTGGATAAGACATTTAAAGAAGTTCTGAAATGAATGGCTGAAATAAAGTCTCCTAAAATGTCAGAGTTACTTCACTTGACAGTGGCTTGACATTCGCTAAGCTAGGAGCAAGAAATTTTTAAGGGTTTAATCGAAGTTACACTTGAATCATAATATTGCATCTACTTCAGGGATGTGAGAAACTTGGCCTCAGGTCCTGGAATTCTGAACAGAACTTGACGGGAAGACGCCTGGAATAATCTTGTTATGCTTCAGGGCTATTTGTATTAATTGAGGTGAAATTGTTTAGTTTACACTAATCTTCTAAAGCAGTGTTGTGTTTCTAATTTCTGGTTTAGTGTATACGGTGAATGCTCAACCTGTCCATTGATTAATTAGGTTTCAAAACCTGAATACTGGTTTGGAGTTGATGTTGTTTGTAAATTTCTCCTCAACATCCCCGCATGGGAAACATCAGAGGGGTTTTGGGTCAGGAAATTAGTTACCAATTTACTAGTGGTGATGCATTACTGTATCTTGAAAGTACAGTATATTAAACAATTTTAACAAACATTCAAATAAATGCATATAGATTAATGAAGTTAAGCGCCTGCACTATTGCATTCTTTCAGACTCTTTCTTAATTGCTCTTCTAAATATCCTGTGCAACATACTTGATACACTTCTTTGCATTTATTCTTTGCATTTTATAATATTTTATTTATGGTTGTGTGCTGCAGTCTTGATAAACCTATTGCCAAACAGGATTATCGTCTGATTATTCGGAAAAGGCAATGTCATTATTTAAATGCTAAGTATCCCTGTTTATGAAACATGCTTTTCAATTCACAGTTCCATATGCAAAATGTTAAAGATGTTTTGCAGCAGTCTGTCAATTTGACAATTATGACAATCCCACAAAAACTCCAAAATGGTTTTTGCTGGGAAATCCTATATATTGTGGGGTTTGTGCGAAATAGTGGGAAATAGTTTACATATCACAAATCCTTTAGCTTTTGTCATGAAATAATAACAGCATCACAATCACTGCAATGACTCAACACCCATCCAACCATTTTCTGTAACTGCTTGTCATATTCAGAGTTATGGGGGGTCCAGAGCCAGTCCCAGAGGCTACAGGCTCACGGCAAGGAATGACACAGGATGTGGCACTGATCCATCATAGGATTGATTCACGAGCAATTTGGTAATGCCAATTAACTTCAAAGTGTTTTTGGAACGTGGGGAGGAACCAGCATACCTGGGGGAAGCCCCATGATGACACAGGGAGAACATGCAAACTCTACCTGGAGGTAACTAACCCAGATTCATACCCTGGTCCCCAGAGCCACAAGGCAGCAGTGCACCACTGCACTAACTACTGCACCATCGTGCCAACTCACTGACTCAACAGTTTTCTGAATTTTTCTGAAGGTTCCTGAGTTAATTATCCTTCACATTTGACTTACCCAAGCTGTTTGGAGATGGAGAGGTTGATGCATTATAGGGCAGAGAAGTGATTGGCAGGCCCAGTTGCCCATAACTTTGACTACCACAGGTAGAAGGGGAGGGGTGAATGTTGGGGCATGTTTGGGTGGAATCAGTTTAAGGAAAATATCAGTCTAAGATGTGGATGGTTTCATCATGTATAGAGTTTAGCAAAGAGGGACACTATGGTCAGTTGCACGGTTTGAACTGCTTATGATACCTAAAAATAATGTGAAGGAACAAGGCATATATTTAGATTCTCCACCTAACAGCTTCAGATTATCCAGCAAGTCAAACATCCTCCTACAGGGGAGCGGTATGGTGGCTTTTTATGACGGGGGTGCACCTTCCGGGCATAGGGTATGTGTATGTAACCCCACAAAAATAATTCTATAGCCGTATTGTTCATCTTATAGTAAAGCCCTCCTATCCTGGCATGACACCCACCACTAACAGTCAATGAACAATCTGTTGAGCATGAAGGCAATCAAAATAATTTCTTATGGCTATTCTCATTGTTCATGTCGAGCCATTTGGGCCCTTATGGGACAATCTGGAACTGTACCTGAGAGGGTCATTTTCAGCCGTCAGAAAACACACCAAATGATGGAATTTCCTGCGGGAGATTGCTTCTGTAATTTACGCCAAGCGCACCGAGGAGCTGTTGGAGTTTCGGGCATCCTGATCATTACGTGTAGTTCTCAGGCCAGTGGTACTGCCAGGATTGCCCAAAAGGCTGAAGGAACCTGAGTAAAAAGACTCAGTAATTTGCTTGAGATTCACTGGAGAAATAGACAGGAACTGATGGGTAAGAAGAGTCATCAGACTGAATTATAAGCCTACTGGGGTTGTTTTGTGGTCTTTGGCCTCCTTTCATTGCAGCTTGTTGGCTGTGAATCTTTACTTACAGTACCCCATCACCAACAGTTGGCACACTTTCCCCCATGTTGCATGGCTTTTCTACAGGTTATCAGGTTTACTCCTGCATTCCAAAGACAGGTGGTTAGGTTAACTGGTGTTTCTAAAGGTGTTTCTCAGTACCAAGAATGCAAAGAAGGCTAACGTGCCTCTGAAGAATGGACTTGGGGTGTAATGAATCATGGGATCTTTCCTTTTAGCGAGAATGCATGCTTGATATTTGGGGCCGGGCAAGAATGCCATTCAGGGATTTTTACCGTCCTCCGTACTTCTGTACTTCTGTATTGTAACTGCATTTCACCAATGGAAGATGATGTCAAGTACACAAGTATTGATAAACACCCAAAATGACCCGTTGTATGTATATGTGCCTGCAATGGCCTGGCCCACCAATCCAGTGGCACCACAGCCTTGTGCCCCCAGCGGTGTGGAAAAGGCTGTAGGCCCCGTTTTGAGTCTGACCAAGATAAATGGTTGTAACATGGAACTATTCAAAACTCTTTATGACAACATAGGCAGTGAAGGATATCCATGATTGCTTGGGCATAATTTTGTGTCAAAAAATGAAATGTTTTATGATCCAAAATAATCACTTACAGTAGTAGCAAGCTGCATATTTTCTGTAAACATAGAATGCCTAGAAATATGTTAATGGAATGCAAATTGAAAGTCACGTTGTATTAGAGATGATTTATTCATTATTTGGGACAGCAGAAATTTATTACGCACGTTTATATTAATTAAATGCATTCCTAGTAGTTTATGATACTTGTAAGAGATAATGTATTTTATCAGACAATAACTTAACCCTAAACAGAGATTTATTTTCAGTGTTCTATTAATTTGTTTAACTGTGTAATACAAATGGAATTAGGTATTAGATTCTGGCAATAAAATATCTAAAGCAGCCACGGATATGTATTTTACACATCTACACATTTTAACATCTACAAGTCTAGAAGTTTATGTATCTGATGCTTTTACCCGAAGCAACATGACAAGCAGAGTAAGCTGTTCCATGGAGCAGTTGAGGTTAAAGGTATCTTTCAACAGTGACATCAGCTATGGAATGTGAATTAACATCCCTCTGACCACAGGCACAGGGTCCTAACTGGCTGAGCCAAGCACGACCCCCTTGAAAGGCATGCCATGGTTTCTGTTTGGGTAAGTTGTGTGTAAGACAGAGCAGTACCAGATTTACAGGAAGACACTGCTTCAGGATGAACCCTGCCTGTACCGCATGAGAAGGCACCAAAGCCAGGACTGGGGAGATGGGTCCTGCAAGGCCATGATAACAAGACACCAATATGGGGGGCCAACGCCTTCTGAGGCCGAGGGCAAAGAAGCACCAGCAAAAGGGACTAAAGGAAAGAGAAACGTTTCCAGCCAAGACAGCGTGCCCTGTCATTGCTACTGGAGCTCCCTTTAGCTAGACCCCTTTTAGCTGTGCTTGCTACCCTAACCAGCTCCATTTGCCTGTAAACTGGTCATATTCCTGAACAAAACCTTATGGCAAGCTCTTCACCACATCACACCACGCAGCATATATATATATATTTTATAACCTAAAAATGTCTTGTAAGAACAACAAGCTTTGTTGTCTGTTAATGCTGTGAAACAGCCTGGCTTTCGCTGAATGTTTCTCTGCCCCTAGCAGACTTAGTAGAACATTTTCAGACAGACATACAACAAATCACAACAGTGATTTGAAAAGAACACAGAAATGAGGTTTCAAGTATCACCCACAACAAATACACTGTGTATACAATGCTGTGGTTACTCCTAAAGTTTACTACTGCTACTACTGATAGTAATAGTATTAGTTGTAGTACCAGTGGGGTGCATTAATCATGCAGCTAATGGTCTTGTTCCAGCCTAGTAACATCAGTCTGTAGCAAATGTTAAATGTCAGATTTCTCACCAGGTTTTCTGGTACGTGCTCATTCCTGGAAGTCTTAACAAAGTAGCTTTTGGATGTAATAAGGGAGGAATTCAAATGTCACATTTAAACATGCATTTAAGTGCTGTATGACATGACTACAAAAACACGGTATAGTATTTAAGCTTGTCATGAGTTCCATGCCTAGTGAGGTTGGCAGTTCAATGCACTGTTACACAGGGTTCGGATACAAACCTGCAAAAATGGGTACTGTCAGACATATTAGAAAAGACTTTCAATGTGGAACCGGAGGAACTGCTGAATGAGAAAATGCAGATCTTCACTTGTAAGTGAATGTCGAAAATCAGGAACACGGAGGATTGTGACTTTGCAATATGACTCTTGTCAGCGTCATGCCTTGAGGGACAAAGGACTCGAGGGCAGGCGTGTTGGAGAAACAGAAAAGGGTTTTATTGAACTAAACGAGTAGGGACGGTAACATAAGCAGGAATACGGAATCAGAAATGTGAGAACAAGAAATTAGGATGGACACAGGCAATAGGAAGCTACAACATCAGTGACTGGACTGGGGAACATAGGACTGGGAAGCACATATATACTGGACTAATGAAGGAGCTAACAAGTGGCAGCTGGGAGTGATTAGGAAAGTTAGGAATGAGAGTCAAGACAAACGAGAAATGGGCTTGTTAGGGGCATGCCAGGGAGGAGACAGGAGGATCAGGTGGATATGGGCGTGACAGTCAGCGTGCTTTCAATAAAAATGAATAAACAGAAATAAATACCAGGACTGTACTGTTTCTTTGCATGATATTCAGTAAAGGTTGAAAAATCACGCACAATGTACCCCTGTGTATTTTTCTGTAGTTGCACTGGGATGACCAATAAGGACAACAATAGGATCCTCAGTTGTTTCATCTGAGTTCTATCTGCATTTTTTTCCCTCTAAAGGCATTTCAGAACATTAGCCTGTTTGATACTGAGGACAGAAAAAGTACATTTGCAGTACAGGGCAATCATTACCTCTGTGTGGTTAATGGCTTGTACTGCTCCTTTAAGCTCCGGTAGGAGAACGTGAATAGTCTACTGAAACCCAGCAGACAGAAAAGAAGGTGAAATTGACATTTACATAGCAGAAGGAAATTGAGCTATTGCTGTTTTTCCTGCTTTTTTTGCGCAAGGTTGTCACTTCTTCAGGATTAAAAAATGTGTGACCCCCCACTGCCGGCATTTAATCCAACCCAAAAAAATGGATAATTGTGGGCAAATTTTTTGAATAGTTTGGTAAACAGACAAATATCTTTGGAACTTAAGTAATTATGAGTGCACAGCTTATAGGTAGGATAGGATATAGTACAGTAGGATAACTTAGAATTACTTGCCATGATCAAGAGACCAGAGATCAGTTATTACTTTTGGTTGGCGTTGTTTTAGCTAAAGTTGGTCATGAAAGGACATTGTATTAAAATAAATGACATCCATCCATCCATTCCATTTCCTGTACCCGCTTGTCCTAAGCAGGGTTGTGGGGATTCAGAGCCTATCCTGGAAGCCAAGGCCACAAGGCATGAAATAACCCAGGATGGGGTGCCAACCCATCACAGGTCATTCAGAATAAATACACATATCACATTTCCTCAGGCGGGTTCTTATACATCTCTAATCTTTCTCTGTTGATGTTTGCCCCTATTTCCATTGAAAGCATTGGACTGCTAGCTGAGGAGTTGCTAGCATTGTGGGGAGGGGGAATGGGGGGTTGCCTTTGACGCACTAATGCAGAAGTGTGTGGACGGAGCCGGTACACGTGTAGCTGCCACCTCGAAGGACGCACTTCTGTGCACCGTCCAATAAAGCTGATTAAAGCTGATCCAAATGCACAGCTCATCATGGTGGCACTGAGCTCCGGATGCATGCTAATGTGTCCATTAAGGTGTAAATGAGGACATTGTAATCCAGAGCTAGTCCTCGTCTCACGCCGCCACTTCAGAGTGTAGCGTGCGCGTCCCCGGGGTCTTGCACAAGAGCCCGCTCTGCGTTCCCATAGGCTCTTCAGCGCCTTTCTTTCGGTGCGACAGCGCGATTAGAGAGACAGGTGGTTGCGGGCAATGAAAACCTGATAAGCCTCTTGCAGCTGTCTGGCTCTTTGACGGCACCATAACTAAAAGAGGAAATATTAAGAGTGCTGGGGCTTCTCGCAGAGAAACGGGCAGATGATTGTCAGTGGAGAAGAGCGAAGTCTGTCTCACACCAGCATCCCCCGTCGCTGAAACGTGACAGTAAATCGCATCTTTTGGAAGGCATGATGTGGCCGGTGGCTTGTATCAGGACCAGATGCGTATGCTTCCTTGATCACCATTAAAAAAAAAAAAGGCACTGTTCTAGGCTTTTGTGTCAAATCCTCCCAAAGGGGGCTGGATTTGTTCCGAAGCAACAGGCTGGAGGAGAGCGTCTGAGAGCCACTGGTCCTTTATGATTGTAAACAGAGCCGCCGAGGGCTGTGCCGAACCAAGTACTGAGGCTGCATAATTTAGCACAGCTCGTCTGCATGCTGATCAGCGGTGCCATGTGCAGCCGGCAAGACAAACTGTCTTAGCTGTTGTGTCCTCGGCCATTGTGCATCCCCCACAACGCGACGCTGCTTCTCCTGTCTCTGCAAGGTCACTTCCCTCTCTTTTTTTCTCCTAGCTGTCTCACTATCTGCAAAAAATCTGAAATGCCAGTAAGTCACCCTAGACAAGGGAGCCTATGAAGTGTATAAATAATGTGTTGCATCACCTTGTTTTCCTTTTTTCGGCACCTGCATCATAGTTGACTCTTGACAGAGGCTTGAGTCTGAAGGTGGGCTCCCATCGCAATCTGCAGTACGATGTTGTGAAGGATTTCAGTTCTATTAGAGTGTTTTCTGGCAGATTTGGAGCTGGGAGTCATCTTCTGTAGCTCTGCGGGGAAATTCTAGTGACTTCAAATGTGCCTCAACTTTTCCAACGACATGTTTTTCCACAGTAAACAAAAAAAAAGATTCCATGACAACTTTGTTGGTCCAAGTTTAATCAAATCTGAAATGCGACTGAAGGAGGAAGAGTATGTTAGTCACAATAAGGAACGAGTCCTCAATAAGCTGTTAAATGGATGCATGAACTCAAGTAGGCGTAAATGGATGTGGAATTGATGCGAGTTGAAATACTGTAGTAAGAGGGATTTCATTATTGGGGTCCTTCTCTTGCGAAGAGTTATTCATCTGATAATTAAACTGACAGACCCAATGGTGTTTACTCCAAAGACTTGCACACAAAGACTTGTGGACAAAAACTGCCACACACATTCTGTGTCTCGTTACATTTTTTTCTTAATCAGTCTGAAGGTTGATGGATTTTGCCAGGTCGTTTCGGAGACGTTTTACTTAAATGCCACGAGAGACGACAGATGAAGGCGAAAATGCAGGTTCACTTGAAGGCACTGAAGTTCTTCAGCGTTCTGGGTCTTCCCTACATTAAGGGGGAGTCCATCAGGACATGGAAAACAATTTATGTAGCCTCTTTAGTTCTCTAGTGCTTTGCAATATATTATCAGTCATGATAGCGCAGGGTGATATCAAAATGTGGCCAAATCCCTGACCAAAGACAGTATACATTATTGAGTATATATGTCTCCCAGTTCTTTTTTATCATACTTTTCTCCTTGATTTCATCTGTGCAACGTTTCTTGTCATGTACAGATTGAACATATGCAAATCTGAACTTAAACTTAATTTCTGATTTCATTTCTATATTAAATATGCATGGCTATTTGTCTCAGAAATTTAATTCCATTGATAAATATTTTATTTCTGCATAGAAGAGTGCATTAGTGTATTTTTCCAGGATGTTTTTATGACACTTTTTGTGCATGGGCAATAAATAAATTTGCCGTAGTGACATTTTTTTTATTAATTATGCCTTAATTCTGTAAATCCCCTTATACTTATCTTTTTAGCTTCAAAGGAGCCACTTTGATTCTTCAGAAGAGAACAGCCTAGAATTACAGCTTCCAAAACAATATCCTAATGATTTATTCCCGTTCCTTGTTTTGCATTAAAGTCAAAAATCCCAAGTGTGATGTGCAGACTGCACAGACTGATAAGAAACTGACAAATTTTGCTACAGACACAAAAGATTTGTAATAGTATCATGGAGGACTTATGCAACTGTGCTTGAATCATCCAGCAGTGATTGAACAACAGCTACAGCAAAATGTTATTAAATTTCAGAAAAGAAATCCGCACCTGTGTTTCAATAGCCTTAAAAGTCACCTTCTGAATTCCCCTCAGCTGTAGGTGGTAGAGCTGGAAGGGTATGACCTGTAGGCTGTTTGTCAGAGGCCGTTATAATTTAATTTCTTTTTTATTGACATAAATTTCTGTGCTATTTATTCTTCAGTGTGAGGCCTCGTTGGGAGAAAACAACCGGGCTGAACACAGGAAGTAAACAGATCTGTTTATTCATGCAATAGCAAAAAGAAACCTTTGGAAAGAATTAGGGTCAAAGGTCTTGCCAAGGAGATGTAGTAATGATCGTTCTTCCGGAAAGCATATTTCGTTGATCAGGCTTTACATTAAAATGTATTATTACTCATTGGTTGGTTACTCTTGCCTTCTGTCCTCGCCTCACACCAACCCCCTCTACTTCTCGGTGTCCCGTCAGATACAGCTAAGTCTGGGATAGCCCCAGGCGCTGCATGGTAGAGGTTCACCACCCCTTTCTGACCCTATTTCCTTTATTAGTGGTTCTGGGAGAGCTCTACTCTGGTGTAGAGTGATGGTGCGTCGGAGCATGGCCCATTCAGATTTAACTTAACACAAAGAGAGAAATGCATTATGTTACACATAGTAATGGCATCCATCCATTTTCTGTAACCTTCTGTCCTATTCAGGGTCACAGGGGCCTACAGCATATTCCAGGGGTTACAGGTGCAAGGCAGCATGCAAGCCCATCGTGCCACGCGCTCGTGCGCGCACACACACACACACCGGTTTGTAATTCTATCTTTGTGGGGACTGTTCATTCATTTCTATGGGGAAAACTCTGATCCCAACATGACAACCTTAACCCCTACCCAGCCCTAACCCTAGCCAGGAGTAACCAAACGAAATATGAGACTTTTGGCATTTTTAGTTTTTCGATTGCAGTCACAGATCTTTGTGAGGACCTGAAAAATGGTCACCACAATGTCAAAATACCAGGTTTTTATTACATTGAGGGGGCCATTTGGTCCCCACAAAGTAGTATAAACATAAGCACACCCACACACCACACCACCACACTATATATTTTTTTGGTACCTTCAATTAACCTTGGCATGTTTTTGGACTGTGGGGGAGACCAGAGTACCCGGAAGACAGCCCATGAAGACGGGAGGTACATGTAAACTCCACACATATGGCAGAGACTCCAACCCTCATCCCTGCTGCCCGCATAGCAATGGCATTTAACACAAAGCATAATAACATAATATTTATCTATCCAGTCATCTTCCATGCCACTTATCCAGTCCAGGGTCACTGTGAGCCTGCAGTCCATCCCCGGCATCAAAGGGCACGAGACAGGGGACTCCCTGGGGATGGTGCCAGTTCATTGCAGGGGACTATAAATCTGAGTTCATTATATCGCTTGTGTTTTTTCATGCATTTATCAGTAAACATTGCTTTCCCATTACAAATTCATGGTCAATGAAAAACGGTTACACTACATTATAAATCAAAGGTTTTATGTTTTCATGTTTTAGCATAGACGTGGATGTATGCTGTCTAAGTACATTAACATACAAGTCATTTGAAGCCCTGGGTGTTGTTCTGTGTATTGCAATAGATATAATATAAACAGGCTTATGTGTTGCGTGCCAATTCAGTGCATAGTTTTTTAAGGTCAACATAAGAAATGCAAGAGTTTTTAAATGTCACTCAGGAGTTTGGAGTGCTGACACTCACTGGATGAGCACGAAGACTCTGGGAATAGACAGTTTGGCTGTAATATTACACCCAGAGTAAGTATTTAACCAGCAGAAAGCAGAGCATGAAACACCATATGTTACAAATTCTAAACCGTAATTGTATTTAAAACTGCCCGTGCTTTGTTCTTTGCACAAGACCTGCAAAATCAATTTTAAGAAACTAAACATTAGCAGGACATGCCTGTAGAAGCCAATGTTTTCCAAGACCTTTTTTAGCTTCCTGATCGTCTCGGAATTAAAGACGTTTAATCTTATATCGGTGCACACAGACTGAGGAATAATCATTGCACTGACATTCACACATTCACTGGCTCTTAATAGATCAGGACCTATATATACTACCAAGCCAGTTCTAATATGCAAACATAAAATGATGAATCCTTTACATGCATTTACATTTATATGTTTAAGCATTTATGCAGTTACGAATCATAATTTAATGCAAAGCAGATTTACCAGTAAGCCAAAGATTTTACTCAACAAAGGGAGAATACAGGAAAAAAAAATCCAATTAAATATATGTATGTTTTGCACTGCATTTTTAATTTAGTACTGGATATCTCAATCCTCACTGAGAAATGCGACAGGCAGGGGAGAGAAGAGGAGCTTTATCAGGGACAGGTTCTTTCAGGATGATGGGGACAGGACAGGGCCGCGTGGGGACAGAAGACCAAACCCACGTCAGACGTTTGAGGCTGGAAAAAATCAAAGCCCTGTACAGACTTGTTCCCAAAGGGGGTGATGCACAGAAGAACAAGTTTTTCTTACAGTAGAAAGGAGTGCAGGCGAACTGGATTGTGTCTAATAATCACAGTCACATGATACGTATTACTTTAAAAATAACCATCACAAAATGAAAAAAAGAAACATCCGCTACATGAGATTTTTTTAAACTGATATTCATGATCAATGGAAGCAGCACAGGTACAGAGCTGTAATCTGGTCCGTGTAGCGCGTGTGCTGCTAATAAATGCGACTCATCCGAGATCCTGCAGAGGGATATTTATTACACCCTAATGAGTTTCCTGTGTGATTTTCCCCGATTATTTCCCTTTGAGAGAATGTGGGAGATGTAGTTAAAATAGTAGGTCTTGAATTTTTTGGTGACCTATTTTTTTGTAGGAGACACTGTGTTCTAACTTACAGACACTTTCCAGGTGCCACTGTTACCACGAAGTCAATGATAAAATAATAATAATAATAATAATAATTGTAGTAGTAGTAGTACACATTGTCCTTATCCAGTTATGAAATTTCTTTGAGGACATTGTATTAGTGGAGAAACAGACTGTCATGGAATCTTGCGTCATCTGCTGAGGAGATGGCAATGGGGGGAACATTCAGGATGGGAAGATAGAAAGGTGCCGGCTGCTAAATGAAATACTGTCCTGCTCAGAAAAGTCTTAGTCCTAATGCCTTAATGGGTCAGGGATGTTGGGCAATTTGAAATTATTTCAAAATGGGCAGCCAGTTTGATACATAGTGCAGATAGAGTACCATGTAACTGTCAAAGAAAATTATGTACAAATGATTGTCATGTTTTCAAAATTATGTCTATCAAAGTGTATCAGCTGAGCCATTTCTAAGACTCTCCAAAAGTTACTCCTGTCTTTGTAACAACACTCCGATACTGCATTGTATTTTTTGACTCAAAAACACCTAGTTTGGCTTATAAATACCTCACTGACTTTTCAATCAAATTGAATTAATTACTGAAGCGGTGTTCATCCAGCCATCCAACAAGATATCAGTAACTTGCTGGAGAACAGAAGTAATCCCTGTTAGTGTTAGTTACTCTTAATTTGCAAGTATTCTAATGCAGGTGTAGACACACCTATGCGTGGAAAGGTTTATTTTTACTATTCTCTACATTTTAGAATAATTATAAAGACATCAAACCTATAAAACAACATATATGAAACTATGCTCTTATCAAAAAAATAATAATAATAATTTGCTGGGGGGGGCAACTCTGTGGGTTGAGACTCAGAAGGTTCAGTTCAGTTCAAATCCCTGGGTCGGCAGAGTGATCCCACCATTGAGCCCTTGAGCAAGGCCCTTAACCCCAATCGCTCCAGGGACCGGCTGATCCTACTCTCTCCTCTATGCCAGCTTCATGAGGTGGCCTCCTGGAATCCTTTTCCAGCTGTTCTGAATGAGGTCCTCCATATAAGCTGAGCTCTCATTGGCCGGTTTTCCAGCTGTGCTGAATGAGGTCCCCCATATAAGCTGAGCACTCATTGGCCGCTTTTCCGGCTGTCCTGAAGGAGCACCCATTGGCTGCTGGTCAAACTCCTCCCAAACCATCTCTATTGCTTTTGGGTCAGATGGCCAGGTCATGTGATGCGATACTGTCTCACGGTTTTATAAGTGGCTTGGCAAGTCCTGTATCCAAATTAATAGCATTAAATATTGCCTTTGACTGCCTTAATCTAGAGAAGTCACACATTTATGGCATGAAGTGATGTATATGACATTACCCCATTACTGGGATTACAATTTCCCTGGAGAAACTTGGGTTTAAGGGTCTTGTGCAAAGGGGAGGCAGTGGTGGGACCTCTTGGTTCATAACCCAGGCCTCGTACCACTAGGCCACCACCATCCCCACATGTAGCGCAAAAGTGGGATATAAACCCCCAATCTGTAGGCATATGAACAGTCCTACCAAAGGAGGCGCATGTCACACCATACTATGATGCAATTTAATAAATAATGTAATTTTAATTATTTATTAAAAAGTATGTAAAACATTGTATTATAAATGTGAGATTAAAATAATGACCACTAATCATTCCCTAAAAATCCTTAATTGCAAATATAGCTGGAATTTATGACTGTGCAGCCATCGACGAAAGTCAGAAGGTGTCTGATTAGTGTTGAGACATTAATTAAATATGCTTAATTAAGCTGAAAGCTTGGGAAAGGCTCTCTACCCGGTGACTTTGGGAACATATTCCTCAATGTTTTTTTTTGGGGGGGGGGGGCAATTTGAAGCTTACAAATACAATTAACTTGCATCCCCAGTTTCACAGTATGTCATACCCTGTGAAAAACTGGGGATAATCATAAGTCATTACCGTATGATTATTATAGAATAATAGAAATTTTTGAGGAAGTACTTGTAGCTTATACTGTTCCTTATCACTGATTTATTTCCCTTCTTGTTTATTGGAAGTTTTCTCCATCATTTCCCAGCTGATCATTTACAGCCAACTGTATTTAGATGAATGTGTCCCATATTGCGGTAAAAGTTATTATTTTGGGGTATGGTGGTATGTGGCAGCCCTGAGTGATTTATGCCACCCAGATGTTTACCTGACAGAGTCTGATTGAAGACTTTTTAAAAATCTCTTATATTCTCCACTGCCTCAACTTTCAAACCTTCTAGGTAATACAGAATTCAATATATAAGGCTTTTTAAAAAACACACACATATACTGTATATCCCAGTAATTTTATTTATATGTATATATATATATATATATATATATACATACACAGTTTATATATTTAACTTTGTGTTATTCTTTCAGCTTAAGATTCTGTTTTTGGTGCATGCATATACATACAAATATGCATGCATATAAACATGTGCTGCCAAGTCTGCATGTCATGCTAAGACATTGTCTACTGAGTTTGATTGGGCCATGCATGCACATGGCAAGACACTCAGACCCTCCGCATCTCTCCTTTTTGAATCTCTGCTCCCCTAAACGTGTCTAGCAGCAAACTTAGATGGCATTTGTTCACATTGGATGTATGCATTGTTGCTTTCTGGGATGTCTGATGGTGTTTCTCTGATTGCTGCGAATTTAGGACGAACCAAACACAGAGAATTAGGTGGAGAAAAAAGAGGGGTTTCATGCTGCTACTCTTGCCCTTTCTGTCGCCCCTCAGAGCTCAGTGCCGCTCTGGGGATGGTACAGAGGTGAGGAGGAAGTGAGGACAGTCCTCTGGGGAACTAGTGTGCCGACAACAGTGTTCATTCAGAGGACACCAGACTCTCAGTCGTCTACTGTCCAGCCCACTGAGTCAGCCAGGTGGTGTAGTGGTTAGGGACGCAACTGCATAGTTGAATGGTTGCCAGTTCAAGTCCCCAACCCACACGTCTCGCTGGGGTACCCTGAGCAAGGTACCGTCCCCAAGCACTGCTCTCACATACTGTAGCTGCCCCCTACTGTGTCACATGGGTTAAATGCAGAGGTCACATTTTGTTGGTGCATCAACAATGACGATTAATCGCATTTACTTCACAATCCCCAGGAAAACATTTATTGATGTCTGTGTAATGTAAAGAAGTGGTCAGGTTTGGATCGTGAGCAGTGTGTGTCTCAGTGGGTTAAGACTCTGTGCCTTTGCTAAGAACGTTGCTGGTTCACTCCTGGCCTTGGTATGTCTGTAGGCCCTTGAGCAAGGCCTACAGAGGCCGTTGACCTCTGGGTGCTACAAGAGGTGGCTGCCCTTCATGGCTAAGCTTGCTCGCATGGAGAGGAAGATTGGGGGACGTGGAAACGTCCATATGGGGATCAATAAAGTTTTTATTATTTTGCCAATATCTGCATAGAATCATTGGGTAGATGGGAGGCTGATATTAGGAAACTGACATAGTAGTTGACATTGTGAAACAAACTCTGGGAATTTACTGCTTTATGCAAAATTATCCCCATCATCCAGGGGATCACCCTGGCGGCTCGGAGGGAAGGTACTTCTGCCTCATACCTCCTACGTTAGGAGCCTGAGCCTTTTTCCGCACATTCTCCCAAACTTAGCGGGACTGTCCTACCCCGATCCAAAGCCATGTGGCCATGCTAATTAGCATCTGCAAAGTATCCTTCATGCCAGTGTCTTTGCATGTGTCCTGTGATAGCACGTCAGGTCAGGGATGCAGTTTTCTGTGGATTGCCCGCTACGTCCTGATGAGCTTTGTGCTGCTGTGCCCTCGGACCATCTCCTAGCCCTATTGAACAGGGGCGGCTATATGTTTTATTTCGTGTTTCGTGTTTATAATTTTAGCCATATAAATTACTTGTGAACTGAACTTAGTAGCCACAAATTGTTTATGAAATAACGATTTGATATTTGACCTTATTAATTTGTTCTTGTCGAATCTCGTAATATTTTATTTAGTGTTATGTTCAGGGTAGTTTGGAGGACATTCTCAAAAGAGAAACTAGCTTTTTCCCCTGTATTTTTCTTCCTCTAGAGCATTTATAGTGATAAATGGTCTGTTGTTCTGCCTGGATACCCTTGTATTTTAAGTGAAACTGATCTGGGGTTCATTATGTTAATACACATGTTAGATACTATCGCAGGTTTGGGGTTCAAATCTTTAACCTGTTTGTGTGTCGTGTTTCTTTGTTTTCTTGGCATTTCCTCAAGCTACTCCGGTTTCCTCCTTCAGTTCAAATTCATTCGTTTAGCCAAATTGGCATCATTAGATTACAGAGAGCGTGTGTGCCTTTTTTTATGCACATGGACTGGTGTCCTGTCCAGGGTGTACCCCTGCCTTGTTCCCCGGGTTCCAGGGCATTGAAAAGGGGGTGAAAGTTAGGACACCTCCAAGGGCCCCTGAGTGACAAGGGCCCTAAAAAATATGGGACATAATTGGATTGGTGTGGGTTGAAGGTTCAATATGATACGCGCTCATGGGGCTCAAAATCTCCAGTGGTTTCCCTGCGTGGGTTAAGCTTCAGGCAGACCACTATCCTGGACAAGTGGTTGGAAGATGGAAACAGAGTACTGCTGTATAGGCAAAACTCTTGTTGGTGGTCATCAAAAAAAAAAAAAAAAACACTGTGACACGTGGGCGTGGTTAGAGCAGGGCTGGAAGGTATGAACTGCTGTAGGATGTGCAGTGACGATGTGCGGACTCAGCAGGGCTGAGGACGGAATAGAAGTGCTAAAACATCAATGATGAAATCTCCAACAAAGCAGCAGAGACTTTCAGACTAATACAGGAAACCCTTAAGAGGCCTTCTTTAAATTACAAAGTTATGAGCTTAATTATAGTAAAATCACGCAGTCCGCAAGGGGAGGCTGCATATTGTTGGATCATTTAACACCTAGGGACAGAAAAAAAGCGAAAGAGCGGTAGGTTTTTTTTACAAGCGTTCTATAACATTGGGTACTTTTGGTAAGTTTCTGCATAACTGTGAAACCTACCTAAATACTGATTTGCTCACGTGTTAACAGATCGGTCAGAGTCATTCTCAAATGGCCCCTTTAATTAACCTAGCATGTCAAGGTGGGTGCTCAGTTTGTCATCTGACCACTCATGGTCCACAACAGCACACAGGTTGCACTTCTATGACACTATCCCCTCATCTGTTTGCAAAATGCAGAATTAAAATACACTGAACACTCACCCTGTCATTGTGACGGGGCTTACTAGTACAGTATAACCAAGGGTTTCGCATTATGATTAATATCGAGGGTTTCATTTGGAAATATCCCTGATTCAGATCCACTCGATATGGCAGTGGGCTAAACAGCTGGCCGGGGCATGTTGCAGGGATAGCTAGCACACAGATGGAGACTTTTCCAATTCCCCATTCTCCAGGGCCATTAGGAAGGTCACTTGTGCTGTCTTACAAATGAAGCTCTCATGATTATGGAAAGCAATACCCACAGATGCCCAGCATTTACAGCCTTCAGACTATTACATGCAGTATGGTGAGAGTTAATACTGAAGGCGAGTACTGAGTATAGCAGTGACTCCACCAGGGGGCACCAGGTGGTGGGCAGAACTTAGACGATGACCTCGTTCGCAGACCAGTTCCCATTCATCCATCTAAATTCCAACTGCTCGTCCAGTCAAGGTAAACGTGAGCCTGGAGCCTGACCCAGGAGACACAGGCAGCCAGGCAGAGGAACACCCTGGATTTCTGTCCATCGCAGACCACACACACAGGTCACCTGTTTCAGCAGGAAAGCCTGCACAACTTGAACTTGTAAACTCCACACGCTTAGAATGGGATGGGATTTGAATCCTCAGCCCTGGAGGAGACGGTGATACTCACCGTGGTGCTGTGATGTCCTTATAAAATACGTCAAATATAAAATAGAAATTCTCTCTCTGTTGCCCTCCCCAAGACCTGTTATCCATTTTATCCTGACTATTGAAGTCAAAAGACTCATTTTTATTTTGCCTCTTGACGTACCAAGATAAAATTTAAGATGTACCGAGATAAAATCCACACTCTGTCCTGACCTCCCCGTGTCACAGTTTCCCTTCACCATCCTGACCAGCATACATCATACACATACCTATGACAGCCAGAACACGGACCGCTCTTAGTCAACCGGTAGTCAAAGGCCCTCTGATAAGGCTCCCCAACAAACACTGGGGCATCATCTGGCCCTACAGCTCAGGATGCTGTACCTGTGATCCAAAAGTCACATGTTTCGAAGCCAGTATACGCAGGGCGATTTAACCATCGTGCTCCGGATTGAGGCCCCCTGTCTTCTCAAAAATTCTGGTTGCTTTGGATAAAATCATCTGTTAAATATAAAGTAATTCTTTCTAGTCTCCTGGACTACATGCTTGCATGGACGTAAGGAGCTGCTAAAGACAGGAGCTAAAGACAGTGAATTCTGTGGCTATAGGTAACTAAAATCAGCGTATTCCTGAAGCTGGCCCGCCGTCCTCCTTCAAGGCGTGACATTCTCTCCAGCTGAGATTCTGGGCTGACCACATGACACGCCGCACAAGCGTAGAAACATCGCCTACGAAGCATCTCCGCATCATAATCACTATAATTACATAAAAAATATGTTTTTGAGTAGTCCATTGAACTTAAAGAAACACATCTTTAACACAATTTTCTTGTGTGTTCTGGTATATAATTACATAAGTTTTTAAAGCTTTTATAGCCTGTACATTTTTTATTTTATTCTTTTTTTTTTTTTAAATAAATGCCAAACCCAGTTCTGATGACTGCAGAATTAGTCGCATTAGAGGATCAAAAAATCGAAACTCTGGTACCACCTACTGGTCAGTCTTCCAGTACTGCCACTCGGTTAATGCATGTCTTTGGAGGGAGGCTGGTCTCACAGCATAACACTGTGGCCGAGGCCTCTCCTCTGTCTTACCCCAGTGGGGGAACAACAGAAGAACTTTCGTTCTCTTTTCTCTGACTCCTATTTAAACTCTTCTGCAGGAGTCACCTTGCTAAGCTGCACTATCCCCAGCAAGCACTGCCCTATCCGGTGACTGACCTGGGCAGAGTCCGTCTCAGCTGGCTGTGTCTGAAAGCACAGCGCTTTGCCTTGTGTGCACCAGCGCGCCTCTGCAGAGGTTAATGTGCTTGCGCCAGACTGTGCTCATCTTTGTTTGGGGACAGCGAAGCGCACACTTGTGTCTCCTGCCAAATTCCTGTCCAGCTACTGCCTGTAGAGGTCAATGTCTGAGTGCAGACAGAGATGGGAACATGGTCCCTGGACACTTTAGAGATACTGTTATATTCCATCATCCTGTTTGTGAAAATACGACGTTATGGCGAAAAAGCATCTATTATAAAGCCCTTTTAATGAATGTTTTGGTTGATCTTATGAAGAGATGATGCCACTTATATAAGGTATCCAGAAAGCCTCACAGAGGGATTATTGTAGAGGACATATTTTGTATGACATGTATGTCTAATGAAGGTGTGATAGACGGCTTCTGAATGTGCCCTGGAGATCATGGGTCCTACTGAAATAAAGGTAGCTGATTATGAGAAAGACCTTGGTGTGTATGTTGATGCTTCCTTGTCCCACTC
>JAODKN010000037.1:11947567-11957769 GCA_026774425.1 Petrocephalus zakoni
TCCCTCTGCCAGGAAACTGAAAATGGGTCGTGGATGGGTGTTCCAGCACGACAATGACCCAAAACATACAGCAAAGGAAACAAAGGAGTGGCTCAAGAAGAAGCACATTAAGGTCATGGAGTGGCCTAGTCAGTCTCCGGGCCTTAATCCAATAGAAAACCTATGGAGGGAGCTGAAGCTCGAAGTTGCACAGAGACAGCCTCGAAACCTTTGTGATTTAGAAATGATCTGCAAAGAGGAGTGGACCGAAATTCCTTCTAAAATGTGCGCAGACTTGGTCATCAATTACAAGAAACGTTTGACCTCTCTGCTTGCAAACAAGGCTTTTGCCACTAAGCATTAAGTCTTTTTTGGTTAGAGGGTTCAAACACTTATTTCCCTCAATGAAATGCAAATCAGTTTCTATCTTTTATTTAAAGTTATTTTTTCAATTTCCCTTTTGATGTGCTATCTGTCACTGTTAAAATAAACCTACCATTAAAATTATACTGTTCTGAGACTTTTCATTTCTTTGTCAATGGACAAACTTACAAAATCAGCGAGGGGTCAAATACTTATTTCCTCCACTCTATCTATCTAGTCAGTCAATTACTGGAAATGTTCAATTCCAAGGTGCATAGTATAACAAAACTGTGCATGATGTGTAACTGAAAGGAAGATCTACAAGAACATTACAGCAATCAAGAAGAAAAAAGAAAATTTTCTTCATGAAATTCAGATCCGCAGGTCTCTGATAATTTTAACAAGGTCTGACAAAATTGTCAGTAATTCCATGAAAATTGCCACAGTTTAAATTGATCTCCCACACTGTGATAATTCCTGTATTATGCTCATTGAATCCATTAATTGATAACAAGAATAACAATGAAAAAAAATGCACATTTATTCATGAAATTGTCCTTTGTAATATTTTGCCCTATCTTGTTCTAATATGGGAATAATCCCTTGTTTAATAATAACTTGTTCTTGAATCAATGGGTATGTCCTATTACTTAATAGAATAATAATTCAATTTAAATGATTCATTTGTAGCATTATTACAAAGCTGCTTTAGAATATTCTAGCGGAGCGGTCAGTGCTGTAGCCTCTGGCCTCTATTATTGCACATGCATGCACATGCTTACATACATATGTTCTCCCATGCATGAATGCACATGGATGATATGTGCATGTATGTATGTGGATAATAACCATTTTACCAGTACTCCTTCCATTACGGACATATACCCTGTTTATGATGATGGGCCATGACTGGAAATGTTAGAAACTGCAGGCCACCTGAATCAAGTGCATTTGGACATTGGCAGGAAAATGGAATAAAACTAGATAACCCAACTGAATCATATTACAGGAGTACAGAGGTTTCTACTGGAACTCAAAGCAATATGTGTGCAAATCTAGCACTATCTACATTTAAAAAAAACCATAACTAGCAACATGGCATGGGGCTGGTCATAGCGGCTGGGGCCACTTTTTAAAGTACAAAGCCAAAATGCCTTTCAGATAACTGAGACGAAAGACATGGCAAGTCAGCAGTTTCTGTCTGCTACAATTCTGCGAGAAGCCTGGGAAAACATTATTCTTCCAGCAGATCAAACATAAGACAAAGTAACAGTAGCTGAAGAACAAGAGGATCTGGAGCAATTGTGCCTGGAAGAATCAGCCAAATCACATATGAACAGTCTGCAAATGTACTACATACTTAATCAATCTGTGAATGTACTACATGTTTACTCAATCTGCAAATGTACTACATACTTACTCAATCTGTGAATGTACTACATGCTTACTCAATCTGCAAATGTACTACATGCTTACTCAAAGACTTAAAGCTGAAAGCAGGCTCTGCAAAATATTAAAATCTAGAGATATCTCTAGGGAATCGAGGGATATTTCAGTTTTAAGTATTTTTTAAATCTTTCTTTTATATCTAACATAAAATTTTTGAGTTTTAGTGTTATGGAAACAAAATGATCACAAAAAATTAAATTTCAATTTATCCCAAGAGATATTGAACAGTAAAATGCAATATACAGTAGCTAAAATATTACAGTGTTTGAAGCTGTGTTATACATTTTGTTGTAAGGTGCACATTTATGTACAAATTTACCTTTAAATTGCAGCTCAACACCTCACATGGCCAAAGGACATTCTTGCAAGACTTTGTACATGTTCATCTTATGATTGAACTGATATTTTACTTTATTTGACGTACTTTCAAAACAAGCGGGGCATGTCTAGAAAGGGCAAATGCTTAAAGGGGTAATCAGACTAACATCAAAGTATAAAAATCATGGCAATAATCTCATTCAGTTTCCTACCAACCCAAATAATATGTATTATACTTCATTATACTTATTATACTTCAATTTCCCTCTCTTTCATGTAATATTGTTCTTGTTTTTTTGCGTCTTTAAAATCAAAATAATAAAATAAAAAATGATACAAAATAAGAGCTAATGTAATAACTGAAGTAATAACATTTGTTACTAGGCACGTTTTTACTTTAATGAATTGGATCCCCATTGTATACTGTTTTTATCATTGGCAGAGCAAGTGATTACATCAGATCATAATGATGGGAACATCTAGCCATGTTCTACAGCATGCCTAGTACTGAGTTACAGAGAGCCAAAAACCTACTCAAAAAGCACTGTTACAGAAACACATCAGACCCTCATTGCATTAATGAGTGTCAGTCATACAAATCATAGAATTACACGAGCCCTCAAAGGATTAACCCCAGGTTTAGTAACATTTCTTGTTTTATAGAGTATTGGGGTGTTTCTTTTTTGCAGACAGAGGAGAACATGTAAAGTCCACAAACATTGCCATAGATACGATCTGAACTCCTGAAGGTGTAAGACTCCAATCCTAACTGCTAAACCTTCATGTCACTGGTAAACATTTCAGTCTTTAAAACAACTGTTTACTTAAAAGTCACATTTTTAGCTACATGATAAGTAGATAAACTCAAAAGGACTGTACATCCATCTTTGTAAACTGCTTCCAGGGGGTCTGGAACCTATCCCAGAAGCTACAGACACAAGGTGGGGAACAACACAGGATGGGAGGAGCAGCCAGCCCATCACAGGGCACATTCACACCTATGGGCAATTTAGCATGTAACTCCAAATAGCCTTAGCATGTTTTTGGACTGGGGGGAAACCAGAAAGCACACACAAACCATACACAGAACCGGGGCAGAGACTGGAACCCATACCCCGGAGGTGTGAGGCAACAGTGCTAACCACTGTACCACCATGTCACCCAATAAGGATAGGGATACCACAAACTGCCCTATCAGTGACAACAGCTGACAGTGACCCAAATTATAGCCTATTAAAAATGAACAGTGCAGCATAGTTTGCCAGTAGAGTTCAGTTAACTGTGCACAGTTGGTGCTCTATACATCATATATATCAGACTCATTTTACACCTCAGTGGTAAAGGTTTCGATTTGTAATAAAACGTGGTTGGCAAAGGGATAGATGGGCTGCTAATCATTCCTAAAGGCACTAAGAGCCCCATCAGTCATGATTACTGTGTCCTATTGTGACATTTGAAGCTTTGTGCTAAGAACATCATTAGTACTGTATTAGAGAGATTGTGCTCTCATTTGAGAGGAGAGCTAACAAAGATTAAGGGCACACTCACACTTGGCCTGGGTGCCTCGTACCATTCCCGAACATTGATGTCATGTCTGTGCGCCGTGTTCTTGGAACAATAAATGATATGCAGCATAATATGAGATTCACTCAAGTCTGCAATGGGAAACAAACAGAGAAGTAGGCAGAATGATCTGGCTTTGAGAGAACAACCTCAGTGGATGTAGCCAATGATGATGCAGCCAAGACCATGTAAACCAAGACTACTGTAAGTCATTAACAAGACCAGAGTGTATCGAAACCGAGACAAGACCTAGACCAAGACAAGACCAAGTCCAAGGCAAGATCAGAAACAGATTCATGTTTGGGTCACCATAACACATAAATATTAAGCTGTTGGGATAAATATTTATGCGTTTTAATAAGTGGTCTTGACTGGTCTTGAAATAAAACCATGAGTCCTCTATGCCCGAGTCCAAGGCAAGACAGAATCAAAATAAAGTCAATTCCAAGACCGTAAAAAAGGAGTATTGAGACTGGTTTCGAGTACCACAACACTAGATTGTACTGTAGTTTGTAGCAATGCAGGACAGTGTGAAGCACCCAATGTGACTAGATGTAAATACAGCAGTTTTTTTATTTAAATCAGATAATTAGATTAGAACAGAAAAGCACTGTGTCAGATTATATCCTGTCTGTCCTCATATGCATCTATGCTAGCTGAATATGGACTTTCTAGTATGTCAGGCATTGATATATCTCATCACAAAGCAAACCCAAGGTCTTTATTATCATGAAATCTAACAGAACACAGACATAAAGCACCCTGAATGGGGCCATCCTACCCTACTGGCAGGGTTTTGCCTAACAGTTCCTGAGTCCTTTGGGCAGCCCAATGCAGGAAACAGGTAAGTGCTGGGACTTGGGGACTGAATGGGAGGTTCCGGAACATGGCTCACTGGATAAGTGGAGAAGTCCGATTAAGCCAGGGGAAACAAAAGCCAGGGTAGGGTGTTAAGAAACGAAAACCAAACGAATGGATTACAAAAACAAAACTACAAAGCTTGACACGAGACAGACCGTTCAGGAGCGTATATATTGATTCTAGGACATCCAGTTTTAATTGCACCCTAAGCAACAGAGGGAACATACTGTGCAAAAAAGGGTTGATTATGTGTAATTTCCATGAAAGGTTTGGTTTGCTTCATTTTATTGACTTAGATGTCATTGTCATAGCTCCAAATTTCAAACACTTATCTTGAACAGGGTCACAGGGAGGCCTACAGCCTATCCCAGGCACAGGATAGGGATGCAGCACGCAGAACACACACGCCAGGCAATTTAAGGACACAAATTAGGTTTCCTGCATGTCTTAGAAGAAGAAAACCACAACAAAGAACCTGCAAGCTTCACACACAGAACCACCCTGCCCACTGAACTACCGCGCCAGCTTATTCTAGCCAGGGGTGAATGTCGCTACATGTGAAATGTTTATTTATTTAAGTTATTTAACATTTTACATACAAAAACACATTTGCTCACTACCTATTGTGTACAATATACCGTGGCTGCAGTAATACCAGCCAGGTGTGACAAACATCTGTTGTATTAACATTTCAGCTGTCAGGAACCCTGTGGTTGAAACAGCTGCAGGTAGCCCTTTCAGCTGAGCTGCAAGAAGTGTGATATTACTGACTACTCGATAAATTACCTCCAGTCCACGGGTCAGCAATGTTACAGCAACATTATTAAAAGACAAAACAATAACATTGATGACACCCTAAGGAAGTTACAGGCTAGGAAATCTCTGGCCATGTGAAGCAATGTGCTATAGCAATCACTGCTGAAACGGAGATGAGGTCCATCTCATATAGCGCTGAGCAGGTCCAATAACTTGCACCGATGTCATACTCTTGTGCTCATCTGCCCAAATTCAGATAAGTTGGCATAGTGTGCTTAATATTGTATGAGTGAAGGTCTTTCTTTGCCTGACAACTTGACATGCGGAAAGAAAGAACAAGTGCTGGAATTATAAATTGGTTTCTCTTCCGAAGAATAGAAATTCATCACAGAGCCCATGAAATGAAAGGCCCAGTACTTTGGTAGCTGATATATTGTGTGTCTCCATTAGAGGTAGCTGTGCACAATGAATCTGTAATACAGGTTTAGTTAAAAGTATCTAAGTATTTAAAAATACAAAAGTATTGGGACACCTGACCATTACACCTACTATTACAGATGGGCATGGTGAAGGGCAGAGGATCCATGGTGAGGCTCAAAATAAAAACAACGGGCATCATTTAAAGTAAAGAAAAATAAAAGAACCCACTAGAAGCCTAAAACATAGGAAGGTGCCCCAACTGCCCCAATGACCAGCTGACAAGCGGTACAGGGGCAAGCGAGGGATCAAACTCCAGGGGAAACAGGGAACAAAAACAGGGGCCTGCCACAGGAATACGCACATGCATAATCAACCAGGAACATACAAAGTAAATGCCAGCCTCAAGCCCACAACAATAGGAAACGTAATATACCAGTCACACTGCTCATTAAGTCATGCAGGAGAAGCATGAGCAGCTAACAACAACCAGGATAGCCAGCGACACCTGCTGGCCAAATGGGGAACTGCCATCCAGAAGGGGGCAGTGACCCCACACCTACAGGAACTTTTATGACAACCCATTCTAAATCCATAGGCATCATTATGGAAGGAGTTGGTCCGCCCTTTTGCAGCAATAACAGCTGCCAGCTGTCTATCAAGTACTTCCACACCAAACTCACCCAACCATGTCTTTATGGACCTTGCTTTGTGCACTAGGAGCACAAGTGTCTTCCCCAAACTGTTCCCACAAAGTTAGAAGCATAGAATTGTCCAAAATGTCTCAGTACGCTGAAGCATTAGGAGTTCCCTTTACTGGGACTAAGGGGTCAAGGCCAAGCCCTGAAAGACAGCCCCATACTATTATCCCTCCTCCATCAAACTTTACAGTTGATACAATGCAGTCAGGCAGATAACTTTCTCCCGGCATCTGCCAAACCCAGACTAATCACTCAGACTGCCAGACAGAGAGGCGTGATTCGTCACTCCACAGAACATGTTTCCACTGCTCCAGAGTCCAGTGGCGGTGAGCTTTTGCACCACTCCATCTGATGCTTGGCATTGCGCTTGGTGATGTAGGACTTGCACTGAGCTGCTCGGTCATGGAAGCCCATTCCATGGAGCTCCCTACGCACATTTTTTTGTGCTGAGGTTAATGCCAGAGTAAGTTTGGAACTTGTTGAGTCAACAGAGCGTGGGTGATTCTTTTGCACTATGCACCTCAGCACTGGGTTAACCCACCCTGTTACTTGGTGGTCTGCCACTTTGTTGCTGAGTTTCTGTTGTTCCTAAATGCTTCTGCTTATAATACCACTCACTGTTAACAATGGAATATCTAGCAGGGAAGAAATTTCACAAACTGACTTGCAAAGGTGGTGCAGTATCTTATGACAGTACCAGGCTTGAATTCACTGAGCCCTTCAGAACAACCCATTCTCTCACAAACGTTTGTAAACCTGACTGCATGGCTAGGTGCTTGATTTTATACATCTATATCAATGGGTCTGAATGAAACACCTGAATTCAATGATTAAGAGCTGTGTCCCAATACTTTTGCCCATACCATATAGAGTACTTTATAATTCCTGAGACAGATTTACCAGTCTGTTATCCTTAATGATAATACATAATACTGTACAGCAATAAACCAGTTAAATGCCAAAAATATTACCATGAACTATTTGTTCAAATGATGAGTTTAGTGTGGTATTTAGGTCCCAGATGCAATGTATTATTCACTTCCTGACTTGAACGATGTTTTGCAAAGATTCGGTGCTGCACCTGCCTCCCGAACAGCCGGAGATTAAGTGCATTTCACTGTGACTGCTGGCTACAGCAAACATTACATATTCATCCATTTTAACAATGCAAAGATTGACAGCTAAGGGTTGAAGAAAGTTATAGCATCAATGATGTGTGTAATTGCTCACATCAAATTCATCCAAAGGTACATGCATATATTAAATTTCACTTTTACTTACTAATGTGCCTGAATAAATTACCGGAATGAAGAACCTTTTTTTTTTTGAAAAGTTGGGGGAAAAAAAAACGTACGTCCTGTACTTTTGTAGAAGCGTCCACAACCAGCTTCTGTACAATAGTATTAATTTGTGTTAAAATACTCTGTGACAGCTGCATATAATTCTCATGGTAAAAACAGGTAAAAGAAAAAAGTAACGTTTGAAAAGTAAGAGTTAAAACGTCTCTTTTCACCACACACGGTGAGCAGCTCAGTGCTAGGCAGCGATAAGCTTCCTGAGCCTCTGCAAAAAGAGACCAATTTCAGTTTACAGTATATATAAAAAGACTATAAAGTTAATACCCCAGATGCTCAGCTCTTCACTAAAGCAGGGAAGCCAAGTTCTCTGCTGACATCAGTGAACATTACCTTTATCCCAGCAGACAGGACCAGAAACATAATATTGCGTTGTGCTTGATTAAAGGTGCTTCGGAAGTTTGCATATAATAGCTTCGTAAACAGCAAGCCGCACTGGCACATTTAAGTATCTCAAAACTGTGGACTTTAGCCAAGGCAATGTCTTTAGGTGTGGTGTGCTCAGTATGACAGAGACACTCGTACAATGAAATGGTTGTGCTGAGGCACAAATAGTCACACCAGCAATAACACTTACAATGCACTTGCACCGCAGAAATATAAAGAAGGGGGAAGCGGAGAAGGTAAACAAGTAAAATAAGATAAGAAAGATAATTATAAATAAGATTTATATGGTTCTCTATAGTTAAAATTTATGGTGCAGATGGACTATTCTAAACCCATTTTGGGGTTAAAAACTTTCCTTTTGAGTGAATTTCCTTTCTCTTTGTGACTTATCCTGCAGTGCTCAGGCTTGTAGTTCTGTTTATTTGGTAACACTTAAAGTGCAAGTTTCTTTTACACGGACCCGCAACGGCGTTCAGCCCGAAGTAGGACCTGTAATGTTTGCAGCCATTCCCTTCAATAGGAGAGCGGATGCTTGGACGTTTCAGGTGGCCCTGGGGAGGCAGCAGTGAAAAATTACATTTTCTCCTCTACATGTGAGAGTAGAGAGGAATGCCCAAAATAGCTTTGTCATTTTGCCAAATGGCCGCAGAGGAACAAGGAAGCACCAACCAGGAAAAATGAAGCAAATTACCTGATAATCTCTCTCACCCACAAGTGTCGCCATTTCTGATTATCTTGTTAGTATTATTTTCTGCTTCCTCTCAGCTCCCAGTAGTACCGAAAATGTAGACCAGCTATGGGTCCCCAAGGACCAGACTGGGAAACACTGCCTAAGGGGAACCGGCATCTCTTGTCATTAATCTAAGGTGAACTGGTTTCTGAGGGACTGCCATCCCATCTAGGGAATCCCCCTGGGATTGTCCCTTCCTGGGATTGTCCCTTCCAGGGATTGCCCTTTCCTGGGATAGTCTTCAAACATTGCTTGCATCCACAAACATCATAGTCATATTTTTGGTTGCAAACATCATCATGGAAAATTCTGCCTGCAGATGGAAGTTGGCTTTGCCAAGGCTTTCTAATACTGTAACTTCAACTTCTTTCAGACAGATTTCAAATATCACAATAACACCCACACGGGCTGGAGGCAAAATGCTAACATAAGAGCATGCCGATTGTTTTTGGCTCATTCATCGTAAAGTATTTGGAAAGTACAAATATAACCTGTCAAAGATGCCATAATAATGAAACGAATCACAATTTTATAAGTGTTATCATGTAGGACGTTTCAGCAAACAGTTGACGTAGTTGAGGAAAAAAAAGGCGAAGGATGTAATTAATAATAAAGAAAATAAAGACTTTAATTTACAATAAGAGTGGCTGTAATGAATGCGAAGTCTCTGCAACCCTGTTCAGAATAATTGGACAGAAGATGGTATAAGACGATTCAGTTGTCATAAAAAAGTTAAATTATTCATGTAAATATATAAAGCACAGATTTGATTAATAATTCACCTCCAAGACAGACTGCAATGAAGACCCAGTAACAACAGGCAGTGGTTGCGGTTTGTCAACTGATCCATTCCTTAGCAATCAGGCTCTTGGAAACCAAATGTCAAATTTTAAAAGGATAAGAGCAGATGTTCCTCCATGATAAAAAGAAAGGGAAATGAAACGAAATTCACGTATTTCTACGAAAAAAGCAAATCCAGGGGACTGCGCTTCAGTGATGTCCTCATTAGGCACACATAAACCTATATAAATTAAACTGAATATATAGATGTCTAATCAAATAAACAAAACTAATATATAACTAATAGTGAACAAAACTAAAATATAAACATTTTGCTAATGTCTTGCTATAGAACAGCTCTAGCAGTCAACACAACAGCCTTGGAGGTCATATTTGTATGTCATCCTACAGAAGGCATAGCGATGCCAAGAATTAAACTGACCATTCGCCTCTCTTGGGAGATCTTACATCAGCTCACATAAACATTACAATCACAAGCAAGCTGGTATATATGGTCAAGAGATCCACTCATTTCCTTTTGAA
>JAODKN010000037.1:11958624-11969968 GCA_026774425.1 Petrocephalus zakoni
ACATCAGCTCACATAAACATTACAATCACAAGCAAGCTGGTATATATGGTCAAGAGATCCACTCATTTCCTTTTGAATAAAAATGCTATACAAATTATTATTAAGGATCATTGAGCAAAAAATTGCAATGGTTTGCAATCATAGGTAATAAGATAAATCTGTTGTGTGAATAATGTAACCCACTAAAATGCACATTATTAAATTTCTTCCTTACAAAGTTGACCACCTCCATGAACAATGTACATATTTGCTCTTCTCTGCTCTAACATAATCCACCTTTAAGTAAAACTAACATCCAAACAGAATCCATTACCTTCATTTCTACTCATCGAATGTTTGAAACCACTGGCAGAAAAGGGGTTAGGGTTAGTGGTTGAAGAGGGAAAATAGAATTACATTTTTTGCTGACATTGTACTTTTATTTTATATTATTTACTATAGATTCTCCTCTAACAAAAGCAATGCCTTTTGTCCCAAGAACATTTAACAAGGTTGCCAATATAGTAACAATATAATACAATTTAATCTTTCAGTTGTTCATGCCCATTCATAATTTTCAAAGAATATGATATCATTATTACATATCCAAATCCATGTAGTTCAGGATAATATTTTAAGTAGCGAATTTCAAGTTGCAAACCACCATTTCATAATTTGAATGCAATTATCTAGGTATAGTGACTAATTTTTATAAGGAGGTATTACGACAAGTTAAGGGATTCAAACACGAGGTAAATTAAAAGTGACATGTCGTTTTACTGACATGACATTGCATATGCCATTGTAAATGTTAAATGGCATTCAACACTAATAAATACAACTCAAATAAATAAGAATAACTAGCACATTTTTAGAAGGACAGATGTACTTAGAGCCTTTTCGGGGGCTGATCCATTAACAGGACATTCATAAGGGAAGTCGGTGATTTGAAGCGTTTTAGTGTTTTTTAATTCACCTTTCCGGTGCCCACCTTTGCTGGAACCAGGACAGGAGAGAAGGTCATTAGTGTCTGACGCTAGCATTACCCAGCATTACCGGGGCCCAGCTCCGGCTTTTTAAAAACTGACTGAGAGCAGCCTGAAAGCATGTCAGTGGAATAAATGGCCTATTCCCCTGCCCGAGCCCCCCCCCCAGCACTATCAACATGTATCAGAAAGCGCGCTGGAATTATTGAAAGGCTATAGCAGCGGGACTGTGATGCCCACTCCATTACTGATGCAACATCGAAGCAACTATGAACACCAAAAATGAGACCATGCATTAAATCCAGCCCCCACACACCCCTTTCGGCTCGCACAAGGGTTACCATGGCACACTGATCCACCGATCCACAACTACTGTGTTTATCACAGGACAATTTAAAACAGAAAAAATCTTCTCCCTGCTTTTCAAAGCTTTCTCCTGGCAAATATAGAAGCGTAAATATACACCACAAAATAATATGTACACCATGCCGGAATCTACTCAGTGGGAAAAACATTTAATTTCTTCCAGTTTCTGAAATTACCCCAAGCCATAAAAAAAGATTTAACACTATCAATGAGTTCAATTGAAAGAGTAACCAAAGGCAAATTTGAATGAAATGAGCCGTATCCCTTAAGGACAATGGGCATTTTCTCTTTCATCTTCCATTGGTTCTGTTTTTGTGCAGTTTCAGCTGAGATCCTGATAATAGGATTCCAGAGGACACTAAGCAATTAAAAAATTACGCATTCTTTCAGCGCTACATTTAACAAATACACTCCAGTTACCAATAATGATAGCTAAGAACAATCTATCAATTTTATGTAACTTCGTGCCCTATTCAGGGCCATGGGGGGGTCCAGAGGCTACAGGTGCAAGACAAAGGAACAACCCAGGATGGGGCACCAGCCGATCACAAGGCACACTCGCACACCGGTCACTCACACTTTTAGGCAATTTGGTAACTCCAATCAACCTCAGCATATTTTGAACCGTGGGCAGAAACCAAAGGAAACCATTAGGGCACAAATATGCAAACCTCAGACACATGGGGCCGTGGCAGATTGGTGAAGCTGGGTCGCAGAGGTGTGAGTCAACAATGCTCACCTCAGCACCACCGTGCAGTCCTCTAGCCAAAGCAGAATAATGACGATAAACCTACCAACAATGATAATGATATAGAGCTTCTTTTTTGCAGTCGGCATTGTGGTGATATGATTATTAATGAAAACACAATACCCTTGGCAACAAACAAAAACAAATGATAAATGTGTTATTGGCCAGTTAATGGGGCTGGGTTATCCTTTTCGATAACCAATCAAAGGGTCATCATAATTGGTCTAATAAAATAGGAGGGAACAATAATGTCTACAAATCACACATGATTTTTCTCCAGAAGATACAATTAAATACATTTTTTTATTAAAATTAAAATGTGACGAGGGACACCTGCCAATTTATCACATTGGCAGATGATTTTTTAGTGGAAGAGAACCTTGAGTAAATGAGCCTTTTGAGGTAAGGAGTAGAGGTCTTGTTACAATGGTGTTCTTTTCTGGAGTCTCTCTGTTTTGCACCAATAACTTGAACTTTACTTCTTTCCTGGATCTGATGGGCTAATTAACGAGCTTCCTGAAGCATTTTTATTCCGAATTTTAGGGATAGGCTTGAGCTGCCATGTGGGAAATGAACTTGGGTACAAAGTGACATGAAAGAAAGTGCCCAATTACCTGTGGGGGAGGAATGAGAGGTGCAGGCCACGTTGTTACAAAATCGCCCAATTAGCATGCACCGCAGCTCTTCCATATGACAGGAAAGGCTCTTCGGTAGACTCCATTTAGGTCCATATGTGAGACAGCATGCTTCCCTTTTGTTGCCTAACCCCAGTTCTTGAGTGTTTGCACTTCATATGTAAGACTTTTCTCAAAAAAAAGAGTCTCTTTATGCATGATCAAAAGAAAATGGAGTAATAATGGCATAAAGGTGCAGAAATTTAAGCTGCATTAATCATTTTGTTATTTGTGAAATTTAAATAATTGCAATTCTATTAAAAATCTTTTAAAAAGCAGTATGTTTTTCTTGTATGATATTTATTATTTAAAATTAATTTTATATATAAATATTACTCAACATATTTCAATTAATCTTTCCACACATTTTTATTTCAAGTTTATGGTACTTTTGGCTTGAGAAACCAAATTATGCAGTACATTTAGGGCAGAAGACAAAATGCTGATGTCGAAGCTCTAAGATCAAGCGTGATGTTTAAAATAGGAGACTGACTAACCAAGTCACATGTGCATTAATCGCTTCATGGACAGAAGCAGGCTTTGGTTTGTGTTTGTATTTTAACGTTCATTGATATGAGCCATTTTTTCCTGTTTTGTTTAAAATATATATGTAAAAAAATATATAGTTTATTGTTCAGAAAAAAATAAAACTAATAGCTGAACCCTGAAAATGAAGGACTAATCATACTTACACAAATCCTATTGGCACATGGATTATGATGGATCTCTAACCTCTAACTCCTCTGGCATTTTGATCTCCTGTATCTGAAATTGTCATCAGTGTATTTAAAATGTAAATGCATGGTGGTCTTTTGTCCTGAGAGATATATCTGCTGTGAGTTACCTAATCATATAATGAATAATAATATATGAAAATAAATTTCATATATTATGAGAACGGAATAGGCAGGATGGATACTTCTTTAGGAAATTCAGCTTATTCGATTTTCATGGCTTTATGCTAAATTTAAGTACTAATTCATTTTGAGAGAAATTTATGTATTACATAAAACTCGTCTTTCTGCTGTGAAGATTGCTTGGGGAGTCGCAGAATACAGTTTAAAAACTCGAAAGGCAAACTCAGGATAATTAGGAGTTTATTGGGAAATATATCATACGTCGGATTTGACTTGATTAGCAGCGAAATAGCTAAGCATTGAAATAACGAAAAGGATAAGTAAGTAAAGAGAGATGGGGAGGCACTTCTGGCGTGATATTCCCATCACAGTCCCCCAAGCTTCCCGGACTTCATACGCTCTTTCTGAGAACTTATTACAGGCAGTATCATTTACTTGATTTATAACTTCCCCCTTAACATCTCATACAGTATTTATATCATCTACCGATATTATAAAATCCCTTTGCTTTTTTATTAGTATTTCCCAGAAAGAGGATAATATTGTGAATAAACTGGATAATTATATACCTACTAAAGAAATATATTATGTAAAGTACTTAAAAGAATTAAATTGCACTGCTATTCTCTACCTTAAGTGGCTCAGTAAAAGTGGACGTTTGACAGTGTTCTTAATGTGTCTTTTTCCTATGCGGATGCATAATGCTGTGTGTAAATATTTTCCTGATTACTTCCTGAGTGATAAAGCTTAAGTGTAGGGCTCATCTACATTTCGATAATTTAGCAACAGTAAATGCACGTAATGAACCTGTTCAGGCCTGTTCCTTCTCTTGCAAATGATGAATAATGCATGTTTTTGCTTAGCATGGTGATATACGTAGTAACAATTATTGTAAGTGGGATGGTAGTTCATTTGCACTGTAGCTTCACATATCCAGGGCTGTTTTACCTCCAGTTCTGTCTGTGCACATCTTGCACAACTAGGCCGAACAGTTTTAGTTAACAAGTATCCTTATTCATTCTCAGCATGCTTTCCTGAACAATATAATGGCTTTAGCTTGCCGAATGTCACAGGACTGTTACCATGATACCATGTTTTCTAGATCATGGCAGACAGACTAATGTCAAGGTGAATGTGCAATCAGTTGCTCACTTGTCATGCAGAGGATATGGGATTTGTGTCAGCTTGCATATTCTGTCCTGTTGTAGTGTGGACAGGGCAGGATGCTCGCTGAAGAAACATCCTGTTCATCATTCCAGCACGCACCCAGTGAGTGGCTAGCAGAGCAACACTTTTTTAAGTGAAGGTGATTAATTAATCATCATTGTCGACACACCACAGCACCACAACGAAACGTCTTCTGCTTGCAGTTACATGACGTAGCAGCTACGTGAGCACCCAGGGAGCAGTGCTTGGGGACAGTACCTTGCTCAGGTTACCACAGCGGTACTTGCGGGTTGGTGACTCATTACACGGTTGCGTCCCTAACCACTACACCTCCTGCCTGCCCAAAAAATACTACCCATGGGGAGGGGGGGGGGGGGTACATTTCATAAACAACCACAGCTGTTCACCATCAGGATTGTTCACAGTCACTGGAACAGCTTCAGAAGTGTCGCAAAGTGTCTCTTGAAAAAGGAGCAAAAAGCAATGCAGTGAAGGGACTGCTGACCACAGAAGCCTCTGTGTGCTATGGGGAGTCGGATAGGATTTCCTGTTAACAGATTTGGTAAACTGATGCTAGAATACAGAGCCGGGTTATTGGTGAGTCCAAGATAAACCTCCTAAAGAAATTGAATTGAAATTTTAATTTATATCTCTTCACAGCCTCTGTGTTTACACGTGTACATGTGTTTGCATGCAGACAAGTGCCTACCAATTTCTGTCAGTTCCTCTATGTTCCATGTGTTTGTGCCAGGAGAAATGGGTAATTTGTACTGGGAATAAGTTACATTTTGTGGACCAGATTCTCTGCTTAGTATGCAGGACACTTGAGAGCCATAGCGTACAAATGTGATTATTTTCTGTGATATTGACTACCACAAGCATGTTCCACTGGGAGTGACAGCGTGGACGGGGGGTGCATGTGAAATATGGGAAAATATGAAAACTAAGCAATTAACTTCTTGCTGGAGTAAACTAATGTTTTGCAGAGGTTTTAAGTATATTTTCAAGTAATCTTGTTGTTGGTTCTGGCTGGTAATGCAGTGGAACTAATGATGTCATAATGAAACCATGGTTACCAGGTTGGGAATTGTGCACATTCCCACAAATGACTGCTGCCCTCTATCTGCTTGTGATCCAGTCATATTGTGTTAAGAGGCACAGGCATATCTGCAAATGCCATTACCATTAATCTGCATTTATAACATGGAAATATCAATCTGTGCTGGATTTATTTCACATTAATTTGAGCCCTGAGCTGTTGCTTATCAGCAGTAAGTGGATTCCCGTAATATAGGACTATAAGCCATTTACTTGCAACCCAATATTCTGGATTCAAAATGTTTCCATTTTTCCCTCCTCTGTCGGTAAAATAATTGCATTGTCCCAATACCTCCTGACATCTTCTACGCGGGAGCTGCAGACAACCTCTTTGCTTCCATTTTCCTTCCCAAACTGACCCTTCCTTTAATTTTCGGAATCCATTAATATGTTTCCATGCTGCGTTTTTGCTGTAAACATGGCTAGGTGATAGAATAATGTCCAGTTTGCAGCGCGTGATGGAACAGTAACCGGTTTGCTTGCCCTGATGCCTGATGATTTATGGATGGTGCCGTGTAAGAGCTGCTGCTTACTGTCTAAGCTTGTCTTAGCATACCTTTTAGTGAAAGCAAATACTGGCACACGTTCCAGCAAACACACATAATTGCACAAGTCACATGTGCAAGTTGAAACATTGATAAATACAACAAATACCAAGACAGACTGGAGTGTTAAAAAAGCAAAATAATCATATATAATATATTTAATAAATAACATCATTCTCTATTATTGCCTTTCATTTGATTCTTTAATGGAAAACATACATTACAGGTTTCTATTCTGGTTAAATTAAATACAACTAGAACATCTGGCTGAAGGAATCGGGACACATAACATTGGGAACAAACGAATGTTGAAGAGAACAGAAAGACACTCTTCTGCTTGGTAAAGGCTTAGACAGTCTTTGTGTTCCAAACCGGATGGCACTATGTGTATGTTAACATGTTTTATTGTGGGACTTTAATGAATAGTTATAATATCATATAGGAAAATCAATATTAAATATCCAGTCACCCAACAAATTTTTCATCCATCCACAAAACGGATGAAATTACATACGTAAATATCAACCAATGGGTTTTTTTCTCTATACTTAAAACGATCAAAAAAAAAACCTCAATTCTGTATTTCAGAAGACAGTGGGAAAAGGGATATGAGATTCTTAGACAGCAGATTCATAAGGTGAACGTGAGTAATTGTCATTGTTGACACATCACAGTGCAGCACACAAAGCAAAATGTGTCCTCTGTATTTAACCCATGTGTGTGCAGTGGGCAGATAATTCAGTGTCCGGGGAGCTGTGCTTGGGGTGCTCAGGGTACCTCAGTGGTACTTGCTGGTTGTAACCAAGTTAGTAACCAAATAAGTAAGCACAAAAAATGATTCTAATAATATCAGAGTCTATTTTGGTGCTATACACACTACTTCCAGCTGAGCTTATTTGCAGAGCTGATTTCTATAGGGTGCCGCCTGTAAAATGTTTCATGTTACCTGTAATCTTGTTCATTTACCATTGCCAAACGAAACAAAAAATGCATTGAAATTTTAGATATTTGTGCAAATTAATGCTATATCTTGTATGTGTTAACTGTAAATGTTGAATATAAATGTACATGCTAAATATAAATGTAAATGTTAAATGTAAATGTGCCTGTTAAATATAAATGTTAAATGTAAATGTAGATGTTAAATGCTCAGTATAGGTGTAGGGCTCGAAAACTGATTGTTACAACAAATACAGTAATTGGCCATGCCCCCAGTGTGCAGCATCTGCTTTTCTGTCAAAAGTCCAGCCGAAGTAAAGTTGCAGTTGCAGCTGGCAGTGTGGTGGCTCTTCACCAACAGTGTTCGCAAACAAAAGCATTGCAAACAAAAGGTAAAGGATTGTTTAAGTTTCCAGAGAGGAGAGATATTTTTATCACCAACTGCAGTGCTTACACAGAATCTCAAGAGTGGATCATGCTGAAAACCTAAACAGCGACACTTGTCAGTGGTAAGAGTAACGATAAAATTACTATTGCTGTGTGTTTGCTTCCGTATATATCAGTAATGATCTGCTTTAGCTAGCTATCACAAAGCCCGATTTGTTACTTAGCCGGATAACTTGTCAGATTTAAGGTATCCTAGTGTAAATGAACTTCATTTTCATTCATTTATATTTAGTCCAGACTAAATATACCATAATATACTGCCTAAAACCAGACAAAAAATCCAGCTAAGGATGAAATCCAGCTTCATGATACAGACCCCTGGTGAACATACTGTAGGCATAGCTTCTGTTGGCATGCTAATGCTACCACAGGGCTTAATCCCCATGCTGTTTGTGGTTGTGGGGACTGATATAAACTAACGTCAGCACAAGTAATTTTATGGCTTTTGGTGAAACATCCTAAAGGCCATTCTTACCCTTTGACGTTGGGCAAGCCAGCTGCTACAGCATGTATGACAGGCAACAAGGACGGGCACCAACAGTGAACACAGCAGTCTGTGAGCAACACAGACATGATTGGAAAACATGAACAGGCCGGTGCTTGGCCAGTCCCCTCAGTCAAGTGTAAGCCACATATCCAGGGTGCTGGTAGCACGGAGAATAAAGCAGGTACTCTAACAAGGACTGTATGGCAAGGCTCCTGCGCTGAAATTGTTACTGTATGTGGGGGGCTTTAGCTTTGTCTTGCACGCTGCATCAATTTTATCTTTTGTTTTCCCATTTTATTGTCTGATGCCTCGGAGCAGGAAAATGCTCCACCTCGTCCAACACTCCAGCCATACTGGATCGAGGTATGATGCACTTTCGTGCCAAAATATCAGTTGCAGGGTGTTCTCTCTGATATGCAAGTGACTGTTTGTATGTCTTTGCTGTTTCAGGGTCAGAGGATGTCATCCCCACTGCGGGTGATCCTGAAACAGTGGCTGGATGCCAGTCTGATCCGACTCTGTGATTTGTTAGTCATGGAATCATGCACGGTACTATGGACCTTTGGAAATACACAGAGCCTGATGTACACAACATAGCAGAAATATGCTGTGCCTTAAATCTGTCAGAGTGTCTGTTTCTATCTGACTGAACATTTTCTTGAGTAAATAAAGCAGCAAGTACCGACAAAGCAAATAACTTATGTTCTTGGCTTAAGTCACAATGACTTTATTGACATGCATCACAGAACTGAGTGAAACAAGAAACAGTGCAGACGGGACAAAGTGCAGTGCAATATGAGTATCACGGAGCTGGATCTCTTTCTTAGCCAGATAGCTTGTCGGATTTAAGGTACCCCAGTTTAAATGAACTTCATCTCCGTTCATTTACGTTTTACATTAAGGAAGGTCAGTCATGCTTCTTTTGGGAGAATGCGTAGAGCTTAATGGTGAAATGCTATTTCTATTATACGCTATTTTGTGTGTGGGCATACAGGTGCTAATGACCTAGTGAAACTTTTTTGTTATCATTTAGCATGCCTAACGGCAGGAAGCCCGTAGGTAGTTAGGTGGACGTAGTCACTGCTCCAAGGCTAAATGTTACTGAGATCCACCAAAATATAATGTTTTAAGTTTATAGCAAATATGCCCCGGGAAGGGGTGCGAAGTCTATCATAACATTGTGACGGGCATATATGTAATAGTCACATTCTGAAAGGATAGGATGTAAGAATGATTTTTAAATAAAGTATGACTATTATAGATTTTATCATTAAAAAAAAAGACACTATTTACAGTACAGTTTCACAAGGAAATTAGCACATACAGCAAACTGGCCTCAGTAACGGGAGGATTCATAATCAATAGAATGGAACACACTTCTTATTAATAACTTTTTTTTTTTTTTTAGAATGGGGAGAGGGTCCCCTGTTTCCACCTAATATGCATTCACTGATGGGTCCTAACAGACTAGCCGAATAGAAAGATTGCTGGGGGAACCCTGGAGAAAACTGGCAGAGAGGCATTTTCTGCAAAAAAAGACAATGAAAATGTTAATGATAAAATTAAATTATAACCCCCACCTTGCCATGTAGTTTTCAAAGACTATGCACAAAAATCCCAGCCAAATGAAAAATAAAACAAAATGTGCAAATATATGCTAAGGCTTTCAGTTCAATTATACATTTCACAGTAATAGCATAGTAATACTATAGTAATACACAGCAGGTAAGCCACTGTAAAGAAACACAGAAATTAGGCCCGGATAGGTTTTATGTGCTACCTTGCTGGCAACATGGCAGTCTAGGCCAGGCTAATATCAGTGTGTCCTTACAATGAGAATGAAAATGTTAAGTAGGAAATGAGAAGTCAAACTGAAAAATGAAAAGACAAAAAGGTTTTTAATTTTATCTTTTAATTTTTCGCAAATGACTCATGCATGAGTGGAAAATGAAAATGCAACGATTATTCCACTCTAATTTTCATTCTGCCAGGGTTTTTGCACATAGACTTTGAACAGTAAATGGCAAAGTGGAGGTTGTTTATTTATTTTAGCTATCATTTTCACGTCCTTCTTAGCAGGAATTACCTCCCGTACTTACGATGACGGAACATGCGCCGGCCTGCGGAGAGCAGGAGGAAGGCAAACAGAGCCAGCTTCTCTACTGTCACAGAGGAAGTCGTAAAAATGACGCAGTGCAAGAAAAGAACGCCCAAAGTCACAGCTACCTTACACTGTTGGACTTGTTGAATTGACACGATTCATTTTTATTTGAAATACATAAGTTGTACATAAGCAGCAATTGATGGCATTCTCATAGAAATTTTAAAATAACATTCCATTCCCTTTCAACTTCCTTCAGTATTTCTGTTAATTAAACATTATCTTAAGAACAGTATTGATGCTGTCGACATGGAAACAAGAACTATTACAGCCAAAACTGACCGTGACGCAAAATGCTGTTTACATGCTATTTAATCTCCCACACTATCTTCTGATAACTACAGTAGTTGTTATGGAAGAAATGAGTCAGAATTCACTGATGTAGTTCAGTACTTTTAGGAACCCAATACAGCATTTAGACCTGAACTGTTTGATGATTTTTAATATTTTCTAAATGACATTTGCTCTGCTCTCCACTACCCTTTCAGTTTTTGACACATTAATATATTTTAATTAAAAAATGCTTCAGTGACTAAATAATATGCAGTTTTTGTGGTGCCTTCAGCCGGCTAAGCATCTGTACATGGAAACAATGCATTTCCTATTCACCGACGAGGAAAGTTTACTTTGAGTTTATCACATTGTAAATAATCAGCAATAATCAGCATTGTAATTAATCAGCAACAGCAACTGTGGATCCATGAAGAATGTCTCAATAAACGAACAATACCATCACCACCTTGACTTAACGTTCTTAGAGCAATATAGATATATGTTTATACACAGTCTCCGGGCACTTTCATTATATAAAAAAAAATCTATTAACGTATAAATTACTGTGATGCATTAAGGCGCTTTCAGACCTAACGCGGCACGCGCTGCGCTGCGCT
>JAODKN010000037.1:11986694-11999894 GCA_026774425.1 Petrocephalus zakoni
CCGCCCCTAGTATATAAGTGTAACTGCAGTCTGTTACCATTAACACACCATGCACACTACAGCCCCCTCCCGCCCCTTGAGTATGAGTGTAACTGCAGTCTCTTACCATTAATACACCATACACACTACGCCCCCCCGCCCCTAGTACATACGTGTAACTGCAGTCTGTTACCATTAATACACTGTACACAGTACAGCCCCCTCCTGCCCCGTGTGTATGAGTGTAACTGCAGTCTGTTACCATTGACACACCGTACACACTACAGCACCCCCCTCCCAACGCCCCTTGACAGGAGCATTTGTTCTAATGGATCCACACTGCAGCCAGAGTCAGAGCCATTAGTGCTCATGGGCTGTTATAAGTAATTCTAGCAGCATTCGGAGCGATGCCATGAGCCACAATAGGACTTTGTGTATTAGAATATAGACTGGAAACCGGTCAACTCTCCATCACATCTACGGCATATTTCACAGTAAGCTCATAAACTAAAAAGGTGTTCAGTTTCAGTTATGATTTACACACTATTCTCAGATAAATCCATCCATCGTTTAACCCATGGCTCCACAACAGGAGGCCAGTATCAGGCAAAATCGATAATTAAATGTGTGGCCCCCACAAACCACTTTGGGTAAAAAGGAATAATCAACAACCCCCAATGTCCACTACTGATTTTATCATCCGCTCCATGGCTTTGTGTTATTGATACACTTTGGCCCTTGAGGAAAAAGTATTGGGAAACCCTACTCGAACCTCTTTGTGAGGGACACAGGGGGGCCTGGAGCCCATCCCAGGAAGCTTCGGTCAGGGGACACCCTGGACTTGATGGCCGTCCATCGCAGTGCACGAGGCAGGGGACACCCTGGACTGGATGGCCGTCCATCGCAGGGCACGAGGCAGGGGACACTCTGGACAGCATGCCAGTCCATCGCAGGGCACGAGGCAGGGGACACCGTGGACAGGATGGCCGTCCATCGCAGGGCACGAGGCAGGGGACACCGTGGACAGCATGCCAATCCATCACATGGCACAAGGCAGGGGACACCCTGGACAGCATGCCAGTCCATCACACGGCGCGAGGCAGGGGACACCCTGGACAGCATGCCAGTCCATCACACGGCATGAGGCAGGGGACACCCTGGACAGCATGCCAGTCCATCACACGGCACGAGGCAGGGGACACCGTGGACAGGATGGCCGTCCATCGCAGGGCACGAGGCAGGGGACACCCTGGACAGCATGCCAGTCCATCACACGGCACGAGGCAGGGAACACCCATGACAAAATTCCAGACCATCGCAAGTTACATATGTATGCACATTCAACAGGCAATTTAGGGGAACCACTCAGTCTAACTGCATGTCTTTGAACTGCAGGAGTAAACTGTAGTACCTAGCAAACAAGCAAGCTCCACATAGAGTGGAGACAGGATTCAAATTCCCAACCCTGGAAGTCTAACGTAATTCTATTCCCATTAAGCCAGTGTGCTACCCTTCTCACAACAAAAAGAAAAAACAATATAATTCGTAATGTGATTTTCTTTTTCTACTAGACTGCTTTTAAGAATGGTTACCAGCAAAACTCACTGAATATCTCTCTTCCATGCACACACACAGGTTAATTAAAAATTTTGCAGCCATAGCAGCCTAAATCAAGTGCTATTATCATGACAGAAAATAGCACCCTAATCAGTCTATGAGTTGTCATGACAACCACTTTCTGTTTTGTCAGACCAAAATGTAACCAAGTATTTAATTACATCAAAGTGTCACTTTCACGATATCAGAATTAATAGTCAAAACGATTTAGTTAATCCACTCAAAATGCATTATGGCTCTTTAGCACATGGAGACTTTCTTTTACTAAAAACACGTCTTTTGAATTTTTAAATTGTGTCCAAGTGTCCCATTTAATGTCAGAGGCACAGACACTCGGCCACGGCTTCAGAAAGATCATGCTGGTGACCAATCCTTCCTCCATTTCCTGTTCCTCAATGAATAAGTTGCAAAATGCAACAGACTAAAATGAAAAAACAAAAGGCTATTAAGCTAAATGTTTGACGTTCTCTCTGCAACATTCACATTAACAAATGAATAAATAAATATGAGACTAAATGATGTACCAAATTCATATTACAAAGGTAGTGGTATTAAAAAAAATCAACGAGCCCTTCGACAAGTAAGATCTTCCAGCATTTTAAGTAAATGCAAGAATAACTTCTGCATCTTAGTATATGCATATAAACGATATGTGCGAAAACAATGCAACTCTTTCCAAAGGTTGGAGATACATGCCACATAAATCATTGTTAGCATCAAAAATTATCAGTCAGGGGCATGAAATCAATGTGAGACTGGATGCAAATTAATGCTCATGAGGAAGCCAATTGTGTTTCTAAGCTTGTGAGTCTAATTGTCTGATATATAAAACTCTCAGTTGTTCAACATGACCTGTAATGCATGTCCTTTTCTCATCGCTTTTGGTTGCTGTAAAACTTCACTACTTTATCTTAGCAATATCGAGGGTAATAATCTTAAAATTTTATGTATTCATGTAGCAAAATTGTCGTTTAAAATACGTGTTTAACAAACACTTGACCTGATATGGTTCTGTTAAAATCTCTGCCACTAATCTCAGGAATGATGCACATCTGGAATGCAAATGAGGAATTTAAAATATTTGAGATAAACAGGGTCTTGTCAACAACACATCCACACGAGCGTATAACAACCTCGAAAAAGACAGGAGAAAATATGCCAGAGGAGAGTCTGTCTTCATCATCACAAGTATAAAGAAAATAAGGCTTGTCATAGAACGTCGTAGCATAATTTGTTGATTCATTTTGTATAATAATAATATGAAATATTATGAAAACTCTTGTCTTTGATTAGACAAAATCTGGCATTTTACAGCCTTTTGCTACTATGCTTAGCAAAAAGCAAAAACTTTCTCGTTTACATTGACATGAATCATTTTTAATTACTTTGTGAACTGAGAAAACGTCATAAGCACCATGCAACGCTGGATAGATTGCTGATATACTTTTGTTAATAGTGTTTAAATGTTCTTTAAATAGTTGTAATTTTTTTTGTAAAAATTATATACATAGAACATGGGAAAGTGTATGTCATACTAGCATGTAAGATTAACAGCTGACTAACTGATAGGTGGTTGGGTCTTCAGAACCACAACATACAGTTTCCATGATGCTTCCCATAATGCTGAAAAAAATAAGAACTTAGATGTTGCAAACTAAAGCAGTCAGACTGGGCAAATCTGCCTCATATTGCCTTGGTCAGATCTGACTTCCTAATTTCTGGTACGGCTCCCTGTTTTGACAGTAATACATTAATAGATTCTGATTGGCTATTGCCTGAGTCCTCTGAGATTTACTGACTGAATAGGAAGGGTAGGAGAAGTCTGAATGGTTTAATATATTGCAATTGTGATTGTGTGCAGTTGGGGTGTGCCATGTGACCAATGTTGAACCCTTTTTTGTGAGAGCGAAGGAAAGTTGGGTTTCTGCTGGAAGAGGTGTTGGGGTGGCCAACAGGTTAGGCCATCCTGTGGTCTATGTGGATCCCACTGCCCCTGTGAATGACTGGGACACAGTGCTGTAAATATGATGCCATCCTTCAGATGAGACGAAAAACCAAGGTCCTGACTCTCAAAGGATATAAGAGATCTCTGGGCATCTTTCGAAAGAGTTGGGGTAAAATTGCCCACTGCGACCCTAACAAATCTGGCCTCCTAATCCCCTTATTGGTTCTGTAAAGTGCTTCGGGTATCTTGAAAAGCACTAAATAAATGTAACATTAATTCATTAATCATGACACATTATTTCTGAAATGACATCAAACACAAATGTATTTCCTTAAAGAACCGAATCAAGATCACTGTGCACGTAATTTCTATTTTAGTCACTTGAAATAGAAGAGTACTGGATCCAGAAAAGCACGAATACACAGTTCATGGTGTGTAGTCGGCATCATTTTAATGTCACTTGCTTTGATAACACACCGACTACTATGTCTACAGGTATTTCCAATAGCAATTATGCTAATGACACTGAAAGTTCCTACATCCCAGAGAGCGGTCGCAGGTGGTTCCAAATTTCGTATATGGAGAACTTTCACTGTGTGACCGACTTGTGATGCGTGCAGAGAGGTTCCGGTTGCCTGAAAAGCTTATTTGAATAAAGTGTTATTAAAAATTAGTGAATGGAAAATGGAAAATAGACAGGAATGAGGCTCCTCATGCTTACGGTTTATTTCACATGAGCACTTGCAGGCTTGGTTAGCAGCTCTCCAGTGTTTCTGGGGTGTCTGCATGCATGCACCAGTTAATGTGTAAATAATAATAAAAACTGGGTGTATATGTGTCCATCTATTTGACTAATACCTACAATTTTCAACAACCACCAAAACTTACATTACACCTACTGTGACATACGTGATGCATACTTCGATATAAAAATCCGAGGAAATTGTGCAATTAAAAATAGCCTCAGACAAACTCGTCAAATTCTGACAATATTTCGTTTCATTGTGCGCCTGCGTGTTGTTGTTGTTCTTTTTTTCCTTGGAAATGACAATAAAGCTTGATAGTCATGTAAAAAAAGTACAATTAGTCAATTAGTCTAATTAGTCAAAAAAGCAATTAGTCAATCAGAATAATAATATTGGGTAAAAGCACGAAGGAGAATAAGCTTACTGGTACGCTAAGGAGCAGCGCTGCTGCGGCACAGGGGTGCTTCTACGCCGCTGATGCGCAGCCAGCGGGCACCCAGCGGGCACCAGAGGGACCCAGCGCCCAGCCAGTGCGCAGCCAGCGGGCACCCAGCGCGCAATCAGTGCGCAGCCAGCGGGCACCCAGTGCGCAGCCAGCGGGCACCCAGCGCGCAATCAGTGCGCAGCCAGTGGGACCCAGTGGGCACCTAGCGCACAGCCAGTGCGCAGCCAGCGGGCACCCAGAGCGCAGCCAGCGGGACCCAGCGCGCAGCCAGTGGACACACAGCGCGCAGCCTGTGCGCAGCCAGCGGGACCCAGCGGGACCCAGCGCGCAGCCACTGGACACACAGCGCGCAATCAGTGCGCAGCCAACGGGTACCCAGCGCGCAGCCCGGACCCTTACCTGGACTGCGGGGCAGCGGCGGCTTCGGCATGGCGGAGGCGTTTGCGCAGTCGGTGCCGTTCACCTCGTCCGTCACGTTGGCCGTAATGCCCAGCGACAAGTTCGCCTGCGCAGTCAGGCACTCCAGGAATACAGCTGACTGGTTTGCACGTATCTTTCTTAAATCCATTAGGTGCACTGAGTGAATATTAACAGCGCGTTAACATTTACCGTCCTATATATGCTTACAATTCTTACATAAATACCAATACTACGGATTAAGGATTTCGATGCAGGGAAATTCCTCACCTGTTATCTCTTAAATGTTTACGGCGCAGTTTTTTTTATTAAAAATAACTAGGATCACTTTGCTCTTTTCCAGTCCCCCACTTTTCGCAGTATTTAAACCAGGCTGCTGACTCGCAGAAACAGAAGGTCCTGATTCCGCCCGCTCTTGGACAGACCGCTGCCTCTCCACTTCGCCTTAATGCTTCCTGGGACGGATAAGTCCTATTAGACCGTTGTAACATTACCCATGAGGTACTGGGTGCCGCCACCGTCGCCCACGGCGCTTCAGCGAGCTTTACGCCAAATGGGAAAGTTGTGCCTCTCTTTAAGTAAGGGTCGCGAGCGTAAGCACGGCGGCAGGTAAGAAGGATGGTGTAGCGCCATCTAGTGGTAAAATACAGAAATTCCCGATATTGATTTGCATGCTGTTTATGTCGTGACGTGTGGTTATTTGTTTTCAGTGGGGACTTTTAAGCCTTAGCAATTGTCCTTTTATGAATGAGAAAACATTAACTAAAACTCAAAATTACTTTCTACTTTATAACTGCTTTTCCCAATTAGCCCCCATTGCTGCTGCTATTTATACAGACCTATAATAAAGATCGAGGTACAAACAATTAATGTTACAAGACACATAAGGACAGTTTCTTATTTGTCTTTAAATGTTAACTTCGATATGTTAAATATTAGTTTTAGGTTCTTACTCCCGCTCTGAAATAACATGTGAGGCAAATCCGGAAGGTGGAATCCTCTGTCTACCATGCAAACAAACTTTACGATAGCTGTGAAAAAATACTGCTGTAGAGTGAGACGCCTTCAAGCCGTCATGGGGGCTGTTATGTCTGCTAAATCTATTGACCACGACTTCTGCTCAGTCCCAGAAAATCCCACAGGAGAAGATCAGGCCATCGATTCATGAGTTGAAGCTGTGGCTGGTCATGTGGTAAGATGTCAGAAGAGTCAGACCTAAACCTTATTGGGATTCTTCTGCGGCAGGACCTGAAATGAGCAGTTCATTCTTTTCAACCAAGAGCTGTGAGTTGAAGAAGCTCTTTATGGGTGAGTGAGAGATGGATCAATGACCAGGCACATGTGGAGGGGGTGCAATAATAAAATACGCCGAGCAGGGGGAGTTGGGGGTCCCCACGATAACATTTTTAAAAATGTTATCATTTGCATACTTAATACCCCTGTTGAATTACGATGTCAGGAACCGTCCCGGTCTTACCCCATTAGTTCTGTCATTTTCACATTTGACCAGCAGGTGTCGCTGGCTATCCTGTTTTTTCCCGGTGTTTCCCCAAATTAGGGCCTGTTTTCTCCTTAGTGTATGACGCTGCATCGCCTGGCTACATAGGGAGGTCAGAGGTCAGGCGCCAGACTACGGCTCACACGTGGTGGGTAATTTACTCACAAACTACAGACAGACAAGGATTCACAAGGATCAAACACAGCGCGGGCACACACTCAACAATCAGGAACAAGTATTAACATGAACTACAATAACAAGACTACAAGGGGCTATTTACATGGCTCCTGAGGCATGCTGGGACATGCTAATCCTGCCGACATTATAATATTATCTGAGTATGAGAATCATTTTGGAGAATGCCTTATCGATGCCACAGTAAGCTATTCATAAACAATGGCAGTGCTGGTCAAAGGCCATGTAGTGCATTAGGTAAGCTTCACCGCTGCTGCCAACCCCACCAGGCAAACTCCACCACCCAGTTCAACTTATACAGCAACTTATATTGTGGCCGATCAGTGGTTCACACACAGTGTTTCTGAAATGATAACCGAATCTCAGATTAAGAGGCTTTAATTACACTTTAGAGTAATGGACAGAGAAAGCAACCATGAATCTGAGGTGTGAAAGAGCAGACATTGTACATGTCCTTACCTGGTCATGCTGGATGTACCTGCTGTAAACACACTGGCAGGTGCATCACTTATTATGGACCCCTGAGAGATCAAACGCCATACATGAGCCCAGCTCTGCAGTTTGTGCTTCGTTCTATTTGGGGTTAGGCTAACGTACCATGTCACCTCAAAGCCCCGGAGAGTGATCCCTGCACCTTACTGACCTAACACCCACCTCATTGGCCAGACAAGGTGTCTGTGTTCTGGGTTTACTGAGCAGACCCAGTGCAGCTAACTCTCTTCTCCCATAGGACTCAGTTCAGCTTTATGAACACTTTAAAGTTGTAGCAACTGGTGGAGCTTTACTTGGAAGTCAGAGCAGTAGCTGACATTTAAATGGTAACATTTTATGTCTCACACACACAGTGTGGCTGCTCTAATCTGTTAACATGGGCGCCGAGATGCAAATTAGTATTTTCCGCAGCAGTAATGCACAAGCCATGCGTCCAGTGTGTCCACCATTTGTGGAATTCTTAAAACATTTTTTTCGGACTGTGGTAAAATGCGGATAACTGAATCCCACTGTAATAATTAGGCAATTTTAGCGTTTGGCGTTACTGCTATTGGCTAATTTGAATATTGATGAATATTATGACTAACCATATTTATTCAAATATTTTGATTTGTCCATTAATGTTCTTTCACATTGTAATCTTTTTATTTTTAATATTGTGCTTATTTCTGCTAGTCAGCATGGTGGTGAAGTGGTTAGCACCACTAGGACTAGGGTTCGAATGTCTCCCCACCACAGTCCAAAAACATGCTGCGTATAACTAGACTTACCAAACTGCATGTGTGGGTGAATGATGTCTGTGCCCTGTGTCGGGTTGGTGCCCTATCTTGGGCTGCTCTCTGCCATGCACTGGTAGGCTCTGAATAGGGCAAGCAGTTGCTGAAGATGGATGGATGTTTGTGCACTACTATGCGTTCCTCTGTGTAACATGCAGTGTTAGTAGGTGCATGTTACCATCTCGATAACGCACCCTTTGAATAACAGTAAAAAACTGCACCATTGACTTTATATCCGGTTTTTGTCGGTCAAAAATACAACCGCTTTTTGCTGCATGAAGATAGCAAAGGCCCAACAATGCACCTGACTGCCTCTTTTGAAGACCAATGGATGGTCAGATGGGTAAAAATACTTTTGCTATTTAAATGATGTGGGCACTGAGCAGGAAAATGACAGCTGTGTCAGGCTCATGCTAGAAACGACGCATCGCCTCACACCTGGTGCCGCACTTTACCGGTTACTGGTCGAATGTTACATATACTCACAAGTAAACAAGTCACAAGTCCTAACCTTCTAGTTTTAAGTCTCACGTCATGCTTATCAAGCAAGTCAGAGATTTAGTCAAGCAAGTTATCTTTGTGTTCTTGGTATTGAGAAACACCCCGAGATTCGACTCCGACTCAGGACATGTGATATGGTAATACCATAATATTCAGAAAGAAAATTTAATTTACTCAGCAATATTAACTTTTTTTTTGTATCAAAACCATTTAAATAGCATTTTCACATTATAGTTTTAGTTTTATTTGCATTTTATAATCGATACAGTACTTCTCATAGACTATCCAACTAAACACATAGATGAGTATTAAACAATGTCAGCAGTAATGTTAAATTGGAAGGAAATAAACAGTTTTAAATATTTCACCTATCTCAGTTAAGCAAAAATAATTTAAAACTATTTTAACAGTATTTATAAAGTCCATCCATTCTACTAACCATTTATTCTTATCAGGGTCAAGTGGTTCTTATAAAGCATTTACACATAATGAACACCTAATTCAGTCCAGAATGTTAATTGTATTGTTTATACTTCATTTAATCCCATAAAGCACAAAAGTTAGCATTCCATGGCATCTTTTTTCTAATTACTTTTCCAAATACTGTGTTTCTTTAGAATAAGGGTTAGTTTTACAGATACTTTACGTGGCAAATTGAAAGGAAAGGCACTTTCAACAGTCACCACGTCACCACAAATTGAGAACTGCGCTCATCATGCAAAATAACATTGCAGACAAAGCTTCTGCCTTGATGAATTGGCATCCATTTCCTTGCATTGTGGTGTAATCTGCCTCTGAATCAAAAGGGAAATATCTTCAGTGAGAATTCATGCACACCTGTTTTTTATATTAAAAAATGTGTTAAGAGTTGACTGTTTTATAGCCATAAATACTAAGTGGTTCGATCACTTTGATCACTGATATTAATCGCCTAGACCAAAATAGGATTTATGTAGTGGGCTGGATTATTTAGTCCAGTCGCCAGCTAGTTTTGCCCTGAGGGCCAGATTCCATCAACACAAAGCCAAAGTCCTCAGCCCCAGATAAAATTGACCTGGAGATGTGTTGGGGGGCCCACAATTAGTTGCATAGTCCCAAAGTTAGGGGGCTCAGATCTAGTCTATTTGAACCCAGTGACATGTTCTGTAGCCCATTCTAGATTAGAGTTAAACAATTAAAGATTCTCTTATTCTTTGTTGTAATGAAGACAAGAATGCTACCGAAATACATAATATTAGTCATGTATGTCCATTAGTGGCAGCTGGCTGCTTTGAACAGTGGTCTTACCCAGTGTTGAGTCTCTTACCTTTAACAAAGAGTCTGATGACATGACCAACAGCAGCTTCTGCGTTCAGGCAATGCGCTTTACATTGATACTGCCCACTGTCATTCAACATCAGTGATTTAATATCCAATTCAATCTGTCTTTCTGTGGAGTTATGCTGTGAGTACTTCTCTGATACCGTTGCAACATATCTCTGTTCGTCCTCCAGTACTTCAATGTAACCATTTTTATACCAAAAGGCTTCAATTTCACGACAATCCCGTTTTTCGTATGTCACGGTACAAGTGACATGCAGTTCCTCTCCTACAGTCTTATTGAATGTTTGCCTTGCGTAAGAAATAGTCAAAGAGCCTGTGGACAAAGGAGAAGGCCACGTTATCAGAAACAGTGTACGAAAAAGTGCTTTGCTTCTCCAGCGTCGTTCTCTAGAATGAGCTACGTACGAGAGGTATTAACAAGTGCAGATTTAGTCCAAACTGCCTTGCTAACACTACTGTTTTTTATCATATATAGTTTGTATCGCTTCAGTGTACATTTCTGTTTTAAGTATGTAAATAAATACATACCAGTGCATTGAGCTTTGTGAGATCTTATGGGTTTATAGAAAGGGACTGATCACTTACCTTTGATCATTGCTGGGTTGACGATGTAGATGATGGTCACTGCCAACAGGATCCCTGTGCTTCTGGACGAGGACATTTCAAATCAGTCAGAACTCAATGCGGAAGTAAGGCATGGCAGGTATTTCAATTGATTCAATCCGTGTCAACTAGTAAAAGTATGTCTCAGTATAAAAAGAGGCCCTTTCGTTTCTTCATTATCATTGTATGTCAGGTCACCATATGGTGTGAGCAAACTGCATCTCACTTTAGCACTTTGAGGGGGGGGTGGGGAGGATCTTACAAACCAAAGGAAGTGACTAACGGTGACAAGCCTGCAGGCTAAAATTTATCTTTTGCACAGACATATAGAACTGACGGGCATTCCGTGCATTGTAATGTTCATTTTAATTGCTGTATAATAGATCTCATACCACAGTTAACTGACAAACTACCCCTTTGCAGTGTATCTCCAGTAGAAATATAGTATAAATAGCATGGTTCCTTAGTATGGTTCATTGAGCAGTTGGGGATAAGAGTGAAATCACTCTACCAGCAGCAGCATTTAAGCCATTGGCCTTCTGATCACCGGCACACAGTGCCAAACACGGAGCCACACACCACCCACCAGTATAATGCGGGAAGGAGATAGATGATGTTGCAAGTCAGAGGCATCTCTGGGCTATTTGGGGTCAAAGCTCTGGATGATTCCGAACGAGCCTCGAATGATAACTGCTGGATTATTCTTTGTATATTATTGTGGGCACTGTCACATAAGTCATAATGTGCATGGTATACATTTGCAAAATATAAATATATCTCCGCTCAATCAATCAGTTTCAGGTCATTTTCGTACCACGGTGTATTTTTGCTGCCCGGCCCAGTAACTATTTGATGCAATAGATTGGCAATAAGACATTTAGGTACCAGGACTTCCTCCTAGTTCGTTACTTGCTGGAATTGAGCACTGACAAAATACTAATGCTAAATAACAATATACAGCTCTGGTACAGAAAAACATTTAGTTTCCCCCATTTCTCAATGTATGGGTATGCTTGTTAAAAATATAGATTTTTTTTGCAAACTCCAGCCTGGCCCTTCCCTGCTTTTCATTAATGAAGGGCTTCTTCTGGGTTTCATGGGACTTCATATCTGCTTCTAGGAGCCTGTTAGGAACTGTCCTTGCCCTGCACCTAACTGTGCGCACTTAATGTGTCCCATTCCTATTGAAGGTCACCTGAGGTCATCCTCCAGTTTATTGCATAAACCCAACACAAGTTGACGGTCATCTCTGGCATTAGAAAGTCGCTTCCCAATGTCTCCTGCTTCACCTTGTTCTTGTGTACTGCTGTCTTAGAAACTTTCAGCCTGGAAGCAGCCTGCTGCTCACTGTAGCCTGCTGCCAGCAGAACCAGGATTAAACCAGGATTTAACAATGCAGATATTTTTTAAAATATAGAGTGGTCTCCTAATTTTTTCCAAAGCTGTAGATAAAAACAACCTGATAATAAGAAAAAATAAAGAAGTATGGCTAGTAAGGTGGGTCTGGTTCCTACCACCAATTGCCAAGCTGGCAGCCCTCTTATACAAAATATACTGGCTGAAGCATGGAGGGATGCTTAGAGGCAAATATGCCTTTTTAAAAATATCCATCACTCTCACAAGTCCTGCAAGTGGAGGTGGGGTAGCAGGCTGAGCAGGGCTTGAGGAAATATTGTGTTTAAGGTAAGCGTCATGAAAGTGGAGGCCAGACGTTACCAACAGTCCGGATTCAGAAAAGCAGCCAGGGTCCAGAACAGAGAACAGAACTCTATCTGATATCCACATAAGCATAGATTCTTTTATTTATGTAATTGCTGTAAATATTTTACCATTCGTGATTCAATGACCTATTGGCTGTTTGCAGCAAGTGCAATGGGATCCTTACCTGACCAGCCTAATCGTGGTAATGTGGAAGCACAGCTCTCCATGGAGCACCATGGTGGAGCACCACTCTTACTTCTTCACCTTTGGTCTGAACCCCTTTTCCCCGACAACCTCTCATCTCAGCATTACATGGCACAGAGTAAAAGGAGAGTCCCTCATCAACTTAGAGGACTGGCTATATTCATCCATCCATCCATCCATCCATTTTCATAAACATTTATCCTGTTCAGGGTCACAGGGGGCCCGGACTCTATCCCAAATCTTGGATGGCATGTCAGTGTAGTGGTTGGCACTATTGCCTCACACTTGTAGGACCAGGGGTTCAAGCCTTTGGCAGGGTTCTATGTGTGAGGAGTTAGCATGTTGCCAGTGTGGGGGTCTCCTAATATCTTATTTTGTGGTTAAGCAATAATCCACAGTAAGCTCTAGGGCTGCACGATTAATCGAATTTTAATCACGATCACGATTTTAGCTGCCACAATTAAATTAAGATGATCGTCGGCGATATTAACATTTGAATAGTGGGCTCTGCTGCATATCAAATCAAGCACATTCTCTACGAAAAGTCAGCCAACCACCAAAGGACAAACGAAAGCATAGACTGTATGAGCGGCAACCTCAAATTGTGACAGAGTGAGAGGTACACTTACTGTCTGTTTAACCCTCTGGGGTCGCCGGTGGGACCGAACAGAAAATTTGCCAAACCGTTTAAATAACTCCGCGAGTGTTTTCATAGAAACATTTTAAAAACACCGCCAGAAACCTTGAACAGTCTACTT
>JAODKN010000037.1:12045320-12083965 GCA_026774425.1 Petrocephalus zakoni
TGTTTTGTAATAGATTTGATTGTGGTGCTATCTGAATTTTAATTGTGCATTACCTATTTCCTGATATTTATTTATTTCATATCCCATAATATTCTGTTTTTCAAGATTTTGTTTGTTTGTGTACTTTGTGCTTTTAATTTTACATTTACTTATTTGTTGACTGTGTGTTGACCTAGACTGTGTCGCGCTAAATGTATGTTTGCCTGTGCTCTGCATGCTTGCTGCTGCATGCACAAGTTCATCTAATCCAGTCAAATCTAATCCAAACGGGGGCTCTGCCGTCCTAATTCTGGGAGGGAGCTGAAGCTAGCTACAAAAGTCTGGCTTGCGATTGTACCGCTCTTTTGATCGTCTCAATCGCTTTCTGTAAAATTATTGTCTTTCGCACTACAATATAAAGCCCTTTTCTTTAATAGAAATATATTTCTCTTCCCTGCGATGGCTTGGTGCCCCATCCTGGGTTGTTCCCTGCCTTGTGCGTCCATCCTCTGGGATAGGCTCCAGCTTGTCAATTTATTTGCTTGATTATCCCTGGCCAAGCTACAGAAAGAGGAGACATTGACGAGAGATGTGAAGCCCTTGAGGTGCACATGCAGCGAGCAGGATCACGTTTCACTGTAGATCTCACACCACATTCTCACATCATATTCTCTGACCGACTCTCTGAAATCCCAGATTCAGAATGCTAAGGCAATGAAGTCATCAATGGCTATCAAAGAACCTCATGTTTTAATCAATGGTTTCATCGATAACGTTTATACTTATTTCCGGCAACCCATATCACTTGCAAACAATACATTTCCTAGGTTCACTGTTCCAAGGAAAACCACTTTCATTGCCACATGCTACATTCATTTTCATCTCTGTGTACCTAAACTGTGTTGGGTGCATTGTGTGGCCATAGGTTTATCGTACAACTTCATTGAATTCTTTGCTTGTGATTATTAATCAGGAAATGAATTTCAGATATACGTACTGTATAATGTAAATAAGGTCTAATCAGGATTTTGTATAATTTTCATGTTTTTCCTCAGTATGTGTTCAGGGAATTAATAGTTTTTATCCACAATTGTTGCAGACCATTCTTAAACTATTACTTATCCTTTATTTATAATGGTAATACTTTTGTTATTCTACTGGTGTAACAGTTTGAGATTGAATTAATTTCTCTACTGGCTTCTCAAGTGGAAATTAGCTTTTTGTCTGTTCCCAAATTTGTAGTCTAATTAGAAAGTGCTTTTGAATGCAACTGGAAAATGCAGCCATACCCATATGGTTGGTTTTGTGGGGGGGATTAGAAGGGTCTTACTTTGATGTTAATTGGACTTCACTTTATGCTCTGTCATGCCTGGCTGCAAATGCTACACTAATTGGGGTAAAAACCTTAGCCATCGCTAATGCTCTCTAAATCTTGAGGAAATGCATCAGTGAATGACCAATCCTTGAGAAACTTTACAGATTTTCTATCATTTATATGTAATACAAATGCTTTGAAAAGTATCCTTCCAACGCAAGGCATTGCAGAAGAGATTAATGGTTCAGCCAGCATTTATGCATCTATTTTATGCATCTATTAAAATGGCACAAAAATTAGGAATCATTACCTTTTGGGAACTGGTGACAGTGTATTAGTTTGGATTTTTTTAATTTTATTTTTTTATAATTTTTTTATTTTATTTTTCTATTATTTTTAAATTTCATTTGAAAATATTTTGGTTTTAGTTTTCAATTTGGTATTTAGTATTTTTAAAAATATAAGGAAAAGTATTTCACATTTGTTTATATTTTAATTTGTTAGTTTCAAACACAATACTTATTGTTTTTGTTTACTTCTCAATATTTTTTTTTGCTTTATTTTTGTGTCTTGTTCTGTTTTCATTTAGTTTTACTTTTCGTTAATGGTACTAACCCTGATTGGCGATTTATATTTTCTTTGTCACACTGGATGAATTTTAGTTCGGATGAGTTACTGAACTAAGAATTGACTGCTGTTTCTGCAGAATTACTGTGCTCAGTCATGAAAACATCGCTCAAGGTGAAGGAGAAGGAGGAGAACCTCTGAGGAGGCAGGTGGTAGGCTTATTATATGCTTGAGAGGACATGGACCGAGCATCACTCCTTGGCAGTGTCAATATACTGTGTTATCAGTCATATTTAGGCATTTGGTTTCAACCTAGCAGCCTTGACCAGAGACCGAAACAGCTAGTCAGAAGGTGGCAGACTCCATGTTTTGGTAACCAAACCTAGGATAATGACGTCTCTGCTCTGTCAACTCAGAATCATTCTATGTTTTATGCGGGACATCCCATCATTTGCACTGGAATACTTATTTCCCCTCAAGCCAAAGAACATGCTGCCCAACAGCTGCTCACAAATTATGCAACTGGGGGATGCCCACGCCAACTTTCCCACTACCACAACTGAGTCTAATCACGAGGACATAAAGTGTGAGCTCCCCGAACAGTAACATTTGCTTAACTGCTTGTGAAAAGCTTGTTTCTTCCTAACTGCTCAGGGGGTTTTGTAGGAAGGAACGGAAAGATTTATTTGGGCTCCCTCGTGAAATAAGTGAGCCGACAACCCAGACATTACCCAAATATTCAGTTTGCACTCCCACGCTTTCCAAGGAAAGCCCTGAGAATACACACTCCTGGTCTCCATGAGCCTACCTTCTCCACTTTTCTCGCTGCAAAATTACTGCTTTTTATAAGACTTTAAATTTTCTTCCACATCCTGTATTGTCAAACAATGTTTGACAATCGAGGAACATACTGGTAGATTTTGAAATGGTTGAATAATCTTTCATGTTAATATTACTGAGTAGAAGCTTCTGTCATTTACAGTCAGCCAAAACTATTTTTATCATTATTGGCTGGGGGGGTGGGAGGAAAGCTTGGTAAATTATGTGTGATCGTTCGTTATAGAAAAGGGGCTATTAGAGCCTCAATGAGCGCGCACTTGCAATCATTTGGGCAAAACAGGCAGGACTCAGGCATCCTCAATCCCCACCTCTGGACGGGTCTGATTTTTATGGACATGAATAAAGATTTCAAGAGAGGGGAGATCATATTTTTTCAATCAATATGCAGTGTATGCAGTGCATATTTTTATACAATACAGGCCTGGACTGCCCCCACAATCAACAACATTTTACAGTCGCAGACCATAAAGTCCAGGGCCCGTAATCCCAGTACAGCCCAAAAAATGATTTGATAATCAGAGACCCAGCAGTACCGTATTACAGTTTTTCTAAATTGCTTTGGTACCTTTCCTGAAACATATTTAACATTCTCAAAATGATAGGAGCATTTCTCAAAATAGTTCATACATATAGCATAACACTATGGTTTAGCTGCAAAAGACTGCAACTTACCCAAAACAACTAGCTCTCTGATAATTCCTCCAATGAAGTACTCAGTGCCACCAAAGTATAATCATTAATAGTTGCGATTAATTAAAAATATTTAACGCATATTATATATACAGTATATATATATATACACACACATACATACATATATGTTATTATATATGAAATATTTAACGCAAATAAATGAACGCAACATTTTGTTGATTTCCTGTGTGGGGGCTTCTGCATGCAGTGCATTATGAGGCAACCAACATCATCGTGCAGTGCATTGTGGGGCAACCAACATCATCATGCAGTGCATTATGAGGCAACCAACAGCCCTATATATTTTATTTGTTTATTTGTTATTTGATAGCCCTGACAATTTATTGTACATCTTACTCAACTGTACATACATTTTAACACCTGTATAAAATACTTTCTACTGTACATACATATACATGCTAATCCTGTCCCTTTTATGTTCTGTAAATTAATACTACAAACATAGTACATCACTGCACTAAATGTATAAATCTCCACTGTATACACTGTCTCATATGCAGTGACTATGCTGCAGTACTTACTCTGGCACTTATCTGTAAATAATACTCTATGTTGCACTTCTGGTTTAATGCTAACTGCATTTCGTTGGCTCTGTACTTATACTCTGCACAATGACAATCAAGTTGAATCTAAGCGAGTCTAATCTATATACCAGTATGCCCTGGTACCAGGGGACACTGAGAGCAGTGTGGAATTCGATGAAGGGGATAAACTGTGAGCCGAGTTCTGCCTTTGAGGTAGAGGTGCAGTCACTCGAAATAACACGTTAGATATTCTCTGGGGTTCCTTCCCTGCTCAACCACCCCCCACCAACCGCCATTTTTCTCATGCTTTTCCGAGCATGCTTGATTTGTTCTGTGCACATTGACCTTCATTGCCATGTCAACTTTCGTTCATCTCTCTTTTTCTGGTTTTCCTCTCCTTAATAAGCTCTCACCTGTCTATGTGTTTGTGTCTCTCATCGAAAGCCGGCTGCTGTAGGCAATCAGAATAAGAATCAGAAAAGCTTTATTGATCCCGGAGGAAATTGCTCATGTTACTACTGAACAGTCACACAGAGACACAAGACAAGAACGAGAAAAATATAAGATATAAGAAACTGAAACTGAATTATAAAAGAGAGACTGCGCTATATACACCATGATATACAGTATACATAAGTAGTAATACAGGTAAATTAGCAGATAATATTGCACATCCGAGTAGCAGCAGGTTTATTGCACAGGCTAAAGTATGGGTGTGTGGCGGGATGGAATTTATGTTTAGTGTCTGAAGGCTGAGTGTGAAATCAGTGTGAGGAGTTATAGAGCCTGATGGCTGTAGGTAAGAATGATCTTCTGTGGCATTCAGTGGAGCACTTAATGCTAGTCAGCCTGAAGCTAAAAGTGCTTCTCTGATCAGCCACCGCACTGTGGAGCGGATGATCAGCATTGTCCATGATGGACTGAAGTCGTCAATATCCTCCGTACAGCCACCGCTTCCAAGCTGTCGAGTATCTGCACCCCTACAGAAGTCGCTTTCCTGATTAGTTTCTCAAAGGACCAGTTTCTCAAAGACTTTCATGCAGTGAGAGGTGAGTGCAACTGGCCTGTAGTCTGCTGGGGCACAGGGGCGTGCCTTTTTCAGGACAGGGACCAGAAATGATGTCTTCCACAGCACTGGAACCTTCTTGATACTGAGGCTCAAATTGAAGATCTTGAGGAGACCTCCACATAGCTGGGAGGGGCAGGACTTCTGAACCTGTGGATTTATGCCATCGGGGCCTGGTGCCTTTTTAGGATGAAGTCTACTTAATTGTCTCATCACTTGATCCTTAGTGATGATGATACTTGGTCCCTAGGTGTCAGGGTTTTCATCCTCAGAAGTAGTGATGGAGGCTCTTTTAGGTGCTACATTGGGAGGGGAAGACGGGTAAGGTGGGGGGCAGCATATTGGTCATGCACTGCTGAAGGTGGATACAGGGGCATTGGTTGCTGTGAGGGTCATGCTGGAGGAGGAGGGGCCATTGGGCTGAGGCCCATTATTGAACCTGTTAAAAAACAAAAAGATTTCACTACAAGGTTGAATGAAGTATCACTATTTGGTAAATAGAACAACCTTAAGAATACAACTGGTTTAAAAAGGGCTTTCAGATTGGGGTTTTATTAATCGTTATACTGATTTGCAGGCTCAGTCTGAGGAGCTAATGCGGGCAGCTGCACATATTACGCATTTAGAGTATGGTTCCCAGGAGTGTAATGTGCAAGTGGACATACTGCCAGTCATTTTGGAAGCAGAACTGTGGCAAACTGGTAGAACCAGTCGAAACCTAGAAAAATAAATCATTATTGAGTCCTCAGAGGTCTGCGAATGAAATAAAGAGCAGTGAAATGCAGTGATCGCAGCTGTTCAGGGCTGACTTTGTAACATTTCTCTTGTAGCATGCGGATTTTGGTATCGGGCTGAACATAATGATGCATTTGCTGTTCGGCTCCTTCGTGAAGCTTTATAGAAAAATCCTGTCATAATAGCTCTTATTCTGTCAACCACCGGGTTCATGCACATAAAATAGGATTCTCCCATTTAGCTCTGGGGTCTGTGGCTAACCAGATAGCAACAATCTACTCAAAAGAGTAACTTAAAGAAAAAATAATTAATATTGGGAATAAAAATAATTGGGAGGCACTCCACTCTCCATTAAACACAGTAGTGTCTTTAGTAACAAGTTGAATCAAGCATGCTTAAAAAAGCAATAGAAAGTAATAGAAGATGAGTAGATGAGTAGTACACATCATATTACTTTCCACCAAGTGGGATATATATGTAGGATCCTACCCAAGCCATGTGTGAATGTTGATGGAAGTCTAATTTACCATGAAGAATTAATTATACGTGTACATTATAAGTGTACAGGAAAAGGCCAGGGGAATGCTGTGATAGAGCTACCACCTCATGTCTCATGCAACCCCTGGTCTGCACCTTCAGATCTGCATTCAGAGAGCGTGCCATTTCAGCATGTAAGCTGATCAGTCTGAAAATGAGAAGAGAGCTGGAGTCTTTCTGCAGAACCAGGTTTTTTTTTTTCTCCTTTTCTCTTAAAGTGATAGGACGTTCACCTGCATACTTGATAAAATGGGAATTGTACTTTACATTTGAGAGATCATTAGCAAACAGCAGAAACGTTGCAATCCTTCATACTGTCCTTCATATACACAGGTCCCAGGGTAATGTAGTCACTAACTGAAAACACACTAGCCTACCGTTAGCTGCAAAATACTATTTTGATACGGTACTTTCAGTACTTTCCCTTTTCCATTGAGTTCCGGCTGAGTACCAGTACCTAAAGTTCCAGAATCAAAAGTACCAAACCAGTACTTTGTTGGTACTTCAGAACTTTGCCTTACTTTCAGTACTTTTGCAGTATGGTTTCTTAACGTTGACCAGAAGCACTTAAGCACAAATGTCTGTCATATAGTCTATATAAGTGCTGTCACATATTATGATATTGTAATTCTGTTCTGATGTATTGTGACTACTAATTTTAGCAATAGTACATAATTGTACTGGGATAACTTTTAGTGTCTACAGAAGCTGTCTTTTCTTATTAAAGGCAGTATCAATGTCTTTCCATTGATTATTACAGTACCTTTAACTCTATCTGGACTCCTGAAGGGAAATTGCATAGCATATAAGTGTTTTTAACATGCAGATGGCTTAGTTTTTCAGTTGTACTGAAATGTAGATTATTGCGCAATGCATTTAGCCTTACTTTTCTGATTATTTTTGCATGAACCTGGCCTGGAGTTATATTCCTTTTTAAATGTATTAGCTGGCATAAGTGTATGGTGTCTCTTCAAATTGTAAGGGATTTCAAATTGACGACCCCGTAACGCCTCTCATGTTCAGTATAAAAACTGGATTGTCTTGAATTTGAGTATTAGTATTGACTATTAGTAAGTACGCAGCGGGTGTGTTTGTGTAACTTATATGCCTGTGAAATCCTAGCCTCACACCATCAGTACAATGAAGGCTCAAACCCTGAGCACTCTGAATGAGTTTCACTCGCTCCACCTTCTGTGCAGGAAAGCAGACTTGGGGAAGTTGGCAGCCCTGGGTTGGTGCATGAGTTGTCCAAGGCCCAGGACTGAGGTTCATCCTCTAGGCATGTAGTTTTTCCCACCGTGGTAGTGCTATGTCGGGTATCTTTGACAAATCCCAGGTGAGCTTCCTCCTCCTTTATCCATCCGGTCACTCGCTAAACCATGATTGGAAGCCTTGCGGCATCTGTCATCACCACCCAAAGGAGTCCCTACCTGGGCTCTTATCACTTCTGGGTGACAGTCAGCAGCCTGCCAGCCCGATCGGTCCTGTCAGCTTCGGCTGTTAGGATGGGGCAGGTGACATTTCCCTCTTTTGCTGCAGCCTTCAGCCTGTTTTCAACACATGCCTGCAGCACATTTTCAGGTCACATACCCCCCATTATCAGTCTCTCTGGAAATAACATCTAGACCAGTTTGCCACACTTTACATTTAAGTAAGGGCTTTATGTTGCGTGTCCGCTGCAGTCTTGTTCTTAGTTATTAGTTTTAAAAACTGAACACTATTAAATTAGTAATACTGGTAGGATGAAAAAAAACTACGTGAAAAGTGAATAGCATATAGCATGTATTTTGTAGAATATACTACCATTAGAAATTATTGTAGATAATTGTTGAACAAGAAATATATTCAAAATGAAATTTCAGTTGGAAACCTTCATAATTTTTAAAGTGTTAATATTTAGATTTGTCTTCCATCCATCCATTTTCCAACCCGTTTATCCGAACAGGGTCGCGGGGGGTCCAGAGCCCATCCCAGAAGCTATGGGCAAGAGGCGGGGAACAACCCAGGATGGGGGGCCGCAGTGTTGTCTCACTTTTACAATTCAAACAATAGGATGTCTTTGGAAAAATCTTTAGAAACACACTAATTAATAATTGTATAAAAAATGGTATAACTACCAGCTTTGTTTGGAGACAACAAAGTGTCTGAATTTCTTCTGAGCGTCGATTTGTCACATCCCAAGGTGAGCAGAGGCAAGAGGAACCACAGAATGCAGCCATGAATGGAGAAAACCCCCCCAAGGGGACCTTATTCATAATTTAAGGATTTGGGGGGGACGGCAGAGAAAAATGACAGGACTGGGAGGCAGGAAGACAGGACTGGGAGGCACGTATATGGCAGACTAACGAGGGACCCTCAGGGACTAGTACCTGGTGTTGACATTAGGCCTGGGGATCAGGAAGAGGACATAGCTGGAAGCAGCAGGAGGGTTGTCGAGGACCAGCAGTGACCCCAACCGGTCATACGGGGGACAGACCAGGCAGGTTATTATTATATTTCTTTCTTCTCTAATAAATAGTGTCAGAACAAATACACGTTTTCTTCCTGTTCTGCAGCTCCCGAAGAAAAGCCTAAGCACAGCATAATGGTTTATTTTTTATCAAACTTAATACCTCATACATCATGCAAAGACAACAGCCCCTTCAATGAAATGCCTTCAACAGTTTAGCTTATGAAGCCCACAAGCAAACAGGAATCACAAGTCAGCCTACAGTCAAGTCAATTAACGCAGAGTTAAGGCTTCTTGGCTTCCCTGACTGTCAATCCATTTCCCATAACTGCTTATTCGGTACCAGAGAGACCTGGAGTCTATCCAGCAAGCCAAGGGCATGAGATGAAGGACAACTTAAACAGGACACACACAGGTAATCACACACTATGGGCAAATTAGAAATATAAATTCTACTAAATGCTTGCGTTTGGATTGTGGAGCACCGGGAGGAAACCTCTGTGAATGTCCTTTTTTCCCTGTGGATCTTATTAATTGTCTCATCTGCAGCTCTGTGGGCACTATAGAACCATCCACTGAATCTTGAAGATAGAGCTGTCAAAACACAGATAAGAAGAATTAAACTACAGATCTGGCAATACTTTCTGTACAATGAGATGGTTTCAGTTAGAATGTGATGAGAGCCCATTTGGCAAGTTTAAGCTGAAAGCGACGTGTTTCCCCCCCACATTGTGGAACGCTTATTGTGTTGCGGGCAGGGCTTTAGGTGGGAGAAATGTTTGTGATGTTGCAATTTAGTTTTGCATTAAAAATGAGGCCCCCCAAGCATTTCACTCAAGCACCTTTTGTGTCTTTTTATTTACGGAATTGTATCTTTTTCCCCACTGCATCTTTCTATGTGTCATAGTCTTGCCTGGGAACTGTGCAAGGATTCCAATGTCCTGATGAATCTGTCCAAATGTAAAATAACGTATTACTTTAACTCTCAGTACCTAACCGATCTCAGTACCTGTTTATCCTACACAGAGACCAGAGCCTATCCCAGAAGCAAGAGACTGCCAGTGACTGAAAGTCAGTGTTCTTCATCATATGTTACGCCGCAGTCTTACCCAACCCGGTATAAGTGTAACCCTCCCAGTAGCGAGCTGGGAGGGAGCAAAAACGCAGACATCGCTGAGTTAGTTTGCATCGCTGACACATGCTTTCTTAATTCACCTGCCAAGCTAAACAGGGGACCATTAACTATATACTTCTGAGATCTGTACTAAATAAGCATGTGGAAAATGGATAAATTTGCCTAATTAAATGGAGATAATCAAGGACAAGCAACAACGAAGCAAAACCCAAAGTGAGTCTCTTGGAGGCAAAACCCTTAGCTTTATTTAGATTGGTTACAGTATGATGCACATATTGCAGATCTCTAGGTTGAGCTGCAGACTATATAATGTCTGAGCACTGGAACACGCCGTCTCTGCTCATTAGAAGGTCTTGTGTGCTGCTCCTTGGTCCAGCCCCGCATGGCTCGTTAGTAGTAGTCATAGTTGACGTTGGCACCATGCCGGAATGAAGCGGAGTCTCTGGGTCCGATCGGGGCGTTCTCGTCATAATGGTGCTGGCGTCCTTGGTCATGAGCACGAGAGTAGTCCATCCAGTAAGAGAGGTCAGTCTCTAATCTCTGCAGACGCAACGAGAAAAGGGAATGCAGCGTTTCATTGATGTTGTTACGCTATCTCATAACTCACAATTACAAACTTTGTGTTTCTTGGTCTGGATTTTTATCTCCTGGACTTCTGGCGGTAACAGTGCTAACCTCTGTGCCATTCTGAAGAATCAATGATCAGAACTTTGCATGTTCTCTAGTGGTTTATGCATGCCCATGGAACATTTTTTAAATACTAGTACTATGGATCACTGCAGGTGAGCTTGAACTTACAATGGTACAGCAGCTCATTAAACAGCATGTGTTTACTATAAAAGTGCCCCCCCTCTCCCTTCTGCTACCCCCAGAGCCTGCAGTGATGTGCTGCAAACATCTAGGAAAGCCAGTGAGAAAACTGCTGACAGGTTTCTTACAGCCACAGCAAATGTCCTTGGCTATCATCAGCACCGGGCAAAGAAGGACAATGACACATGCAGGGGGCTGGGGGGAGCGGCTGTCTCGGGCCCCGATTTCACCCTTTCTGCTTTATAAGTGGCCCGGCAATGTCCCTTCTTCTGTCTTACATGGGTTCACTTAAGAAATGACCTTTGCAGGAGCAAATATCTATAGCCCGTGTACCCTCTGCCCCGGAACCCGGACCAGGATAATCAGTTTTAAGATGGGCGGTCCAGTAGTTAGCACTGGTGTCTTACACCTCTGGGACCAGGGTTCGAGCCTCTGCCATTTTCTGATCATGGGCACAGAGTTGCACACCATCCAGCAGAAATACCTTGCTGAAGATAGATACACATATAGATAGCAATCCCGGTATTCAGACGAGGCTCACCGCCTCGTCGTAGCCCATGTGCATCAGCTGCATGATCCACTGCTGCACGTCGGGTCGGCTGCGGTCCCACACGTTCCTCTTTGGCCTCCGCAGCAGGAACGCGGCAGCTTGGTGAGGCGAGACGGCCAAAGCCACGGGCTCAGGCCCCTGAGATGCTGTGAAAGTTGGGGGCCTTGGGTGAGAGTCAGAAATAGTCCCCAAAACCTGGCCTGTGTATGTGCGACCTCACAGGCCTCAGAGGTGTGTCCCATCGGCTTACAGTGTCTGCACATAATGATGAATTTAAGCTGTCCTGACCGTCCCCACCATCAACATTGATCGTTCTTGCAAATATAAACAACACTTTCCTAATGATGATACCATATCTGTCACTATTAATAAATAACCATGGCACCACCTGAGACCCAGAACCGGATAATTAGAGTCCAGCTAAAGCATTAGACAAAGCAGCCCATAAATATTATTCCTGAAAGCATAGAGAAAGGGAGCTTCTGTTTAATACGTGGGATCTTGCAGGAAAAAGTTTGAAAGTACATTACCTCCTCTTTTAGCCAAGATCTTTAATAGCTTGCTCTCACTGGAAACATCTGGAAAGTTCCAAGAAGTGTTTAGGCACCCGCCCATCTCCTTTGTCGATTAAGAGTTATCAGAAACAGTTTAACATCTGGGTAATTAAAACAGCTTAGCTGGAATTGGGTAGATCTCAAGAAGACAGGTGTTACTGTGAAAATGACTGTGAGAAGTTGACTTTTAACCCTTTAATGTGTACATTACTTGGATTGGATACCTATTACTTTATTCATTTGTGTGTTTTAATGATAATAGTCTTATTAAAATTCATTTTCCATCCATCCATTTTCTGGAGCTGCTTGTCCTGTGCAGTGTCGCGGGGGTCCGGAGCCTATGGGTGCAAGGCAGGGAACAGCCCAGGATGGGGCACCAAGCCGTCGCAGGGCACACTCACACACCAGTCTAAAATCCTTGGTTTCTTTTATCTAACTACAATAAAAGTTATTCAAGAATTCCCGCATGTGTGACTATTGTTTCACAACAGGCTTTTAAAGTTTACATTACTAGCTGTACTTGTTAAGAGATAAATGTCATCCATTTTAATGTGACACTAATAATGATTTTCACTACATCTCAAAATCATGCAGGAGAACTAGTTACTGAGTTAGTTTTCACTCAGATTTTACAAGTATTACAGTCGTAAGCTGCAGTGCCAGTGTGGATTTGATCTCTGGTGTGCTTTGCACTCCTCCACAATCTCCCAGCACTCCCACTGAAAGGGCTAAGCGGCACTAAGCTGCACACACCCCAGTACGACTTCAACAAGGGTGTAGAGAGAAAAAACAGCACCTTCTGGTCTTAGCACCATATTAACCATTAAATGTCCTCCCCCTTATTCATTCGCTTGATAAAACTGGGACTGGATCTCCATGTTTGTCTCCAGTGTTCGCATCGTTTTGCAGACTTTAAAGATTAACAAAGTGCAGAATCAGAAACGCGTGGTTACCTGAGAAAGCCAGGAGGGACAGCAGTGCGGTGAGCGCCAGCACACGCAGCCAGAGCCGGTGGGAAGCCATGGTCTCCTTCACTGTCCCGACTCGAGTGCGGTTTCGGAAGCGGACGGGGAGCGTTCCCTTCTGAGGATCCAGCAAACATTCCTGGAGCAGAGCATGTCACGGCTGGCAGAAGTCCATAAATTCACACAAACAGACTGTCAGTCTTTTCAAACCAAAGCTCGCCTGCACAATTTCTCCGCCAAGCCAACTTGCAATAAATCAACACCTTTCTTCAGCTGCTGCTTGGCAGAGCAATACACTTATAAACACATTCCTGTGTTTCCTCATTATCAAACTCTATTGTTTAATTTAGTCCACTAAAATTACTATAACATTTATGAACAACACAATGGTAAGATGTTTCTGAAAAAGATTATTGCCTCTACCCACACTGTTTCTGTTCAGTCCAATTAGGTGAGTTGGTCCCTCTAAAATTGTTTTTTCGTGCAGTCCCTTTGTTGAGTAAAACGGTCGTGTAATTAATAGGCAGTACTACATCGATAGTGACATTAATCTGCTTATTTGAGCTTGAGCACATGTTAGGTACTGTTCATTAATTAAGTAAATCATTCCCGAAGTGGCATCCCTCCCAAAATGAGATTAATCGGGTTGTTTGTCATTAAGATAATTACTCTATTACTCTAAATGGAACAGCGAAAACAAAGCTGCAAAAAATGCTTAATCCACGTTTATTGTGAGAAAATCAATAAAATATCCCAGGGGCTGGTTATTCTGTACAATTATGAACAAAAGTACAATATCAGCTACTAGTAAATAAAATATTCCCCAGGACCCAAGACCCAAGCGAAACATTCTACAGGATGCTGTTTGACATTAGATTCAGTTTTCTTATTTCTCATTTACACGCTGAAGGACTTCTAGAAATTAAATGAAATGCATCATATGTGATTATATTTAATCGCTTACGCATCATACTTCAGCCCAACTTGAATGCATTTTTTTGTCGAGACTCAGCACCCCGAGCTAAAGCAGATAGGCTTAGCTCCCATTGTCTTCCTACCGCGGTTCCATCAGTGGCCGTGAAACAAACAGGCCTGGCATTTCACCGGTGATATGCATTTTACACATGCAGTGCTTCATATCAGTTCCTGGATGTGGGACGTTGTTGCTCAGCCCAAGTCATCCAGGCTTAAAACTTCAGCCTCACTCAAGCGAGTGTCATAATAAAATGCCATATTATTTGGCACTGATTTTTGATTGATCGCTACAATGGGCTTGTGTGCCATGTACTAAGACTCTTTGAGAACTCTCCTCTGTGGCCTCTCCATTTATTTAGCAGGCACTTTTATCCAAAGATAAAACACACAGATGCAGTCCATATATTCCCATTTTTAGGCGGGCCCTCTATTCATTCCTATGTGCCTAACCCTAATCCCAACCATAAGTAACCATAAGACTTTTGGCATTTTTTGTTTGTGATTGCATTCACATATTTTTATAAAATTGAGGTTATCCCCACAAGTTACAGGTTTTATCACATCATGGGGACATCTGATCCTAAAACACTGAGCCACACACTGCCCTCATGGCTTATGGTCTTTCTTCTTGTTCCTTTTCAGACATCACATAGCATTATAAAGATATCATGAAACATTTTTATAACCCAGCAAACATTCTCTGAATCCTTCACCCTCTGACATCATTTGCATCATTTGGTCAGATGTGTGCCGGAGGAATATTTATACTTCTTATAATGACCCTTCTGATGATTACTCCTGTAAGTGTTCCTCATCATCACCTACACGCTAATGTGCAATTAACTTTGAAATTCAGCCAATCTATATAGAGAAGCTGTTTGTCATCTAAATGTCGGGAAACCGAAGTTAAAAGTGTTAAGTGAATTAATTTTACGCATTAAATGTGTTCCTTTTTGCATATTTTTACTGTTATATGCATGACAAATGTCATGCCCTGCCTGTTGCCTGTTTTCTCTCCTCTCGTTCCAGCCCTCCTGTGGATCACACCAGCTGCCGCTTGTTTGCCCCCTCGCCAACCCGTACAAGAGTGTCTCCCAGTGCTGTGCTCCCCAGACTGGCCATTGATGTCATCCCCTCTGTATACCTGTGATTCCCCTGTATCTGAGTTACAGTGTTTGGGCCTCATTTGGACCATTTGTGTTCCCATTTTGGCTTTAGAGCAGAATAAAGCTCTTTTTGTTCAACCCGATGCCTGCCCTTGTCTCTGGTTACTTCTGGCAGTGACAACAGAAAATATTTTAAATGTCACAATTTGGTTGGAATGCCCTCTGACAAACACAAACCTGATAATAATAACAATAAGAAGAAGATTGGATAGATAGATAGATAGATAGATAGATAGATAGATAGATAGATGATAGATAGATAGAAGGTTAATAATTTAATATCAGTAAGTGTCACGCTCAGCCCCGCCCTTTGTGTCTTTCCCCCTGTTTTGCCCTCAGGCAGGGCTTGATTCGCCGCACCTGTCCCTCGTTGTGCTTTGCCTCATGTTTTACTCCACTTGTTAGCCCTGGACACCTGCCTTGTGTTTAATCCTTGATGTCCTGCCCTAATTTAAGTCAGTCTGCGTCCTGTTCTCGTGGTTGGATATTGTTTAAGCCTTTTTCATAACTGTTCCTGCTTGCAGTCGTTTTTGGCTCCTGTTTCCCGTAATCTGTTGAATAAACGCCCCTTGGAGGGGTTAACTCCCTGCAGCCTGCAGTTATGGGTCGTTCCTCCCGCCGCAAGCATGGCAGTAAGGTTATTATGTATGGTGCGATATTAGCTACTACCAAATACAATACAACCCTGGAGCCAAGTTGCCTCAAGGTCAGGCAGAGCTTTACATGGGCGGATTTGCCTGCATTGTATTCAGTCTATTATCCCATGCACATTCCGATAGACTAAAATGCATTAGACACTACATTATTCTTTTATCTTATTTGTATTCCTTTTTGGCAAGGTCAAGTCAATTCCTTTGGAGCTGCAATTCATTGTCTGATTTAATTTGCACCTTGGCTTGATATTTCCTACTTACTAAAAAAAAAATTACAATGGAAAAACACAACTGGGGTTTGGTTCAAAGTACATGGTTGAGTAACTAAATGCACAGGTATCTCTGGATCCTGTCCATTGTCTAATTCAACTTCACAAATGGAAAGAGAACTGTTTAACCTTTATCTCCACTGCGTGCTGGTTCAAAATCTGACCTTTACTGTCTTAGTAAGAAATACATCAGCAATACTTAGTGAGAACAATTTGTAGATAAAACAGTGTAATTACTCAATATACGCTGTTTCCAGGTTTGCAGAATGCTTCAGCTTCAAACCGACAAGGCCTACAGCCAATTGGGAAACATCAACAACCATGTGTGACATTCCGGGCATAAAAATACAATAGTAATTATAACACCAATGGGAAAATGGCATCAAAGGAAACGTCTAGGGGGCTGAAATGAATACTTTAATTTTCTTTAAGTTCTCATAATACAATTACCCCATTGTATAGCCGCATATACGTGTCATACATTTATCTGCATAGTTCAAACTTCTTTTCTGCTGACAGCTGCAGGCTAATTCCACGTGCTTGAACAGTGTTTACGTAAAAAACAAATCCTACTGGAATTTCATGTTTATTACGCTTTGAATGATAAATACGCAACTGTGTAAGGATTCTTGCTTCTGAAACGCCACACTCTCAACCACACCTCTTCCATTTCCAGGCTTCCTCTGAAAACCACTCGTAACTGTAATTACCCCTCACCACAACCATTCATCAGAGCCGTATTGATTATCACAGGAGGCTTCTTCCCATATTCAGGCAGCAGCAAATTCATTATTAATTCGATGGCCTGCTGGTGAAAGAGTACCAGGATTCTTTATTTAGCCATGCCAAACATATCCGTATATGTGTGTGTGTGTGTGTGTATGCACAGGGACAGGTTTTGGGGAAACATCGGGCACAGCCCCAGTAGCAGCGCGATTTAAAGAGTTTGTTTCTATTGGCAGGGTCTAGGATACAGGACCAAAAGAAACTAGAATTCTCTGAAATATTGCAAATAATGAAAGTAACAAAGTTAAAAGCATCCTCTGTGTGGCTCAACATTTTATCTTCATAGTGTCTTGGCTTAATTATTCTGTTCGGTAAGCTCGTAAAATGGCACCTACAGATGCTTCTTAGTTTAAGCCCTGCAGGCAAAAGATGTCCTCATCTTTTGCAAGGGCTGCAACTTGGGCTGGTAATGACACAAATGAGAGGGACACCTATGTCTAACAGGCGCATCAGTAATTTACAGTCCAAAAGGCTGATTTCTCTCATGATTAAGGTATATTGAAATATTTAAATATACCCTACTTTCTCAGATGATTAATGTCATGGGTTTACCGAACGCGCAACACAATTAATATAAATAATCTGGTCCAAACTCGGATGTTCTTTTTTGTTTATTAATCAAAGAATAACATGTCATCCGAGTTCATGCAGATCTGATTATTATTTAATATTTAAATATGCAGCAGTTGGAACTGACCCAGATTTTGAAGTGTGCTTGAACTGCACCGAAGGTAATTGGATATTTGACCCATGCTGAGAAAAGATCATTTAAACCGATTTTGGAAATAAAGCTGCCTCGGAGTGAGCCCGACACCAGGAGTGTATTAAACACGCAAATTCAGCATGTTTATATATAGGCCCATATTTGTGTTGATCCGCTGCCCCAGATTCTAGGATGTAGAATGTGTTGCACGCACCACCGAAAGGAGGATGGACATTCCTCTAAAGGCAGGCAGGGATGCGTGTCGGAACCGTGATATTTATCAAGCAGGGGAGAAGCAGACGGGCTTTCCTACGAGCACAGCTCATCCCAGCCAGAAGGGTGGCGGGGAGGCTCGCTGGGGCTGGGCTGGGGTCGCCCTGGCGGCACGGAGATCACAGCCTCCGGCTCCTTTCCCGGGTTCCGCGGTGACGCTTCCGGCGGAGCAGCGTAAGCGCGGCGGGCACACGGACGCGGGGGAGATGGAGGGCTTGGAGGGCCGCTTTGGGCGGACGGGAAGCCGCTCTCTCTGCGACGGCGTCTCGCTTTCTCGCACCTCCGTGCCGCTGGCAGCCGGCTGAAAAGGACGGTTGTTTGGGGACTTTAGGGAGCCGCTCTCACTTTTAGGGTGCAACTGCAAGTAAATGCTTTATCCGGAAAGCCAACGGGGCAATTCCTTATCGCCACACCCATTCAGTATTATTATTATTATTAATAATAATAACAACAACAATAATTATTATTTTATTATTAATAATTATGAATAATCATTATTACTATTCAAAAGGTCAGACTTTTGCTACGCCAGCTGCTTCAGTGGTGCACTGGTACTAAAATAAAAGCAAACGCTTTCACGTCCACTCCCGGTCGTCATGGCAACATCACTGGGAGGCGACGTAGCGAGAGGATGCCGCGCGAGTCCTCACTGACGGCGCACGCGATCGCCTCGTGCCAAAGCCTCGTTCTGGAAACAAAGTGACAGGAAGCTCACAGTGACGCTCACGGCTCCGCACCGCACCCCCAAATGGCACATTTATTAATCTGAGAGTGAAATCAACACGCAAACTTCCTGTACACGCCCAAGCACCTCTGCTAATCTTAGATCAAAAAGGCAACATTCAGTATTAAGACAAAAAAATGTGTTCTATAACTGGAGCGCCCCCTTGGGGCCAGAACTGCATACGTTTGCGCCAAAACACCATACACAGCCCCCTGTACCCACTGACCCAACAAATTTTATTAAATAGCCTTTTATTCGACTCCCAATGCAGGCGTTACAAAAAAGTGTCAGTTTCATAGTCCTATGGTGACATAAAGCTCCGCGCGCAACAGACCGTGCCGTGTCAATTATTTTTGGAAAAAAAAAATTAATTGAACAGAAGTATTTTAGTTCTCAACACACTGTCAACAGGTACAGTACCTTACACTGCTGGATCTGAACAAATTTATTTTTGCACCTTATGATTTAAATATACATACAGTGGAAACAGGAATTAAATAATAATGCTCAAAAACATCTAAAAGGTCAGGGAAACCAGTTGTTCAGCAGACTCATAGGTAAACAGACATGGCAAATGTACATTTTGCTTTCCTTCCTCCTTGATACAGAATTAGTGTAGAGAGTCAGCTATAACTGAAAGAAAATAAGTGAACAATGATGCTGGAGAGAGTAACGGGACACAGATAGTATGAGGGTGGCACGTTTGGTTGTACTGACGGACATTCAGGTCCCAGCTGGGAGGGGGTCCATTCTCCCCACCTGGAGTGGGGGGGGGGAGTCAGTTCTGTTAGCCCCCTGGACAATCTTGAGGCGCGTTAAAGCCTTAGTGTGCCGTGTTCTCAAGTGCTGGGACGCGGTGTTCGGCGTAAACCCCCAAAAGAGGCTGAGGCGGGTCCATGGTCAGGACGGCGCTTAAAAGTGCCATAAACATCCTGCAGCCACATGGGTGCTGCGCATAACCAAAGCCACGCACTAATATCTGTGTCATAGCAGTGAGCGCCATCACTCCGCCTGCATCTACATAAAGAAATGAAGAGAAAAAAAACTAGAAATCCTCGGCGACTGCACGGTTCCGGTGCGCAGGAACGCAGTGGTGACGTCGAGTTTGGCTTGGAGGGGCGGTGAGCACCGTTACCCAGCTGTGCCCCCCAGAGGCTAGACGTAGAGCAGCACTGCCGGACGAAATTATCCTTGCCGTCGGAGCGAGGGCTGGAGCACGCAGCATGCAGCAGTCACTCGGTGAGGGCACTGTCCTTGATCTGTTGCACAGAACTCAGGAAAGGGTCTGACGAAGCAAAAGGCCCAAAGGACAGACAGGCATATGAAACACTTAAATAAAACTGACTTGGCGGCAGACTCGGCCATGGTCGGGGGGCCGTGTGGGCGTGGCCTGGCCGTGTGGGCGGGGCCTGGCCGTGTGGGCGGGGCCTGGCCGTGCCGCCAGTCAGCCGTTCTTTGCGTTGGTCGACCAACCCGGGGAAGAATCGGGAAGGAGGGGAGTGGAGAGGAAGGGGCTGGTAGAGGCGACTCTGATTGGTCGAGGTGAGAGTTCAGACAGGGCGGGGGCCCGGGGAGGGGGACGGTCACAGCAGCGGCTTGATGAGGTACAGCTTGTCGCCACGCTCGCTCGTGAAGATGGGTGCCTTCTTGTAGTGCTCCAGCAGCTCGTCCATGGTTGTGAAGCGCCGTTGGCCGATGCAGAAGGTGCCCTCCGACAGCTGCACTTTGAAGTGCTTGTTCTTCCCTGGGGCCTTCAGGGACACGGAGAAGTCACTGGGCTGCAAAGGCGAGGGAGAAGGAGGCAAAGAAGTTATTGGCATTCTTTGCTGATATTTAGTTCTGCTGATATTCTAATGTTGCTAGTTTTACCCAATAGGAATTAGTGAAACTCCCACAGGATTGACCAATTGGTGACGGACAGGGCACTATAATCCCACCCACTTCAGCCAAATCCTCTAATGAATAACACACACACACACACCAATAAGGGTTCTGCCCTCCCTTCAATTAATTCACAGCTATGCAGACTCACACTGCATGATGCGACAGCTGAATTGACAGCTAGGAGGACACCCTTCATAAACTTCATTTCACATTCACACCAGATGGGGGCACCACACATTCACAGGTTTATTTTGCTGCTGTCGGCTTGTGAGGAAACACCTCACCTCGCCTCCCCCCCCCCCACCCCCCCCCGTTACACCCAACACTAAGTTAACATCTTGGTCTAAAAATATGCCACAAAAATAGGACAACTATGAAATAAAAAGTCCCCTGAGTTTTACCCATGTGGCTCACGTAAGCCTGGTGCCGAGCCCTTAATGCACGTCTAATGAGCCCCCACATTAAATAGTAAGAATGAATGAAAAACAGGTATAACCCAGCATAACACCATTCACTTTCTGCCCTGTCATTTTAATTGTGATGTTCTCCTCTATTCCAGTACTTAATGAGGGTGTCTCGGCGGGTAGACATGCTGGGGGCTTCAAATCCCACCCCTGTGTTATGTGTGCATGCAGTTTGTCTGCTCCCCATGCCGATTCCTCAGGGCAGTCGGGCTCGGCATCTTCTCGCAGGCCAAAGACTGTAATTTGCCAGTGACGTGTGACTCTGTATGTATCGCTGCGTTTCATTTGTACCCGTAATTTGGAAATTCCGAGTTCCGAGAAGGACATTTCAATTGAATCATCCCTCGACATTGAAATTCCAACTCGTGAAGTCGGAGGAATCTACACAACCCTTTATCAGCTGTAAAGTTGTAGCTTTATATTGCTTATTAGCACTTACGTTTTACTTGAGGCACAGTAAATCGGGTATATGCGCAGGACTGTGTTGCTACGGTGGTTTTATGTGCAAAATACTGCATAAGTGATATTGCCAACAATGGCCAACGACTTCAGAAAAGCAGGATTTCTTACGTAGTCAGATAACTAGTCAGATTTAATGTAGTCTGTCCAAACTGTACGTGAATGAAGGCCATTCAAATAATAATAAATTAAATCCAACAAGTTCCTCATGCTTTTTGAAACCGGTCCCTGGTATTACAAAATTGCTTTCCGACTTAACTGGAACATGGTTAACTAGAGTGTGACGTCATTCTCAGTTCTGAGTTCCGACCGCCAAGGTAAATGTAACACAGCAGTATAACACAACACTACACCCTACATGTGGTGCATAACCCCGCCTACTGCCCAGTAAGGAAAATCCATGCGCTCCTCACCGAAGACTCGCTGTCCCGCACCAGGAAGTCTCCCTCCACTCCCCGCTCGTTGAGGGCGCACTCCGCCTGGTGCCGCGGATTGCTTATTAGCACTTACGTTTTACTTGAGGCACAGTAAATCGGGTATATGCGCAGGACTGTGTTGCTACGGTGGTTTTATGTGCAAAATACTGCATAAGTGATATTGCCAACAATGGCCAACGACTTCAGAAAAGCAGGATTTCTTACGTAGTCAGATAACTAGTCAGATTTAATGTAGTCTGTCCAAACTGTACGTGAATGAAGGCCATTCAAATAATAATAAATTAAATCCAACAAGTTCCTCATGCTTTTTGAAACCGGTCCCTGGTATTACAAAATTGCTTTCCGACTTAACTGGAACATGGTTAACTAGAGTGTGACGTCATTCTCAGTTCTGAGTTCCGACCGCCAAGGTAAATGTAACACAGCAGTATAACACAACACTACACCCTACATGTGGTGCATAACCCCGCCTACTGCCCAGTAAGGAAAATCCATGCGCTCCTCACCGAAGACTCGCTGTCCCGCACCAGGAAGTCTCCCTCCACTCCCCGCTCGTTGAGGGCGCACTCCGCCTGGTGCCGCGTGACGTTACCGTAGTACCAATCCTTGCCGGCGAACTTGCCGGTGCGCGAGGGCCCCGTGCGCCTAACCGGTGAGTAGAGGCCCCCGGGAGGCCCCCGGCCATCGCTCACGATAGCCACATAGTTCTTGGGCACCAGGCCCACCTGGCCGCGAGCGTTCTTACACTTCCACCACTCGGGGTCGTTCTGCGGCTTCTCCAGCACCTCCATCACCTCTCCTTTCTCAAAGTTCAACTCCTCGTCCGTCACCGAGCTGAAGGGGTAGAGAGTCTGGACCATGTGTAGGACCTTGTGGCCCTGGCCGTTGCTGACCGCCGCCCCCGGACGCGAGGACAGGTAGCTGGGGGCCTCTGCGGACGCTTCGTCGCTCTCCTCCAGCACGTAGTTGGAGGGGAACCAGCCCACCTGGCCCGTGAAGCTTCCCCGCCACCAGCCATCGCTGCACTTCTCCATCACCATCACGCGCGTGCCCTTCACCAAGGTCAGCTCGTCCTCCCGCTCGGCCACGTAGGAGAACTTGACGAGCGCCGGGATGTTGAGGTCGTAGATGCGCTCGGCCCCGCTGCTCCCGTTGGCGGGGTATTCTGCCTCCGTGCTTGGCGTCGGCGAGGCGTCGCGGGCGCTGGTCTTCCGCTTGGTCCGGCCCAGACCTGCCGTGCAATACAGAGGAGGCTTGTTAGACAATCAGAGACAGACTCAGGCCCTCGCATGCATACAATTATGGGCCAAGCGCACACAAATGCAGACATGCGGGTTTTTTTTACATTGTATTTTATGCTTCAGCAGATGCTTTTATCCAAAGCAGCATACAGGAATGCGCAAGTCTTGGGTAGCGGTGCACCGATCCAATATTCAGGATCAGTATCGCCACCAATCCATAACTATTAGACGGATCGGCCAAATGTGACCGATCCACGTCCAATACTTATTTATATAGTTTCCGGCAGTCTGTAAAAAGCTAGCCTCCATTTATTGTTAAATCGAATTATACAATCAATCGCAGGAGAGCCCTTTCCCATCTTAGATGTGCTCTAGTGGCATTCATGCTGAACGCTAACGCTGCTGCTCAGTGTACTGGCCACTCAGTGGGGGGGCGCCCCGTGACTTCAGCCCACTGTGACGGCACATGCATACCCTTCGCAGTAGGAGGAGCATAAGAACATAAGATAAGAGGGGGACGATCTGAAAGTGCTTTACGCTTTAACTAACAGCACAGCGATTTGCAGTCTTTGTGAAAACAACGTTTTTAGAGGCGGAAGTAGCATTTAGTGGAAAATCCCACTAAACGAAACGCACACAATTGTGCATTGTCTCGCACTAAATTTAATGTTAGATATAAATAACACCTCAGCTTCAATTTTCTTCACGCTGATAAAAAAAAAAAAAAAACAAATGCTACCAAGTGGACCAATCACAGCGCTTTCTGTCTGCGTTGCTGCAGCGTATATTTACATTTCTGGAGGGGTGCATGTCAGCCAAAGACGTAGGACCAACGGGATGCAGAATTATATAATCAGCCCTTATAGTCAAGGTTTTGTTCCTCTGTAAAGACCTTTCAAGCTGAGAATCCTGATATAAATGAATGAGTAAGATTGTTCGATTTTTTTCCAGAGCAAATATACATACATGTACTACCCAGATTAATAGCTTTAAACATTTTCTTTGACTGCCTAGGACACGTGCACGACAGTACACATGAATCATTATTAATTTTTTACTTTTTTTGGGGGGGGCAGGATCAGATAGTCCCAGGAAGAATTAAGGTTAAGGGCCTTGCTCAAGGGCCCAATTGTAAGAAGTCCCTGGCAACCTTGAGAATTGAACCGGCAACCTTCTCATCATAGCCAACAAAATGTGACACTGCATCATAGGGTCAATGGGGTCAGATTCTCAAGTCACCGGCGAATACCTATAACCAAGGGTGACCATTCCTATCCAGAAAGGGGCTTCCCTAATTAGACTACTAATTAGAGGACTGATTGGCTGAAGAGTCTTCACACCTGTGTTTGAACAGCTGACCTAAAGGTTCTCAGAAAACCTGCATACACGCCGGCCGTTTGCTGATAAGATTGCTAACTCCTGTTTTAGACCATCACATATGAGAAAAAAACACACCTTGTGCAATCTCATATCAACCACTAGAGGTCTCTTTTCTCTCAACGTGATCCCATCTATCCAATTCAAAGGCCACCGGATTATGGAACAGCATAGTAAATATTGACTCCGCATTGATTATAGTCAAATTCAAATAGGACGGCCTTTCTGCAGTGGAATGATGGTGGGGGGAGGAGCGACCAGCAGCGGCAGGTAGATGTTGGCAGACTTGCTCATCCGCACACGGACGGCAGCGCGCACAAAGCTTCAAAGGACCTGTTAACATGGATCCCGGCTTTTCCGTTTAGGGGACACAGCCCATTCTATTCCTCACCACCATCCCTCGCTTATTATGCTCATCTGTCTGCCTTTGGGATTCCCCAGTTTCAAAAGCCACAGAGGGAAGAGACGCATGCAAACCAGCCCGGAACATTATACGCACAAAAACACGCTCCTCCTCCCTTTATCATGCGTTATCATCTTTTATCTTTGTGCCTCAGTGTGGGTGATCGCTTGCCAGCTCAGCTCGAGGGCCCCGATGCAGGTTCACGCAGAGGCCACGCTCGGAGTCCTACCGGTGCTCACAAACCAGTCTAGACCATAATTATTGGCAGTTTTCACACATTACAGAAAGCCGTCTCAATGTTTAGACTGCTACCTCAGCCCGGGCCTTTTAAATCCTGCTGTCCTTTGTCACAGCACTACAAATTACACCCCCATGTGGCCCCTTTTCACCTTAATGCCAAGGGTAACCATCCTTTTCTCATTTAATTAGCTTCCGTTAATAAAACGCTACGCATCAGCCCATGCGCAATGTAAACGACTTTAGCGAGTTAATAAAATGTTTAGCGCCTGAAATGTTTGTCACCGTGCAGAGCGTGGGGCATATAAGAGGCCGATCGATCAGGAAACGGGCGAGCACCATCGACAGCCTGAAAGGCCTCATTCCCCTGCTGCCTGGCGTCAGAGAGCAGACAGGCACCGGCAAGCCGTTTTCCCGTAGGAGCAGTTTTGTTGTGTAGCAGGTCTGTAAAAGGTGCCATCAGCAGGAAAACCCGCCCTACTCCTGTGCGGGGAGTAGGCGGGGCCATTATATGCCACACCCATACCTATCCATCCAGCCATCCATCAGCTTGGGAGACAGGGGGCTTCCTATATACACACACTAACCATGGAGCACTGTGTTAGACAGTTCCGTCTTAAACACTGAATAAGTCACGCACCGTTAACGCACTGCAAAAGGGGGGCATAAATCAGGAAAACCTGAAACTATTGAAATTACCAGCGTCTCGCTGGAGTGTACCCACAATTCCTAGCAGCACGGTACTCAGAGAGGGACGGTTGCTCACAGCAGCCCGCATGATGAACACATCTCTGTCAAAGCAAGGCATACATTTTTCATGCACCTCTTTAAAGCTTTTGCAAAAAAAAAAACTCTGGAAATTAGCTAATGAATCATAAAACATCCACAGGAATCTAATAAACTGAGGCAGAGATTACCCCCCTCCCCCCAACCTCCTGTTACTGTAGCGACCATTTTCACAGCCAGCCCCGGGGGTTTGCATGAGAGGAGGAAGGACAAAAAGGCAGAGAGCCGCCGCGGAGTGCCGAAACCTCGGGAGGATGCAGGGAGGCGCGCCGCCCCGGCAGCGACGGGGCCCTCGGGGGCCAGCGCGGCCGGAACACGGGGCCCCCTTGCGGAAGGAGCAGCACAGATCAATCCAGGAGGAGGCGTCCTACACGACAGCACAGGATGGATCGGCGGCCCGGACCGAGAGACCGTCCAAGTCGACATCCCCCACAAAAGCATTTCCCGCACAGATGGAAAGGCTTCAGTAAACATCCCCCTCCCCAAGCAAGATAATAGGAAGAAAGGCAGAGTCTGCTTCACGAGGGGGGGGGGGCGATGGAAAAAGTGTTATTTTCAGACATTTCCAACAGTGACTCGGCCCCCCCCGCCCGACCCTGGTTCTGCACGCCGTGACAGCACACTCATGTTCTGCATCTCTAATGCGGCTAAACTCCTCTGATGCACATTTACATCCAAGGCAGGCGTGTCAAAGGCACATTTCAACACATCCCAAGCAGAAGGAACTCACAGAATGCAACTAAACAAAAAAAAAAAAAACTAAGCAAAATCAATTTGACCACACAGGTTAACATTCTTGGGAGAGAATAATAATTAAAATGGCTTCAAAAACTTGAATTACTGACATTTACAGGGGCATTAACTAAAGTTATCATAATTTAAAATCTGGTCATAATGCTTATGGTTCAGGGTGAAAAAAGAAACTGATTGGTCAACCACTCAGTCAATCTTCCATCTCCAACAATACGGTTACAGCTGCAAGTACTGTGCAATTATTGTCATCATGACCAAGAAACCTGCATCCCTCTTTATCAGTGCTCAGTGCAAGCCTGGCTTCTCAATGCATTGATTCAGAAACACACTGAACCCTAAACCCTAAAAGATTGGCAAGAAAACCATCACCACCATCTCACATCCAACATCCTACCAGGCAGTGCAGCATATAAGCTCTTAACCGAGCCAATAATGTAAAAAAAAAAAAAAAAAACAGTTATAAAAGGTCTCTGCAAAAATGATCTACTTTCCATTTCATTTCAGTCTAGGTGCTGAAAGAGGGGAGACAATATAACGTCATAAGGCTTCGTAATTTGCCTCACTTAGCATCGCTGTGTGCGCGCGCGTTCAAAAGGTTAATTAACGCCGATTTCACTCCATTATCAGCAAAATTTTCAAACGTTTCAGACTGTAAAAATGTAACCAATAGGATTATCTTCTCCCAGCACTTCCTAAACTGTCACTTTCTGCATTTGTGGGGTATGCTAATCTACTCTCACACTCAGCATGGGATGACAGATAGGGAAAATGTTTATATTTCAAAGGAAGCTCTTATCGGGCCAATCTACACAGCTTTCTGCTTACGAGTCTGAACCGATCTCGATTCAGGGCCAATTACACAAGCCCATCTCTCCCCTCCAGAGGGACTGCCACTGGGAACCACCAACACAGAGGCCTTGACCTCTAAAATTGTTTGGGGGGGGCGGTTTATACTACTTTCACCTGAAATTTGAAATCGCTAATGTCTAAATGTTTAAAAATAGTATACCAAAGCTGGATATGCACAGTTTTACCTTTAATAACAATTAATTGTGATCCAGGCCGGGTGAGTCACTGAGGACGTCAGATTGGCCTCAGAGAGGCTAATCCCCAGGGCAGGGATTGTATTTGTTTGTGTGTGGGGACAGTTCCATTGGTTCCTTAACCATAAGTCACCAAAATCACAATGCATTTCTAGTTTTTTTTTTTGACTGCAGTCAGTTATTTTTTTTAATTGAGTTTTCACTTGTGGGGCCAAAATGGTCGTTACAATCTCAAAATAACAGGTTTTTAATCACATTGTGGTGGGGATCACGAAGTAATACATACCCCCCCCCCCTCCCCGAACACACACACATACATACACACACATTTGTGATTATATCTTTGTTGGGACCCTCCATTCTTTTCTATAGGGAAACTCTAATCCCAACATTACACCCCTAACCCCTACCCAGCCCTAACCGCTACCCAGCCCTGACCCCTACCCAGCCCTAACCGCTACCCAGCCCTGACCCTAACCCTAACCTTAACCTTAACGATAAGCAACAAAACAAAATATGAGAATTTGGAATTTTTAGTTTTTTGATTGCATTCACATTGTTATGAAAAGTGGTCCTCACAATGGCAAAATAACAGGATTTTATCACACTATGGGGGACAATTGGTTCCCCACAATGTAATATGAACATAATACACACACACACACACACACACACGTTACAGATGGACATCCACAGCGGTCTGCTTCATTTACACTGAGGAACGCCATGACCTGCCCACACCTCCTCTCCTCCCACCACCCCACCGATGGAGAAAGAGCCTCAGCAGCTGAAACGGCCCCAAACCCCCCATCCACAGCTCCTGCCCACACACAGACTGACTTGGCCCAGACGCCAGCGTGAAACAGGTACCGATTCATACAAGTACAGCAGCTGTCAGAACAACCGGATTCCCGGCCAATCACAGCAACGGGGGCGGGGGGCGGGGCTGTTTAGCACGTTAAACGCTCATGCCGCATAAATAGGTACACTCTGACGCCGCTGGCAAAATCACTCAGCTACTGTACAGTGGGACATGGGCGTCAATCACCAAATCACCAAGGCTATTTATCACGACTAAGAGGGCGGGGCTGCCGAACCAGACGGGGGTTATCTAGCAGAGCGTTACTCAGAGAGTCTCCAGTCCCCCGCTAATTAACCAAAACAGCTCTCATTCCTGCAGATACATGCATCTCCTTCCAGACTTAACGCATGCTGACTAACCGAGGTATACAGGACAAGAGGACGACAGAAAACATCTGATTCACTTTTAATCGAGCACAAATCATTAGCATCCCTCGCACATTTGATGGCCTCGATAAGAACAAATGATATACGCGACTGGAAAACATGGCTGTCATCACCCACTCTTGATGTGATAACAGTCGCTCTTAACAGCGAGCTGTTCATGGACATCCAGGCGCTCGTGGTCGCGCTCTTGGGTATGATGTCACAGTGCTGCCGGAGAGTGTTACTCCTGCCCAGACAGCCAAGCGAGTAAAAGCAGCTCCGGCTTCGCACGAGGCTCTGCCCGTAATGGTGATGGGACACGCCGTCTCTCCCATCAGGCCTCGAATATAAATCACACACACCACACTGTCTGGCTCTCCAAGTGCACGTCTGTGCATAACTAGAACACAGGTCATTACACCCATACATGTTTCAAATTATGAAACCACTGGTTTACAAGCCCGCACATGTTATGAGGAGCCTGTCTTCCTGAGAAACATTCCCGTTGCAGTTTTCTGGAGTGTATGACATTTAGCATGTTATAGAAAGAAAAGGGCAGCCTTCAGTAACGAAACACAGCAAATATTACATTACATTACTCAGGTGATAAGCTTTTTAAAGACCACCGATAAGGGATTCATAGGTGGAATTTATCTGCCTTCACACTGACATCACGGTTCAGGGAGAATCAGAAGAACTCCGACATGGCCGGCTGTGTTTCTAGCTAGTCTCCAGTCCTTTTGAAATGACTGGACTGGCTCCTCCCCAATGTGTAGACCAGGGGTGGTAACCTTGGCGACAGCCAATCGGAGGCCGGCGGGAACAAGGAGCACTTCAGTGCTCCCTGCCTGGTTGACCTTTACGGAATTACTCAGCAGATGCTGCGTCCGAGGGCTTCATAAGTGGCGACGGTGGAAGGGTTCCCACATGGAAGCCCACCGAAGCTTGCCTAAGAGCCTGCCAAATAAAGGTGGCCGCTGCTCCTGGACACGAAGCAAGCATTAATGCACTGGGTGCAAACAGAATAAATAAATCCAAGTGATATGACAGTCAGACAAGCAAAAGTGAACAGATAACATTTTGGCAGCTGGCCTGAATCAACCTCAGATGAGTCTCAGCGGAGGGAGCGCACGTTAATTAGACCAAGACCGCGTCACCCTCGGCTCCTGGTCGATACTACGGTCAATGGCGCACGGCGTGTCTCTGTTCGAACCGTCACACAGGGTCAGTTACTTCTCATTACTCCGCAGAAGCGTTTCCATGACACTGTCCCTGGACATAATCAGGCAGCCGCTCCCAGCGTTATCGGCATCAGACGCGTTTGCAAGACCGGCCTTGTATTGTTCTGAAAGGCTGCCAAGCAAAAAAATAAATAAAAAAATAAGAAGTAGGTTATAGTATAAAATGAAAAGGATTAGCAGGGGAACTAAGCAGATCTCCTGACAGCTCCATCGCCTTTGGCAAACTTCAGGCTGCTGGTGCTGTAGAGTGTTAGGGAGAAGACCTGCAGGTTCAAGAAGAACGATGGGGTCCCAGTTGCGTACCGAAAATACCCCTGGTTTGGAAACGCGGAAGGGATAGAACTTCACTTTGCCCGTCTTTTTCTTTTTGACTGCAGCCAAAGGAAGGTTTGTTACTTCCCTTTAATGGATGACTGTTTTAACATTAACAACCAGCCACTGCATGGGTTTGTTGACATGAGGAAGTATCTTCCAGGGGTAAGCGAGTTCCTAACACAAGGCAGAGTTTATAAATGAAGGCTTGTTCACGGAGCTGCTGGAAGCTTCCTCGAAAACGGGACAGCTGACGCACCCTCTCTGCACAAACACCGAGCGCGAGTGAAAGAGTGGGAGAGGCTGAAAAGATATCAGTACTCAATCATATGTGCGGAATTAACTCCGTCCTTTGTGGGTACAGTACGAGCAGCACAGAACACAGTAGCAGGCATATACAGGTCTGTGGATTCCTAAACAAGTTTCTCTTTTTTAATTATTTAATTACCCACTGTTTTGGTTATTAAATGGGAGGGATTCAAAGCTGTGATGTATAAAAGATGCACAAAAGCACATAGTGTTATTATGCTAATAAGGCCCTGTGCACCCGCCATAGAATGCACAAGATAATAAATAAAACATTCATTCATTCATTCAGTTTGGTTCTTCATGGCCTTCCAACATTTTGTTTACATTTAGCTGAATGCCTGGGACTTTCAAGTTCAAGGTGACTTGCCGAATTAGATTTATAGACTGAACCTTTCCAGGGTGCGTTTCAGATGGTCGGTCTGGCCCATGGACCATGCAAAACTGGACCAGAAAAGTTGATTTGCAGATTTCAGCTCTCATCTCTGATGGCTGCTGGGTATGACTTCACACGTAAGTCAGGTAGCACACCAAATAACCCTATCTGTCCAAAGAACCGTACAGAACTGAAATGGGCCAGGCATGATTTGAAGACTCCGTGACATAAGTTACTTTAGATTTTTGCGATCCATGTTCATTTTTGGCCATATGAACTGTAAGGAAATAGCAGTCCACGTGATTTGCCTGCAAAACAAAGTAAACATTCTCTCATATTGTTGCCATCGTGCACAAATGAGAGCCCCCAGCTGCCTCTGAACTCTTCACCCCCAGCAGCCGGATTCCGAACGCCGTCCGTGATGCTTTTGGCGAGCCGGAGGCAGCAATGTGACATGACAGTGGCCATCCGTCTGCGTGCATGCGTGTATTTTAGCCAGCTAACTCTGCAACAGGCTGCAGCAACCCACACAGGTCTGTAAATAAAATGTAAATCCAAAAAAATGTTAACCTGCTCTGTATCCCTGCTATGGATCGCCCCGTCACAGACATCGCGGGCCAGTGGATCCCGGCTACAGCTCGTCACGTCTGCGTCGGCTCCTACGCGTCGATTAGCCTCCCTGCTGATTTACGGAAGCGATTTCGGCAGCCTACGCCGGCGCTAACGGGCAGGCCTGCCGAAACACGTTATACGGGCATCCCGTCGCAAGGCAGCCCTCGTCGTCTTTGGTCCTCATCGCAGAACGTTCTGTTAGCAGAAGGGCGCTTTGGCCTGGTTTCTCATCCACTGGGTTTATATATATATATATATACACACACACACACACACACACACACGTTTTTTTTTACAGGATAAGGAACACTAAGCCTGGAAGCACTTCATCAGCTGGGTGACATAATACCTTGGATGTTTTTAATGACAACTTAGGATCACAACAACAACACAAAGCCCTCTGATTGGATTTATTGTTAGACACAGCTATGGGAATATCAAATCCAAGCATCCATCCACTCCCGTAGAGTCGCCGGTATCCCGTTACCATGAGAGGACCACACAGTTTGATGCTCCGCATGAACAGAGCCAGCAGGGCTGCACCTCACTGGAGCATCTGGGGACCAGACAATAACAAGCCGCCGGTGTCTATGCAAAAAAAAAGGCAATCTCGCTACAGACAAAGTATATCATTTACCAATTATATCAGCTTTCCGCTGTTCCACAATCCTGATGCCATATGGTTTAGAGGGAGCTGAGGCACGGAATGATGCGAGGGCCAGGAAAAAGGGAAGAGGGAAGAGGGCCTTACGGAGCATAACTCAGGAAGCATGTAGGCCTTTTCCAGCAAGGAGATCGCCATGCGGCATGTACACCGATAAACTGGGATTTCCACAGAGGATTCCTGTCCCAGCGCAGAGGTGACCGATGGCCACTGTGGGCGGCGGTAGCAGGAGGAACCCTAAGCGTATGGTGGACTTCCAGAAGTAGGACAGTCACTGGGAGGATGCTAATTTCGCATCCCCATCATGACACTAAGAGATTCAAAACAGTGCTACATTACATCAGAAAGTGAGACTACAGCTAACATTAACTCAAGTAATGATCTTATTAGTCAATCACAATCTCCAGTGCCCAACCGATGTTAAGAAAAGGCACACAAAAGGGACTATAATACCCAATCAGGTGGTTTGCAAACCTGCAAACCTGTTTCCTGGGTCCTGTGTACACACTACAGATGATTCCCACACCCACGCACCACACCCATAGACACTGCCCACATATCTACTCATAAACTCCCCAAATTCCGAGTTGCTTAAAGGCCCGTAACGCATCATCGAACACCTGTGCCACTCCTCCGCAGAAAGGTTCCCCCCCCCAAAAAAAAACCCATCAGTTCAGCAGAAGTTACTCGGGTTCTCGTTCTATCGAGCTGTCATTCGCCGTTAGGCTGAACAAAATTCCCGGTGACGCATCACCGAAACTTCTAAAGACCTTCATCATTCGGGTGACAGGTTAGAAGTTTTTCGAGAGTCTATAGCTAGGGTACTCAGACCATCTTCTGTCGCAGCCATGCTACCCAGCCTCTGCAGGCTGAAAGCAAAGGCAGCCAGCCTGATAAAAGGCCTGCTGAATCCACGCAATTTAAGTGCCGGTAAGAGGCGTGTGAAACCCCTGTACCCATAATGCACTCTTTACAGCCCAAGGGTTTCCATCAGTTGCACATCCACCTGACTTCCAACCACGACAGAAATTACGCAACTTGCGTACCTAGAGTGTGGACATGTGGTCACTTTTCACCTCTGCATGAGCCTGCAACACATCGCTGAACGCGCTGGGACACACACGGAAGGAACAGGATATAGAGTCGCTCTCCTTACCCAGTGTGTCCTTGAGGTTCTTCACCAACGAGCCCTTTTTCAGGCTGTTCTTGCGCTCCACGTAGTTCGAGGGGACATAACCCGTCTTGTTGGAGGCGTTCCGCACCCTCCACCACGTCTTGGAGTCGTCCAGCAGCCAAAGACGCTCATTTTTCCGGATGTCAAGTTCTTGGTCCTGCTGGGCTGTGTAGTCCCACTTGGCTATAACTATGACCTCTTCTGTCATCTTTCATGGAGTCCTTCTATGCCAGAGGAAGAGAGAAAGAGAGGGATAGAGTAGGTAAAGAACAGTGAAGCGTACCCTTCGTCTGGGAAAACCAGCAACCGGGCAGGGTAATCATAAAGTTGCGAGGCCGGGGATTCGCACTGACGACATTCAAAGTTATGATTTCAGGCGGTTCCTTACGGAGCTGGTATGGGAGTGTGGCGAGTGGATCATCGCTTCCATCGGAAGGGGAAAAAATACATTTCTATTGTCTCCATAAGCGCGGTTCATTCCCTACCCCTCAAGCCGCAGTCTGGCACCCTTGGCAGACGACCCGCGGCATGTGACAGCCGGAACCATGAATCCTGGCAGGAGCAGAAAAAGCCCGTCTAAGTGACCGGGCCGGATCGAGCCAGAATTAGCTGCTAACAAAAGCACATTTTCGGAACCTGATCACGCGTGTAAATACAAGCCGACGTATAGGTATAATACTGCCTTTTTACGGCGTATTTAGAACAGGCTTTCTTCTGAGGACGCCAACGTTCAGTACATAGTTTCATTACTAAAGATCATCCACAAAACCCGACAGATCCAGAACAGATGGTAAAATATAAAGCATACAGGAAAGCTTTCATGTAATAAGCTAGTCATTTATACAATGTGCCATTACAATCCTATCATTTAGCAACAATGGTGGGGAGGGGGACTACATTTCTGTTAATCTCCATGTTTGAAGAGCTTGCTAAATCCTATTTGAGAAAAGAAAGTACAGAGCAAGGTACGAGTCGGGGCCTGCTGCTCCAAGAGAGTCGGCCAGCTTAATTAAACCATCCACTGTCAAATGTCAAATCTGGAGCTGCAGACAGATCGGGGAGATACTCCTCACCTCAGCAGAGGGCTCAGGGGCAGCAGCGGGACGTAGTGAGAGCCTGATAGATGCCAGCGGTAGGGAGAGGGGCCTTCGAAAGTGCTTACAGGCGTCCGACGGCCTGTTTCCCCTTCCAGGGTCGGCCCTACTGGCAGGGAGCATGAGGGACGCGTCGGGCGTAACTGCGGGCAACCTGGCCTTCGATTTTCCGCTAAGTGAGTCAGGCCCGCTGTGCGTGATGAGACGTTACACGTACACGGCGCCCCATACTTCCCAGGTCATAATATCGATTAGTCTATGCCCCGACAGAGCCAACCTACTCACGAGTCGGCGGTTAAGCGACCTTCCCTTAAATCGGTCGGCAGAGTCCGAGAAGCTAAATGGTTCCGTGTTCACATCGGGTTTAACTCATTTGATCACATTAATTAATTTTATATATCACATTATCAATATAATTTTATTATACAAACAGTCTTGATTGCTTCAAATGCAATATTCCTTGTAAGTTATAGCACTAGGCAGTAAAAGATTCAGATTTTAATTTTTTGGTTTTTTGAAACTTTCAATTCTAGGCCATGCCATGCACACTACTACCACCACTACTACTACCACCACTAGCACTACTACTACTACTACCACTACCACTACCACCACCACCACCACCACTACTACTAATACTAATAATAATTATTATTTCAGTTACATATAGCTAATATTTTGTAGATGACTGGCAATTTCATGGTCTTGAAGTTCCAAAGTGAATGAAAGATTCAATGTCTCGCTCCTATTTTATGCTGAATACTGTCACGTCCTGATTATTATGCCTCCCTGAAGAAGAGCAGTTTCCATAGTAATCGCAGGCTAGTTGTCACCCATCTCAGCTGGGACGGCAGTTAAAATACAAAAGGACATGCAAACATCCGTCTAAACCCAGACACGACTACAGAACGAACAATTAAGCATGACTTTCCTGTTCAGGGGGAACACTGGCTCAAAGACATAGGTGGTCGGAAGGAACACTGCTATTTACGTTACGCTGTGTGTTCAGATCGCGCAGAAATGTGGAAGGTAAATCAGATGCTGGCACTAGAGCCATGACTGGTTACTTTCCTGTGTACTAAAAATGTTCCGCAGCACTGCTTAATGAATACCAATGTTCTCACTAGTAAATATGCTAACACGGACATTTTTATTAATTTAGCAGACATTTATCTGAAGCAACATATTTCTCAGGAAACAGGGTCAGCCAGAAACTGGAACAATTAGGCCTTGCTCGAAGGCCCAATGGTGAAATCCCTCTGATGACCCTGGGATTCAAACCGGCGATCTTCCTATCACAGGCACAGCACCCCAACACACCAAGGCACACAGCACCCCAACACACCAAGCTGCACAATGCCCCAACACAGCGCCCCAACACACCAAGGCACACAGCACCCCAACACAACAAGGCACACAGGAAACCAACAAATCAAGCTACACCCCAAGGCACACAGCTCCCAAACACCCCAAGCTGCACAATGCCCCAACACAGCGCCCCAACACACCAAGGCACACAGTACACCAACAAATCAAGCTACACACCAAGGCACACAGCTCCCAAACACCCCAAGCTGCACAGAGCCCCAACACACCAAGCTGCACAATGCCCCAACACAGCGCCCCAACACATCAAGCTACACATCAAGGCACACAGCTCCCAAACACCCCAAGCTGCACAGAGCCCCAAAACACCAAGCTGCACAATGCCCCAACACATCAAGGCACACAGCTCCCCAACACACTAAGCTGCACAGAGCCCCAACACACCAAGCTACACAGCGTCCCAACACACCAAGCTACACAGTACCCAAAAACACCAAGCTACACAGTACCCCAACACACCAAGCTACACAGTACCCCAACACACCAAGCCACACAATGCCCCAACACATCAAGCTACACAGAACCCCAACACATCAAGCTACACAATGCCCCAACACACTAAGCCACACAGCGCCCCAACACACCAAGTCACACACCGCAGCCCACAGAGGAAGCATTCTCAGTTGTGTTGTTGAGTAGATAGATACTGATTCAGACTGTAGACCTGCAGACTTCTTGAGCGGAATGTAGCTTTCCTAAGCTTACAGATGCAAAGGACACAAGCTGTAAATGACAGGTGATGCCATGCAGGCCACTCAGCTGGAAATGTTTTCTGTCTCTGCATCAGCAGTAAGAAGTTTTGCAGACAGAAAGCATAGTCGGCCCAGCCTGTGGCATGCGGGTTTGTGTGTGTGTGTGGGCTTGCATAGATCACCAAAATATCCCCAAAGTGTGGTAAAACCTGAAATTTCCCTACTTCTGGGGACATTTTTTCAGGTCCCCATTTGGAAAACCTCAGTTTTATGAAAATCTGTGAATGGAATCAAAAAAGTAAAAATGCCAAAAGTCTTGTATTTGGGTTGGTTACTTATGGTTAGAGCAGGGTTGGGGTTAAGGGTGTCGTTATTGGGATTAGGGTTTTTCCCATAGAAATGAATGGAAGGTCCCCATTTAGATAGGTAGGCCGAGGCTATGTGTGTGTGTGTATGTATGTGAATGTGTGTGTGTGTGTGTGTGTGTGTGTGTGTGTGTGTGTGTGTGTGTATGTGGTGGGGGGGGGGGTCATACTGTTCTCAGAAACTCTCTCATGGCCGTAGGAGTGAATACAATTATTCCCGCTTTTCGGGGGCCACACTTCACAGACCCCTTTGAAGTACGGGCTTCATGGCAGCTCACGTTCAATAATGTTAAAAAAAAAAAACAGCCTCTAATTCATCTGAGCAGAAAGACCAACCTTTCCACGTGCCTGGAGTCACTTAGCTGCAGGGCCAAGCGCTAAGCGCCAAGCGCCAAGCTCCAGCAGCCTGCAAATGGGCTAAGGTTAGGCTAAAAGTGTACGAGACAAGAACTGGAGGAGCAGATGCACAAGCCAGAACTAGAGCGTGTCTGTACATTAATAAAGGCAGCCACACCGAACCGAATTTCACACACCTAACACTCCCATACAAGCCCAGGTTGCTACAGATTCTTTTTTGTTTTTTAATCTTAGGAACCAACATATTCGTTGACACTGACCAAAGCCCAACATTTCATTAACGCGGTTTATAAATCAGATGAAATTAAATGCACAGCTATAGATTTAGAGTCCCTTAGAAGGGGTCGGAACAAACCAAGGAGTGAGTGGCGTGGGGGTGGGGGGGTCCGATAGTAATAGCAATGGACATTTACATTTTGACATGAAAAATATTACTAAAAGTCCTCAGTGTCAAGTGTCTTACTGCTGACATGTCATGGTAGGTGACCTCTGACCCAAATTCCGAGCATTTCAGTGCCAACATTTTTTTAACAGCACCCTCTAGGGGAGCGACAGCTAATGAATGTGACAACCAACCCATGTGACAGTCAACCTCACTCTCGCCTACTTGTCCTTATGCAGATATCAAATAAAGGATTTCTCATTTTACCATTATATCCTATAGAATATTAATAGTTATCCCCTACAGAGCTACATTATCCTGCCTGCTACGTCTCATCCTGGGCCCCTACTGGCCAGACGCTGCTACTACCCTTCACAGACCTCAGGGAGGTCACAGAGGCCTTCTGCTGCATTCCAGCCTAATAAATGAGCTGGGGATTTAGATTCGGAACCTTAACCGTCACTCCCCGTGGCCGCCCTCGCAGTAATTGGAGCCCGACTTTAGCTGGGGCCATCAGGCCGAAACTGCACAGGACCAAATGTGCCCTCTGATAAGGCTGGAGAGAAAACAAAACCACCTTTGCCTTAGAGTGGGGGTCATCATGGGTGGACTCAACCGTGGAAGAGCAGCCTTAATGGGGGAGGGGGCTGTACTGAAGCCTCTCAATGACCGGAAGGAGAGGACGATTTCATAAAGCGTGAAGCAGAGATCTCCAGGCTTCACAGCAAATCTGCTCGATGGAGCGAGGATGTGACTGCAGTTACAAGCACACGCCCCGCTCGGTCCCTTCTCTGTCATGCACGGTCCCTCCACTGGCGCGCGCGGTCCCTTCTCTGGCATGCACGGTCCCTTCTCTGGCGCGCGCGGTCCCTTCTCTGGCGTGCGTGGTCCCTTCTCTGGCGCGTGCGGTCCCTTCCCTGGTGGGCGTGGTCCCTCCACTGTTGTGCGTGGTCCCTTCTCTGGCGCGTGCGGTCCCTTCCCTGGTGGGCGTAGTCCCTCCACTGTCGTGCGTGGTCCCTTCTCTGGCGCGCGCGGCCAAAGGCTCCAGAACGCCTTTCAGTGAGGGGAGGGGGCAGGGCAGCAC
>JAODKN010000037.1:12136629-12152289 GCA_026774425.1 Petrocephalus zakoni
ATAAAAAAATATATACTTTATATATATATATATATATACAAACACACATATATAATATATATAAAAATATATATACTTTATATATATATATACACATATATAATATATATAAAAATATATATACTTTATAAATATATATATATATATATATACACACATATATATAATATATATAAAAATATATATACTTTATAAATATATATATATATATATATACACACATATATAATATATATACTTTTTTTGCAAAAGAGTAGAGCAAGGCCAGACAAAGTAGAGCAAATGTGCATTGCCTGGGAATTTTATACCCACAACCTTATCTTTGTTAGCACGATGCTATACAATGCTACTAAACAAATAAAGACATAATGTAATCTTAGAATTGCTATTACTAGCACATGGTGCTACTCATGTTCACCAGCCTCCCCTGTCCGGATGCCATGGCAGGTGAGCCGTCTCCTATGCACACAGGCGATCCGACCCGTTCCTGTTAATTGACAATGGCCACAAGGGACCAGATCTTCTCTGTGGGCCACGGAGAAAATCCCCTCAACTCCAAGTTTGGCACAGACACCTGGTCTCACGATAAAAAGAGGAGCATCAACAGCTGGTGGAAATCGAGTTTCTCCATCTCATTTGCACGTTACTCTTCTGTCTGTCTCCTGGCTGTCACCTTACGTGCCCTGAAAAAACACGCTGCAACGCCGACCAATGGGGCCTCAGTCTACAGCATCCTTTTCCGAGACCGCATATGGGATACCTTACTCTCCATTGGCATCTATCGCCTGCAGTGATTTATGGCTCAGTGGGTTAGGACCTGCATTAAGTGCTTCTTATTGGAAAGTTAGTGGTTCAAAATCCATGGTTAGCTACGGTGTTTTACCATAGTATGTTGCTTTGTATAAAAAAAACATATGCTAAATAAATAATCCTTTCAGAATCTAATAAGACACCCAAAAGATACACTTTGAAATATTGAGATCTATAATGTTGACACAACTAGTTTTAGTTCATTTTTCAAATACAATTTCCCCATATGCATATGCATACAAATCTTGCAGGGTCTGCTCATGCACAAATATCTACAAATATCACACCAGATCCTCTGCCATACCTATCCAGACTGAAGCTGCTTCATTCAGACATACAAACACAACCTCCGATGTGAAGGACGTCAAAGATTTTTCCATCCATAGCTGGAGTAATCTCACAGAACAGTGGGCGGAGTCTCCCTTAGAAGTCACCAGTGAAAACCACATCCAAGTTTTTCCATGCATTGAAGAAGAAAAGCCTTTGCACAGCACCCCATACCTCATGGATATTCACATGTCTGCACCTAGCAGTTTGCAGCTTTATGTATTTGAGATTTCATTCTGGGGTAATGACAGGAATGAGGCTTTGAGACCCCGTTGGTTGTCAGTCATCCTCTGCTTTAATCCACCTGGTTACGCTATTGGCTGTTGCAGGAGTAACAAAGCCTCAGATTTGATACAGGCATATTTTTTTAATTCCTGTCTGAAGGGCGGGGCCAGAACCACTTTTGTGCATTCACAGAACATTCATTCATTTACTATTCAATAACCCACTATGCAATACTATTGATTTCTGATTTACTATGGTATTCTGTGCAATACTTCTCCTGACCATCCTTGCTCTGTTTGCTGCAGATAACGATCCTCACGCCTTTGTACCGATAGAGATGTCCACGTACCTCCGGCCTGCAGGCCATAAGGGATAACAGCAGGTGTGCTGGTATCTCCAGAAGCCAGGCCATAGCATCCATCCACAGAGAAAAATGACTGGGAGACGAATACGTGATCACCAGACTGGAAGTTTGCTTTTTTTTTTTCTCCTTTTAACATTTTTCTGCAGAGGTTTCATTCCCGTGAGCTGCAATACAAACAAACTCTTTGCTATTGGATCAAACTCAGGAGGAACAACTGGAAGAAAGATGAGTCCATCTCACTCGCTGCGTTGTTTTCATTCTGACTTTCTGCTCTTACTAAACAAACAGTGAGCAAATGTCAGGATGAGGATATGAGAGGAGTGATTGGGAAAGAAGGCCGTAGCTGAGAGAAACAGAGCCGGTCCTTTTACAGCGAGGAGGGAGAACGGCGTTTGTTTTTCGGAGCGAGTTTGTTCCAGACCGTCACATTCCTTCATTTTCTCCATTTCTTTGTTTGGCCTTAGACTGAAATACAGGTGAAGCAGTCCAGCTGAAGCCCCATGAGCAGCTAAACGGGGGCGTGTGTTGCCCTGCCGGTTCTCCTTGGGGGTTTAAGCTGACGCTGCTGTGGATGGCAGGCATGCCTGCGGGGCCTCTGACGTAACACTCTACTGGGGCATCATCCGTGCCATGACAGCAGGTTGGGGCTGTAGGGTCGCACGTGATAGCACAGCAGAGAGAATGCTGCCCAAACCCAAGCCCTCAGAAGAGACTCATGTTTCTCTTCTGTAAGCCACTTCATATGTTTATAACACTTATGATTGCTAGTTACATCGGCATGTCCCAGATGTGTAAATTTTCATTTCAAAAGCCGGAACACAGCGTTGGGTTAAACTTTATTTAATAACGATTTGGGCTTAAGAATGGTATCTTCCAGCGTTGAGTCCTGCTGTGGAAGATGACTCAGCAGGCGATGTTTGGGTGAAGAAGCCCTCACTTATGGCTGTCCTAGAAGGCTAACCTGTTGGTAATCCAGGCTTGTCTATGACAGGAACACGGTCTTCACTTCAGATCTTCACACCTTCATCAGAGTGACATGTGATTAACTCCATGCTGCTGAGGTCAAAGGCACCAGATAGTGTTATGGGCCCATAACTTTCTCTCTCTCTCTATCTCTCTCTCTCTCTCTCTCTCCCTCTGTCTCCCTCACTTTTTAAGCTCCAATTATCTATGTGTCTCACCCTATTTTTGGTCCTTACAAAAATATGACCAAAAAAGTACTTACATAAAAGTACATAATTCATTTCATTATAAATGTTGTCACATAAAGTAATATTACAAAAATGTAGGTTTCTTACCTTTATGAAATATACCATACTTGATTTTAGGTTGGTTAGGTATAAATTGTACTGACTGTCGGGAAGTCATTGGGATGAAACTTTGTGTGTGCGTGTTAGAGTTTGTAGGTGTGTAAGATTGAGTTTGTGTGATAAAACCTGTTACTTTTTAGGAAATGTTTCAATTCCCTGTAATATATACTTCAATTTTATAAAACATCTATGAATGCAATCAAAAAAGTAAAAATGCCAAAATTCTTGTATTTTGTTTGGTTGCATAAGGTTAGGGCTTGGTAGGGGGTAAGAAGATAGCTGAAATTTTCAGGGTTATGCCCAGAAAAATTAACAGAGAGTTGCCACAGTAATAGGAATATAGGAACTGAATGTGTTTGCGTGTGTGTGTGTGTGCGTTTGCATGTTTGTGTACCTCTGTATGTGTGCATTTGTATGTGTGTGTGCCTCTGTGTGTGTGCCTCTGTGTATATGCCTCTGTGTGTGTGTGCCTCTGTGTGTGTGCCTCTGTGTATATGCCTCTGTGTGTGTGTGCCTCTGTGTGTGTGTGTGCCTCTGCGTATGTGCCTCTGTGTATGTGCCTCTGTGTGTGTGTGCCTCTGTGTGTGTGTGCCTCTGCGTATGTGCCTCTGTGTGTGTGTGCCTCTGTGTATGTGTGCCTCTGCGTGTGTGTGCCTCTGTGTGTGTGTGCCTCTGTGTGTATATGCCTCTGTGTATGTGCCTGTGTTTGTGTGTGCCTCTGTGTGTATGTGCCTCTGTGTATGTGCCTCTGTGTGAGTGTGCTTCTGTGTATACGCCTCTGTGTGTATGTGCCTCTGTGTGTGTGTGCCTCTGCGTGTGTGTGCCTCTGTGTGTGTGTGTGCTTCTGTATATATGCCTCTGTGTATGTGCCTGTGTGTGCCTCTGTGTGTATGTGCCTCTGTGTATGTGCCTGTGTGTGTGTGTGCTTCTGTGTATATGCCTCTGTGTGTGTGTGCCTCTGTGTGTGTGTGTCTCTGTGTATGTGCCTTGGTGTGTATATGTGTGTGTGCCTCTGTGTGTGTATATGTGTGTGTGCCTCTGTGTGTGTATATGTGTTCCTGTGTGTGTCTGTATGTGTGTGACTTTAGGTCAGTAAGTCAGTATGTGCATTTCTTTGCATGTGTGCATGGTAAACATGTGTTTCAGTATGTGTAGGTGGTGTGTGTGTGTTTGATGTGTGTGTGTGTGTGTGTGGACAGCAGCACAATGTGAAGCCTTATAAGGCCACCAGCTGGTGGGGGGAAAGCAGACTTTATCTCCAGTGGCTCTTTGGAAGTGCTGTATTTATAGCCCTTCACGATAAAAAGCCTGGTTCTGTCCAGACGGGCCCCAATTAGCCCATCCATTGGTGGAGGGATCTGATAAAGCCGAGCTCAGAGGGTGCGCTGTCCCGCCGCGCTCACTCCGGACACGCTGCTCCTGAGGACGCCACCACGCGGTAAGCTCCCCATCCCACCACCACCCCCCCATGCCTCCCCTTTCTACTTCTCCTTTCGCCGTCCGCCTCCTTCTAAACATACGTCTGCTGATGGTAATTTCCTTCTGCCTATCTCCCCTGGTTAGTTATGTTTACCAGCCAGGCATTGCTATATCCTAGATGTGCCAGTCTTCATTTCAAAACCCAAAACAATTTACAGCTTCGGGACAGTACATGACAACTTTGCTAACTTTAAGTTCACTAACTTTCATGTTATTTTCAAAAATTGTCATTTATTTTATGGCCATTGCCTGTGATGGGTTGGTGCCCCATTTTGGGTTCTTCCCTGCCTTTTAGGACAGGCTCTGGACCCCCGTGACAAACTGGTAGAGAAAATGGATGAATAGATGCAGTTTTAGTTATTGTTGGTAGAATTTAAATTCGCATTGTATTATATAGTATTATATTGTATTAAATTATAGTTATACAGTCAGTAAATATTTTGGCATGCATTACCATAATTAACAAAAAAAATTTAAATGTACAAATTAAAGAACAGTGATTATTTTGCATGAATTTTGCAGCTACTAGTGATATATTACCTGTATCATTATTTTGTCTTTTTATTATCTTGGGAATACCGGCAATATGGCGGACTTGATTTGACTGTGCTAGAAACCTTCCCTAGCCAAGAAAACCATAATCAATTTTATCGAAGCTGCTGATTCCATAGTTGGTTTTTGTTTTTCGAATGGGCGACCCAGCGCTATGAGAATATGATAAATTAGATTAAAATTAATCACAGTAAATTAGCTTTCAGACTAATAGCTTGTCATTTTACTGCTTGACTTGTTTTCTAAATATTCTGACATGAACATTTCAAGCATTTTTTGAACATGCCAAATATTCAGTTTATCAGCATTCCATCACTTAAATGTAATGTGTTACTTTAAGGTATAAACCATTAATGTCCCTTTAGGCAATTGAAAACATAGCTGACTAGTTATTTCTTCGATATCTTGAGATAAAAGTTCACTTAAAGTCACCTTTATTTGTCTGCCCATCATTATTTAAAGAGAAAGGGGTCAGTAGTTTCTAGGGAAAATCTTTGAAAGGGCTTCCTGTGCTCCTCCCCCACACAAAGGATTCCCCACTGTCGTACGGGTGGAAAACAGTCAAAGCGAGCCAAGATGTTAGCTGGGCTCCAGCAGTACGACACAACGGGAACGAGGACACTGTAGGCGGTCGGAACAATTTGCCATCGGCCTTGTTGTCCTTTCTGCTGTGGCTACAATCTGTCGTCCGAGGTTCCTGAGTGGAACTTTCATTGCCTTTAATTAGCTTCATGCGGCACGGTGGCTTGCAGGCATCTGCTGTGGTGTTGAAAGAAGACCGGGGATCAGGAGGGCATGCGGCACCCCGGGGACGATGATGATGTTTGGGAATGACGCTAATCAGAGGGGCTGGCGGGCAGACCCGACTCACGTCACAAAGCTGGGGGTAGCTGTGGTTAGGGTTAGCCAATGACCAATAGCTGATGGAACACTCAGCCCCGCCCACCTCTTGACCACACCCACCCTCTCTCGGGGCTTTAGGATACCCTGTCCCATTTCCTGTTACTCGTGATGTTTGCTAGAGTGCAGAGGTCCGTGTTCACTCCTGCGAGCACTGCAGAGATGCCGCCATTGAAACCAAAGGTTATATTTTCATGCATTTCTATTAATGCAGTCTCCGCGCCCTGGTCTGTTCCTTGGAATTGTCTGAAAACACTCAAAGCATAACTTGCCACGAAGCAGAAATCATGTCACAAAGAACTGCTCTGGCCATGCTGTCCTGGCAGATGAAACCGATTTTTCTCCGAAAGGCGTTCCAGCAATAGAAGGCAGGATTTATTTTAGAATCCGGACACTCCCCACTTTCAAATAACACAGAAAGTGGCTTCCTTTTCAGAACTTACTTTTTCTTTACATTATTAATGGTACTAATTGTTATTTTTTTAAATATTCATTCAGGGTTTGGCCAGGTAATTACAAAACATTTTGTCTGTTGTGTTGAGAGAATATAATTTAGTTGTATGATTAAATGTAACATACCGGAATTCTAACTGGCTTTAAATCTCTGTGATCTCTGTGTGTCAAAGCATAAATAAAATAGGCTTTATTTGTTTAAACATAATTTAATTTGGGATTTCAGAGCAGCACATTAGGTGAACCGTGGGCTGTGGCCTGATTGGGGTTTGGGGGGAGGGGGTGCCAATATCCTGAAATAAGTTTAGCTGCACTCTTGTGACACTTAACTGGGCACCCAGAAAAGAACAAGAGCAGTCTGACCCTACCTTGTCAAAAAATACATAGATAAATTAATAAAATGTCATATGGAGTTGGTGTCCAGTTAGCTACCTGATGCTAACTCCTTACTTATTATTAAAATGATGACACCAACACACCTCCTATGGGCCAGCAGCTTACCCCTGAGTGCTCCTCATAATACGACATGGTGTAACGTCCATCCGTCTTCCAGCCCATCGCCATGGGGAGGGTGTAATTTGATTGTGTTTTTTTCCCAGAATTCCAGGTGGCAGGAATATCAAATTAAGGAATGCAATACCTTAAAGCAGCAGATCTTTTCCTTAGAGCCTTATTTTTAAAGCATCGATATACAAACAGCAACAACATTCTTGAATCCCCACGAGAACATAACTGAGGCCATCATCCTGTCTTTGTCTGGCATTCCGTCCATCAATGGGCAAACGCAGGAACACGGTTCGTCTGGTGGAAATGAGTCGGGTGGGGGGGTTGAATTGCGGTTAAATTCTTCAGTGGCCCATCTCGCGACGATGCACATGCTTGGGATGGAGTCCCGCCAAAACCAAACTGGGTGACGAGGGCAGGGGTTGGGGGGGGGATTGAATAAAAGATAAAAGTCAGCTGTTTGGTTTTATTTTTGGGGTAAAAAAAAATCTCTGACGTAAGAAAGTGACAATTAAGCCACAGAAGACATAAAATGGGCGTGCTGCCGGTTAAGGCTGGGTTAGGGAGAGAGGCAGAGAGGGAGAGAGAGGGGGGGAGGTTTCTCGGATTTTCCCTCCTTATATGGTCAAACCACGGAGGGAATTCTGAGAGCGAAAGAGCCGCTGTGGTATTCTTTGGGAGAGCGTGCATCCCAGGAGCCGCCTGTCCGGAAACGGGCCACAAGAGGCTGCGGGATCTCACTTTGGCACAGACAGGACACGCGGCCAGGACCCCCCCCCCCACCGGGAGGGAAGCGGACACACACGTGAGTAGGGATGGTGGTGGCGTGACTCTACCCGGCACCTCTGCGTCCCTGAGGTTTGCTGGATGAGGACACCTCAGTGTGACTCCTGACGTTGATGGAGGAGAGCGGGACGAGGCAGCGAGCGAGCGGGTTCGATGCGAGACGCTCTTAGAGACGTAGACCCGGGGGCAGACAGAGGCGCAGGGGCATTAGGGCACCTGGCAGCAGAGGCTATCATTCCTCAGCTCAGACTCCCTCAAAAAAGGGTCTCCTGTAGAGCACTATACTAAAAATGCCAGGGTTATAGGTTTAAATCCCAGAAAAAAATGTAGCACCTCCTTCTACTGTGAGCCTCTTTGGATAAGAGCGTCATGTGAACACTGTGATCTTCTGTTGGCACTGCCAGTATATTTGATAATCAGATTATTGATTGACTTCTCGAACAGTAAATTAGTAGATTTTTCTTCCTGCTTTAAGGCTCTGAAGTTAATCAGCCATTACTGGGGCATCCCCCACAGAATAATGCATTAAATTATTTCCAGAAACTAATAAAAATATAATATGCCTCACAAATACAATACGTGTCTGTTGAGAACCCAAAAAGGTTCAAACAGGCTCTTAGCAGTGTAAATGTAAGTGGGCTCCCATCGTCACCCCCCCGCAGGTGAAGACGTCCCCGAGTCAAAATGACAGACCGATTCGACTGCCACTACTGCAAAGAGTCCCTGTTCGGGAAGAAGTACGTCCTGCGCGAGGACAACCCCTACTGTGTAAAATGCTACGAGAGCCTGTACTCTAACAGCTGTGAGGACTGCAAGAAGCCCATTGGCTGTGACAGCAAGGTGAGCCGCCCTTAATACAGCTGCAGACTAAATCCTTGCCCTGGTAGCTTTTAAAGGATGCATTATATCAGTATGCTTATAAAGTTTGCTTTAACAATTGATTGATTTGATACCTTTTATCAATCGCCGTGGGGAGATTCTCTTCTCACCACCCCTAGTTTTGCTCCCCATGACAGCAGACTTGGCCGTGAAGGGCGGCCACCTCTTACAGTGCCCAGGGAGCTGGGGGTTAGGGGCCTTGCTTACTGAACTATTAGGAGATGTTTTTTTAGGGCTGTCCTTTTTTTTCCAAGTCACTCGAACAGCTCTACGTAATTCAACAATAATGCCACTTTCTCCATTGTTTTGTTTTTTCATTTTTCTGTAAGTCCCTCTCAGTACAGCGGTGTTTGCCAACAATGGTAATTACCCAATATCCCCCCTCCGGCCCGCTCCCTGGAAGTGTCGAAATCTGTGACACCGCGAGTATGAGTCTCTTGGGAAAAACAGTTTAAGCAGGAGATCAAGCCGGGGCTGGAGCTGGACGGTGTGACGTGCTAGAAATGAACCCAGATCGGAGAAGTGCGGGAAGAGAACGCCAGGGCCGTGTGATTATTCCTGAGGCCGAGGAATGCAGGCCGCAGGTCGGCTGCGATCGGGAAGATCCGGGCAGCTACGGGGGCCGTTTGCTAAGCTTTTGGATAAGTCAGGCTTAGGAACCACCGCACTGATCAGCTATGCCTCGCTATCAGTGGCTGCTTCCGATGATAGCAAAACATACATAATGCCACAGTAACACTTCACTTGAGGGGACACAAATAATGTGGTATTTATGCTATTACTGATGCATTAATTAACAACAAACTAAGCCTCATGTTACCAGTCTCATGTTTGTTCATCATTAATGAATTGTGACATTTTTGTATCTCAAGCAATTACTGTATTTGTTACTATATCTGTCAATTCTGCAAACCTTTGTGAATTACTCAAGGAACAAGTAACGAATAACACAAGTGAGATACTAATTTCATGTTTGTTCATTAATGAATTATCATTAACTAAGTAGCTACTACAGTGGTGTACACACCCCTATTAAAATGCCGGGTTTTGTGATGTAAAAATATGAGACCATGATAAATCACTTCAAATTTTTTCCACATTTAATATGACCTATAACCTATACAATTCAATTTAAAAAACAAACAAATTTGTTAGGGTCAAAATATAAAAATTTAAATAAAAATAAAGTTTTGGAATGGTACAGCCAGAGCCCAGACCCAAATCCAGTTATAAATCTACGGGGTGACCTGAAGAGGGCTGTGCACAGGAGATGCCCTCAAAATATATCAGACTGGGAGTGCTTTTGCATGAAGAGAGGGCAAGATGTGGCATGGTAAGAGGCCACCCCCAAAAAAGATGCTGTAATTAAATCAAAAGGTCCTTCAAAGTATTCCTTTAAGGGTGTGCACACTTATGCAACCAGCTTATTGTACGTGCTTTGATTTTTATATTTCCCTCCTAAGAAATTTGTTTGTTTCTCAATTGAATTTTACAGGTCATAGGTACCAGCGAAAAGTTTTGAAATGATTTATACTAGTCTCATTTTTTACATCACAGAAACCTGGCATTTTAACAGTACTTGTGAGTAATTATGCCTCCTCAAAAAAAAATGATACCAGTGCCACAGTTTGAGCGATTTCACTTATATGTCACAAAACCAGACGGGTTGATTTTGGCACTCACTAGACCACCTTAAACATGGAGCAGAGTGGGTACACAGCTTCAGGCTTTGGGCTTTCGGGGGTTTCCTCCTGCTCCATGTGTAGAATTTGCATGTTCTTGCTATTTGTGTGCACATTTCCTCCAGGTTCTCCAGTTGCCTCCCACAGCCCAAAAGTAAGTAACTAAATTAGGGACTCTAAGTTGCCCATAGAGAGTGTCTCTGTATCCTGAAATAAACTAGTATTCCATCCAGGGATTCCCCTGCCGTGTGTCCCGTGCTTCCTGGGATAGGTGGCAAATTCCCCACAATGCGAATAAAAAGGGTGTTTGATGTTGGCAATGACTGACGAGTAAAGGAGTCGGTGTCCAGCAGAAACAGGACTTTGTCTGTAATTATGTAGTATGATATGGGAGGGGTCGTCAGAACTGACACTGACAGATTTATCAAACCTTAACCGTGTTGGATCTTCAGGACAGCATCTATAAAAACATTCCTTGCTAATTGCTCAGATTGTATTATGGCAATTACTGTCATGTTTGCCACATTATGAGGTCACCAGATCTCACCAATGTGCCGGGATCTCTATTTGTGAAGATAATCTAGTAACAGAGTTCCATAGAGCTGGCTCATGTTAGCACTTTGTGACCTTGTCCTACACACTGACACCCTCAGATGTCACTCCTTTCCTCGTCAACTCGAAAGGATCTAAAGCCTAATGTTGCCTCTTGGTGTCAGAACAGTATCGACTGAAAGATGACATGTCTGTGGCTCCTTCAGCTTAGATGATTGCTAAGTAAATGGTGTGGGGCTCTGTGGCTTAGGGTGCTCTGAACCCACTGTTGAGCCGTTGCGTGAGGCCTTTAATCTGTATTAGTTTGGGCTACACACGATGATATACACATTCCTCACTACTTTGTTCAGTTGTTATCTGTACTGGGTCATGCTAGGTCACTCATGTGCAGTTGTGTCAGTGAGCTGGCAGCCTGACCCCCACTAACCTCCTCCCTTCAGGATCTGTCCTACAAGGACCGCCACTGGCACGAGACATGCTTCCACTGCTTCCACTGCAAACGCTCCCTGGCGGACAAGCCCTTCTCCACCAAGGACGAGCAGCTGCTGTGCACGGAGTGCTACTCCAACGAGTACTCCTCCAAGTGTCACGAGTGCAAGAAGACCATTATGCCCGGTCAGTGAGCTCTGCCCGGGGTCGTGGAGTCACACTGAGGCCAGGAGACACGGAGATGCACTGAGGCCAGGGGATGTGAGGTTGCACTGAGGCCAGGGGACACAGGGTCGTACTGAGGCCAGGGGACACAGGGTCGCACTGAGAGCACAGAGGCACACTGAGGCCAGGGGACACAGGGTCGCACTGAGAGCACAGAGGCACACAGAGGCCAGGAGACACGGGGATGCACTGAGGTCAGGGGATATGGGGTCACACTAAGAACAGAGGATATGGGGTCAGACTGAGGCCAGGGGAGATTGAGTCACACTAAGGACAGGGGATATGGGGATTCACTGAGGACAAGGAACATGGGGTCACACTGAGGACAGGGGATGCAGCATTTGCACTGAGGACAGGGGAGATGGAGTCACACTGAGGACCCAAAATGATCTGGATAAACAGCATAAATCTGATTATGGCTTACCAGAGACCAAATTTTTGAGCAACAAGATTTGAGTTAAAGATTTAATGAAGAACTTAAGGACACAATGCGTTTCAGCGGCATACCCAGTTTCCTCCCCATTAAGTTTCCAGATACCAAACTTATAAAAATGAATAAATTAGTTACTAATTTCCGAGTAGAATTACTTGTTAAGTGATTGCTGCTGGGTGTAGTTTCCAAACAGTGACAGGCTTCCTCTTTTGTATAAAGAATAACTTCCCATACGTGTAAATGTGAAACGTTCTGGTCTACCTTTTTTGAAAAAGTAATGCATAAGAATAAGCAAATTATATTAAAAAGATGCCAAAACACACTCTTGTTACAAAAGTAATGGGTTAAAGCATTTTGTGGTATTAATGTAGATGCCTAAAGGTAACCTCACTATACCGCGCTACAAAGGCAAAACACGGTAACTGCGCTGGTACAGAACCTTAGAAAACAGGCTTCAAAGTTCTTTGGTGCTCCACCTACATGTTTAGTAGGAAGGCAAATGATCTTTTCTTGAAAACCGAGTATAACTGATCTATGATGTTTTGTCACAAGAATAAGCTAGGCCAAGGAGTCTAAGAGAGCTCAGTTTTGATAAGATATGTAGTTATGGCATTTTACCTTTGTATGGCAGCGTGTAGGACAATGAAACATGTCTGTATGTCCAATGTATGTATGTCCAACACCTCCCCCCCCGCCATGGTTCTTCCCACCACAAGGCTCCAGGAAGATGGAGTACAAGGGCAACAGCTGGCATGAGACCTGCTTCAGCTGTCAGCGCTGTCAGCAGCCCATCGGCACCAAGAGCTTCATCCCCAAGGAGAACCACAACTTCTGCGTGGCCTGCTACGAGAAGCAGTTTGCCATGCAGTGTGTGCAGTGCAAGAAGGTGGGGGCTCTGAGGAGGGAAGACTTTAGGTTTGCAGCCATTAGCGGGCATTTCTAGTAGAAGGGTAAGGTTTGAGATGCCCTGTGCCCCTGCAGCCCATCACCACCGGCGGGGTGACCTACCATGACCAGCCTTGGCACAAGGACTGCTTCCTCTGCACCGGCTGCAAGCAGCAGCTGTCCGGTCAGCGCTTCACCTCTCGGGACAACTTTGCCTACTGCCTCAGCTGCTTCTGCAACCTGTACGCCAAGAAGTGTGCATCCTGCACCACTCCTATCAGCGGTATGGGACGCCCTGCACCCTTAGAACCAACCACTTACAACCTAGAGAGGGGTCCTCATTACTTTGCCTTAACCATCCTACTAGCTACTGAAAGGGAACTAATCACTGTAAGTTACCCATATATAGTATTGTGTATATTTTTGTGAAGTATTTTTGCAAAAGAACTCATTATACTCTGAGTACAGAAGATCCACCTTGTCGCTTTAGACTCTTATATAATGTCTGATCACTTCATCATCCCTACAATCATGCAACCGCGTTTACGCTCTATAACCAAGAAACCATGTAACCACACATATCTCAAAGCACCATTCCCAGAATGCTCTGCTCTAAGCACTGTTCTGCCTTACTGCCCATTATATCTATCCGGTACTGAATAACAGGAGATTAACTACCATTTACTTCAGATAATTTTTTAAGGATCTTATACATTCTGGCTAACTAAAGACATCTCATGGAGACACGGGGTGGACACGGGCCTCGATGTAGCTGCCTCCCATGTCATGGCCGATCTCCATGGTAACGGGCTGACACTCCCATGTCATGGCCAATCTCCATGGTAACGCATTCGCTTGGCCGGACGGGCCAGCGCTAAAGGCCGCTTGCTCCGTCACCTCGCCGGGCTGCGGATCTCCGGCCTCGCATCCCGACTCAATGCCCCCCTTTGTCTGCACGCCCCTTGCAGGGCTGGGTGGCAGTAAGTACATCTCCTTCGAGGAGCGTCAGTGGCACAACGACTGCTTCAACTGCAAGAAGTGCTCCATCTCGCTGGTGGGGCGTGGCTTCCTGACTGAGAGGGATGACATCCTCTGTCCCGAGTGCGGCAAGGACATCTGAAGGGAGGCGAGGACGGCGAGCAAACTACCGACTGCGGCAGGGGTTAATTAGTGCCTGCGTGCCGGACCCCAGCAATAATACCCTACCGTCGCTGTCTGATGAAAAACACGTATCTCCAAAAATCCATTATTTCAGGTGTGTGAAAAAAACACATTTTCTCAGAAAATACTTCTACGATAATGTAATGTATTGAGACACCCTTAGCACCACAAATAGAGACTTACCTCTACACAGATGTCAGGGGAAAGTTTAATGTTTTAAATGGACTTACATGGATTGTTTTCAGCAAGGAACATATGTCAGTATCAATAAGATACAAACTAATCTCGCTTTATAGTCACAATTAACAATGACGCATGTTAGCTCACTATTTAGCTATCAGCATTATATTGTTAAAATTAGCAATATAAAGTAATCCATACAAACAACTATTGCGAATACAAATGTTAACAACTACAAGCATAAATATTAGTTAAATGGATGACAAGGTGAGCATTATCAGTAGACAGAAGAGAATGGGCTTAGTATATATGTGGTAAAAATTCACAATAGACAAAAAGTGGACATACGTTATCGTCATCGGACAGCAGCGCTATGCTATCCCTGAAATATGCTAACCGAAATCACTGTTGGACAGTCCTCGATCATTTCAGAATGACCTACAGCTATTCTTTGGCTGCCTTGCTGCATGCACCAATCTGACTTTCGTGGAATAAGTTTGAAGTTTTAAGCTTGACATACAAATAAACTAACAATTCAAATTTCAAAATTGTGAAGATTAAAATGTTTAACTGATTATTTTTTTCGTTTCGTTAATTTTCTGTATTGTCTATCCTTGTTTGCCTTTTACAAGTAAGACAGAGCTCAGCCCTGATTATTCTCCGAGTTATGTCTCAGTAATGCTTTATTATACAAAACAAACAGACCCGCGTTGGGGCTAACAGAGTAGCGACTATGCAAAAATGCTTTCAATCTCTACATTTTATCTGAATATATAGCAATTAATTTGTGTGCAAATGCAATAAAGTAGGTTAAAAATACATGGAGTGTATTTATTTATTTTTCGTCTTTTTAGCCAGTCAAATGCGTAGAAGAATGTGACCTCCGTCTTGTGACTCTATCACCAGTCTCTTCTTTAATCACCGGGAGGGATTAATGAAAGTGCTTTGGCATGCCTTTGACAGTCTGGAGAGATTCATCCTCTATCATCCTCCCCCGAAGAGTAATTGGGTTAGATAAACCCCCAGGGCACATGGTGGAGAGATAGTGTAGCTCATTAGACTGCAAATCCAGATCCACATGAAAAAGCCATGTAGATGTACTTGAGGAACATAGAGTAGGATTCTAGCCACTGAGCAACGTCTGTCCATTGCATACATACCAATTATCCAATGAAGGGTTAGTCTGGATCTAGGAACAGTGCCATTACTAAGATGCCATCCTAGTGTGGGCATTTCAGTATATTAGGTGGGCCAGCGCCGGATCCAGGCTTAGGCAAACTATGCAGCTCTCTAGGGCCCAATCGGCACAAGGCGGAATAGGCTAGCTTGACTAGAGCCCTAGAATTACCTGCATTATGGAAGAAGTAAAACAATCATCAGTTTTCTTGGTGGTGGGGGGGGGGTCTGAAGTTAAATTCAGTCTAGGGCCCCTAGACTGTTCCCAATCTTTTTTGGGGGGGTGGGGGGGTAGTTCCCAGGACAGTTCTATTAAATCAGTAATGACTGGGTAAAATTGGTCAGTCT
>JAODKN010000037.1:12171988-12184630 GCA_026774425.1 Petrocephalus zakoni
TTTTACATTGCCCTAGGCCTCTCAGCGTCCTCCCTCGCCTGAAAACACTTAATCTAATCTACAATAATTAACCGGATCAATTACTGTTAAATTGACACAGTTTACATATTTTATACATCAGATTTATTCCCCCCCCCCACCCGCCCCCATATTTTTTTTTGATATCCCACAAGAGACGTATCCAATTTATGGATGATGATAAATCAGTCGTTTTATCACTTACAGGGTCACAGCTGGTAACGGTAAAATACAATTACAAGACGCACCAAATCTGAGTGGTTCACCTTTCGAGGAGTCGCATCTACGTGGTGCTGAAGTGAGAGAACCAAGCGTGCCATAAAGATGGGAAAGGTCATGATACACAGGGCAAATTTAAGTAGTGGTGCAGGCAAGTGCCAACCAAGGGTGCGCTTCCCAAAAACATAACTACATTAGCAACTTACATAGTTAGAACCATGCAAGCGAATGAGTCCGACTACATTAGTTGCTAATGGGAGCTTTTGGGAAACGCATCCCAGTTAAGACAAAGGGCAACTTATCGGTATCTGAATGATTGCGAAAAGTTTCCCACTGCAGTTTTTCAAACTGGAAACTGCTGCTGAATATCTATGTTACGGTGCCGAGCAACATTACTCAAAAAGTTCATCTGTGTTTCGTCACCTTAAGAGTAACGGCAGCCACTGCGTAGAGGACGTGATGGGGATAAGGGTCGGGATACTCTGGACGAGGTTCATACAGTCACAGACACCGAAGACTTTTCAAACTATCAAAGGGTCGGAAAGACACCACTGTTTGCCTAAAATGTGCACTAATGGGTATGAAAAGGTTATCTACAGACAAGAAGTAGCATATAAAGTTCGCTCTTTTTTGGTACATCAAAAACATACCCAATGTCAAGGACGTTCACGATACTCTACAACTCCACGGGGGGAAGGCGCTCATTTCCGAGACGACGGGGCATGGCGGGGCGGAGTGGGGAGGGTGTGTAGAGGGTGCAGAAGGACACCAAGCAGATTCCTTACACGGCTGATTGGGTTTCGCCGCACATGTATAGGTTGCTGGGGCGGATCCTCCTTCGACTGCGTCCCGGAATCTTAGGGAAGATCTTGCACGTCTTGGGTATAAACTCCAGACAAGCTTCCCTGAACTTCCTGATCCTCCAGCAGTAGATGATGGGGTTGAAGACGGTCTTCAGGTAGCTGAGCCACAGCGCCCCCACACTGATGGGGTAGAAAGTGGGGCTGAAGTAGAAGCTACTGCTGAAGACCGCCAACAGACTGACCACGGTGTGTGGCATCCAACACACAGAGAAGCCGATGAACAGGATGAGGATGGTGGTGAACGCCCGCGTCTTGAAGCTTACGTCCACATTGACCTGAGGCGGCCTCTGGAGACCAGTCAGGCCCAGCTTGCTGACCTGGTTGAGGCAGAGGCTCTCGGCGTGGTTGTGGATGCGCAGGGCATTACGGCGCACCGTGTTGAGGATGCAGAGGTAAGAGTAGAGCATGACACCGAACGGCACGAAGAACACGGCCACCGCCAGCAGCACCATGTAACCGCGGTCTGCCAGGGACTCACTGTAGCCCAGGACGCACTGCAGGGGCCGGGTCGGCACTTCCACCACGGTCCAGCCCACCACGGTGGGCAGGGAGACGAAGAAGGACAGCATCCAGGAAGCACCGATCATCACCTTGGCACGGTGCGGTGTCAGTTTGTCCTGCCGCTGGACAATGATGAGGAAGCGGTCCACACTGATGATGAGAAGGATGGAGACGCCCTCCAGGACGAAGAACCAGTAGAGCATGACGGATACGCGGCAGAACTCGCCGCCGAAGTGCCAGTCGGCAGAGATGACGGTGACCGCCGTGAAGGGCATACAGAGGATGGAGAGCATGATGTCGGAGAAGGCCAGCGTGGCCAGGAGCAGGTTGATGGCAGAGCGCATGGCCGGCTTCTGGTAGACGATGAGGCACACTATGGCGTTGCCCATGAAGCCGATGGCGATCATGCAGATCATGACGGCGGCCAGAACCACCCTGAGCGTGATGGGCATGATGAGGGCGTACTTCTCCGGCAGGACCTCCGTCATGCTGGGGTCCTGCAGGACGCACAAGTCCAGCGAGCTGCTGTTACAGGCAGCCATGGCCGACATCCCAAGCGAGGCTTATGTTTATGAAACAGGAATTTCGAATGTTTGTCGTTGCCCAGATATAAATAAACCCCCCCTTCACATGTGATGTTCTGTATGCAACAAATATGCAGTGAGATTCTGTTAAGAATTCTCGCCTCTCCCTGTCCACGCAATACTCATCCGTATAAGTCTCCTAAGGACACATCGAACTTTTTGTAAAGCCTTCGGTTCTGGCTGGAGAGCAGATATTCCCTCGGAGTCTACCCATCCTCATTCCAGCGAGCTGTAGCTTTCAAAAGAGGCCCGAAACGTGATCTGTTCTGGACGTAAGGGGAACAGAGGATGTGCTTCGAATACTGAGAGCGGATTGGCCCAATGTCTTGACACTGCGGCGTAGCCGAGATGCATCACGCCTTATTCAGCTGGGGTGGGGGGGTATTACCTGCAGGTTCTCTGTTATGAAGCACGGGGGGAGGGAGGGGGGTCACTGGAAGGCTAATTCTGGTCCTTAGTCCACTTGAACATGCATGACCGGACAACTTCTGGGAAGGGGTGGTTCACATAGTGGTAGTATGTGTCAGAAGATTCCATGATTACTGGTGCCAGCATCATACTCAATTCTCCAGTCAAGCCGACAGACGGAAAGCAGCCGTTACCATGGTTATCTGTCGCGGCAGCGCGCCAAGGGACCAGCGGCTTCTTAGAGGCAGGCCGCGAACACCATCTCACAGATGGCCGACTCTAGGACCCGACCCTCCCCGCCGTGTGCCCGACGCTGTGCTGGGACACGCACGTAGGCGCTGGGCTCGATCTCTCCTCTCCCGTCCGCTCAGAGGGCCGCGGGTTCGAACGTTGACGGCAGCGGAGGTCGGGCAGGATGATCATCCTTCCTCCGTCACCAGGTTCTCCAGTCTCAGCGTCACCCAGGAGGAATTCTGGGAGGACACGGCGGGACCTGAAGTGATAGCAAACATGCCCGTCATGCTAAAGTACACAAAAAACACACAGCGGGAAATCAACGAGGGAAGCCTGTCCCTTAAGCGAACACAGCGGACGAACGGTACAGGGTGCAGATGTTCCTGGTTAATTGATTAAACAAAAAATCATTAAAGCCTGTGTTCTAATTAATGCCTCCCTTCTGCAAGAATGATGCGTAAGGACCCTGGAATGTTATCAAGAACTCATTACTCTGACTTGAAGTAAGCCTGGCACCCTCATTTACGGAGAATGTGGCACTCTTTATTTGCAAAATAACAATGCGGTCGAACGCCTCCATCTGTTACACGCCCGTAGCGAGCGAGATAAAAAATTCTTCAAAATGGCAGCAGTTCTGAATTCCACGCCTGGGAGTATTCCTCTGAGCCACGCGCGCGTATGGCATAAAAAGCTCCGGGAATTAAAATACCGCAATAAATATATAAATAAGCTGCTGTAAATTTCACGACGACCTTGCGATGAGGAATTGTTGTACGATCTTTTTTATTTGCTGCCAAGGCAACCAGGTCATCACTTCCATGGCAACCAGAAGATGGCCAGCTGAGAGAATGTTTCCGACACCACGTTGTCTGGGAGCAGTATTATCCGCCGTCAAGACGCTGACATGCGAGTTCGGCCCTGTAAGGAAATCTAAATGTGCACTGAAGTTACAGTGACACGGAGAAATCCAGCCAGGGCATGAGTCTGTGAGGTATAAAGAGCGAGGGAGTACAACTATGCGATCAAGGCTGGAATCAAAGCACAAGTGAGCAAGCAGAACAAAGACACGCATAGTAACTCAGCACTACAATGACATGAAAGGTAATGTGCGAGCATGTCCACGAGCCGCTCAGCCTCTGGCCAGTGTCCAAGTGGACAAAGGACATGGCTTAGCACGGTGTCCATAAGATCATTGGCAAAAGTATTTCATGCCTCATCTACAAGAATTAGGCAAAATCCATAGTGGCACCACAAGGGTCTAGACTGGAAACCCAGGATGATATGCCTTGGAGCCCAAAATCTTTAGTGGCGCCCCTGGGCACAAACCAAAGCAAAACTCTTATTTATAATATACAGATTATAACACGTCTGTGTTTATGCTGTAACTGAGATTTTTTTTCTGGGTCAGAAGCACACATGTGCCTTTCACTGTCCCTTTGACACTGCGCCTGGAACACGGCTTTCACACACGCATCCCGTGAACCTGGGGCATGGCCTGTCCAGCTGTGGTCGGGTTGCCTTTGATGTTCTGTAAGTTAGAGGGAAGGGCCGGTGTTTGAATAGCTCACACTCGGCCTGGATAGCCGTGTTTCCAGATGGAATACGGCGGGGCCACCCTCACTGTGCTTCAGTGGTAGCTCTGTGGGATTTGGGACACCTATTCAAAGGTCTTAAACTCTGTTCTCTGTCCCAGCACAGTGTTCAGAAACTTCAACCCATGATCCATCGTGCAGGATACTGCACAACAACGACATTTTACATTGTACTCATTATACATGTCCGCATAGAATGATACAGACTCAAACATGGGGATTAATCCCATATTTCACTATTTCATACCCACCACACTGATATACTGCCATTTCCTTACTGCATTTGTGGCAATACTGGTAAACACGACATCCATTGACAATTACATCATTTAGAAAAAGCTTCTGCCCAAAACAATGGAAATCTGCAAGTAGCAAAGTCCATTAAGGTCCGTTGATACAAACCATATCACAGTTAGACACCATTCACTCCCCATAACTTGAAGGAGAAGAGATGAAGCTAGTGATACCCGAATCGTTAAATTCTGCGATCTAATTTCTTTCACAAACAAAGAGGAGGACAGAGACATTACCTGGGAAATACACTGGACACATCAGGCTGTGAGTGGTTTCTCTATCAGAGCTATCCCAGTCTACTAACAAAATTAATGTAATTAAAAAGGAAATATTTATATTTTTCATTTATAATCGTTACGTATTATTTTATCACAACAATGCAGATGGTGTAATAAAAACCACAACAACAACAACAACAACAACAATAATAATAATAATAGTAATAATAATAAACTTTAGACTGGCGATCACTCGTGATAATTAGACAGACATGGCGCCAGCCACGATGGAATTCATTTGGAATGTGGGTCAAAACTGACACCCAAAGTCTACACGTAAATAACCGAGGTGCCACTGCGAGCTGAATCCAGCCTCGCTGAGGATCAAGGAAAAACGTGAAAATAAGACTCGCGTTCGGAGATCGGCCGGCCGGCGGCGTAATCCCACCGCCGATAATTTGTCGCACGTGAATTTATTACTACGTCTCAATAAGGAAATAGCAATTAACCGAGAGACTCCGCTGGAACTACGACGGGAAAAATGCAGCCGAGAAATCAATGGCAAATGCGCTGTAGTATAAGCGTGACAGACGAGCATGCCGTCGCACCCGAATAACCATGCAAGGGGTGCCTATAAATAACACCGTAAAGGATCCGCGCTCCATATAAGGAATGGGGACCAGCACCGGCACCCGCAAAGCCCGCAAGCGCGCGGCAGATAAGGCAGATGTGCGGGATGTGCGGGGTGTGCGGGGCGTACCTCGGTCACGGCGAGCCGGCGGCACTCGGCCGCTCATTCAGCGGGCTTCCCGTGCGCGTCTCCGCGCCTCGCAGACCCTGCGCTCCGCAGCGATGACGCGTCATCCGCACGCCGGGGGGACCGGGGGGGACCGGGGCTCGGCGGCTCGGCGGGGGTCCGGTGTCGGCTCGCTCGGGAGAGTACGCGCGTGTGGCGGAGCTGCCCGCACTCGCCGACGTAAAAGCATGAGGGGGTTGTAACTGGAAGCATTTTGCGTATGCATATGGACTAATAATAATAATAATAATAATAATAATGATTATGATGATAGTCGCTTAATGAAAAAAATAATCTGCAATGTAATGCGCACGGGCATTGACTTAATTGCACTGTATTACATTTGTTTGGTGCTTTACGCTACAGACAGCTTACGTTTATACTGCCCCCCCAGCCCTTTCCTCACGGCTGTCCCGGTCAGGCTCTCACCCTAGACGCGACGCAGGCCACGGCGCATGCGCGCACGCCGGAGACAATCTGCGGTCACGTTGCGCCGTTTCTCCGGTACGGAGGGCAGATCACGGCCATCGGCAGCTTTTCAGTGCCTGCCACAATAAGGGGCACGAACCCTGCCCACTTACTTCGTCCTATTCCTAAAACCTGGTGCTGCTCTATCTCTCCCGCATCTGGCCTTACACCCAGACTCTCACACTCGCACATCTTACGGCAAATCTGTGTTATTATTCCATTATAAGCCTAAAAATAGCCGCATCAACAGCATGGGGTGAGTTTGCAAACCCTACCGACTATTTACAAGGTAGTACACCTGTTACATTCGTGTCTTCGGGCTGCTCTCGGCTCCCTTGGGCTCCCTTGGGCTCCCTTCTGACCTAATGGTTAGGGCCCCAACCGTATAATTAGAGGTTGCGGTTTCGAATCCCTGACCGGCAAATACCACCGCTGATTTGGCTACTGTGTCACATGGGTTCAATGTAAAGAATGCATTATCAGCACTGACGATTAATCGCGCTTCATTTAATGCTTGTGTGTGCAGACTTGTCTCGAATAGAAAATCGCACTCTGCTACCATCATGTTCCCGCAACATTGTTTAAGGTGCATCTTATATACACACACGGGTAAAGATTTTTTTTTTCTTTTTGACCGCTACACAACTAATCAGTTACACACTGACTCATAAGAATGTACGTTTCATGCACCTACAATTATTCAAAGTATTCCATATCAAGGTAAACGCCGTAAGTTGCGCGTTCGGAATCCGGTTTGCAGTGTTATGCTGCCCTCTGGTGGCACTGATTAGTCACGACCGCCTCTCGGCTGAATGCGCGTCGATGCGTGTCGCTGTGAACGGAAGCGTACGACCCGTATACGGCAATATACCCGTGTTTTCTCTTCTCTGTATTAGTAAAGTTTGTAACATTTTAAAATTCACTTCCAGGGTTCCTACAGCTGGTTGTATGGAACTGAAGATAGAGAAAATACATAGGGCTATTATAAGTACGAGGAAAAGCAGACGCAGCCGAGCACAGACAGAACGATTATTAGTGTAGCTACTGTACATTTCACTAGAATTCAATGTTAAAATACTGCATCTGGTTGTGCATGTAGAGCAAATTCAGGCTGTGTTTCCAAAGGTTTGCTCCTGTTAGGAAAAACATTCCGTACTGGATAGTGACTTACAGAAGATAGACGGATAAATGATTGTTATTTTTGGATCATAGGGTTTAGACAGTAATGTCTAGAGAAAGCGAGTGCTTTACCTCCAGAAGGCCCTTTCCCTCTGGGACACAGCAGAGGCGTAGGGCAGCGGGGACAGATATATCTGGCACTTACAGCCATGTCTGGAAGTGCAGAAAGCCGGTCAAACAGTAAGGGGTCCGAGCAGCTTTTATTATTATAATTAATAACAACAATAATACAGTAAAGATTTCATTCAGGTATGTTAAATAAAATAAAATGATCACCGCGTATTGTTATTTCGGTCACACTAACATATTTGCTCTGCAACCAAAACGACCATATTTTTGTCCTTAACCTAAATGCAAAGTCTGGCCCTTTGAATCCTGCCGGCATTAAAAGCTTCCCGTTTTCCATGTTTTGGCGAATCTTTCGCGCTCGGACCTGCTCTCGCCGGCCTTTTATTAGTCTGCATGGCCCCCTGCTGGATGTCGGCGGCTATCTGTGCCAAACATCTGCCCACGGCTCCACGGGCTGCCAGAGCAAACGGAGCAGGAGGACTGAGCCAAACCAAAGGCGAGCGGGCTCTTTCAGTAGCATGTTTTTACATTAACTTTGATAGGTAAGGCATGGTGACAGGCAGACGTTTGTTCCTGGAGCCTGATTAGATAGAAACGCCAGGACAAAAAAAAAAATATTACTGCCCTCCTGTGGTTGAACAGAAAACTGCGCCACGCCGAACAACCCACAGATTTATCCTGCGTTTTTCAAATTTATAAAAGGCTTTCACATTATAATAGTTCTTGTTTTCTCGGGGACCAATTTAACCATAACTGTGTTCAGACTCTCTTAAAAATGTTGACAGATATCGGTAGGCGCTTCTAGAGATTCTGCAGGCCCTCCAACTGTCCCTCCCCCTACAGGGTAAAATTATTTTAGCGCGAAGTTTAAATGAATATTATCTGATTTCAATAAACAGAAGTTCGTTACTTTCAGTTTTGTAAAAAAAAAAACAATGCACAAATAAAGCAGAATTTTCATTGCTATGCACTGTGTAATCGGCTGTCCTCGGGGGCCCCTCCCAGATCGGGGGTGCCAGGCAATTGCCTGACCTGCCGCTGTGCCTCTGGTAAAAACATCGTGGTTCCATCCTGCATGTCTGTGAAATAAGCAGGTGTCAGGCCAACTGGGAAAACGGAAAAAAAAAATATGTGAGACCCACTGATGTGAAACCGGAGGTCCCCTTCCAAAGACCTCTGTAGACTTAACTTTTTCATTATTACAATTTATTTCATGTTTCTTTATTTGACATAACAGTGAGACAGTCATTCTAGCAAAAACAGGTTTTGGCCACCTATATAACCAAATATACTTATGAATAATGAACACATTATTTTGTATGAAGTTAAAAAAAAAATCTTATTTTCTCTGCGGGCACTTAGTAGATGTGTGTGGTTCGCCTTTATGAAAATAGGTCCCATCTCTTTTCAGCCCTGGGCATGTTTAATTGTGTGGTGAAATAGATCTTGCAAAATTCTTGGCTGGTTGTTTGGGTCCTCGAAGTCGGGGCTGCCACACAAAGAGATCTGGGGACAGGCGCACTTGTCTAAGCTGGCATGGGGCCCACGAGGCCGGTGCAGCCATCAAACGTGCCGCGGCGAGCCGTGTTTGCCCACCTGACCCCGTGGTGCTGTCCTCGTCACTTCGTGTGGCCCTGCCGCTCAGTCCCCTGTCAATTATTCCACAGATGTTTGGTCTAATTCCCTCTTGGTAGAACGTGTTTAATCCTCTGCCACTTACCGAGCAAGCAAACATCAAGCAAAAAAATAAATAAATAAATAAAAATTCTTTGCATATAAATATACAAACAGCAGGGGGAAAATTCCAGGAAAAAAAAAACTAAAGCCAGACTTGTGTAATGCTTTTCTGAGCAAGCTTCAAAGCGGCTCACTGAGTCTGATTCTCCGGGTTCTAGGACGAGAAATACAAACCAGACAGACCAAAGGATAGTCGCTTATATCGCTTTAATGCTGAGAAAACGCGAGAAGTGTTTTCCTGCGTTCCGATGCTTTTTACTCCATGACCAGGGGTGTGAGAGGGGCACGGAAACTCTGACAGATTTGGGGGGGGGGGGTGCCAGCTATACTTGAGTACTTGAATTCATAAAATTATACGCAAAACTGAGAGGGGTGGGGTGGGCAATCTGACATTTTGTCCAGGGTTCAGGATTTCCATAACCAGCCGTGGAGCTGGCGGAGTAGCGAGGCGAGGGGCATCTGATGGACCTCCGTCGGCACTGAGCCAGCTTCTCCTGACTTAAACCAACAGCATGCACACAGCACCGTTATCAAGGGGCAGCCCGCAGCGCCACCCAGGGCCATCTCCTTTCCACAAACCAACCGCCAGACCCACAGGCTCCAGCTCTTCAATGACAGAACATCTAGAATGTTTCAAGCACATATTCATATTTATGTGCTTATTAGTCAAGATTGATGAATCTCTTCATCATGAGTGAGATCTGGCAGCCTTGCTGCTGAGTGAGCTGGCACCCTTCCTCATGACGAGGTCCTCCAATGGGATTGTCTTCCAGTCCCTCATTACTCCCCAGGGTGTGCTGATCGGCCCGGCCACCAGGGGGCGGCTCAACCCAAAAACTTCACGTGTCTGAAGGAGGATGAAAAATGGCTAACATACATTTTTCATGACCAATATCTTAGCAGTGGATCACAGTGACCCTGGAGCCCGTCCTGGGAAGCAGCACAACTCGAGACAAGAAAGTCCAGGATGGGATACCAGTTCATTGCTGGACAGAGACACTCTATGGGCAATTTAGAGACACCAGTCCACCTGTGTCCTGGACTGGAGACAGAAGCCGACACTGGAGAGAGTCGAATTCACAACTCTGGAGGTGTGTGTCTAGAGCAAATGAGACATGACTTCAGTCTTCAGTGTGGTGTTTGTTTATGGCAAAGCCACATTTGTGAGCCTAGTCATGTTGCAGATTATCTACCGGAAAGTCTGACGTCTAGCTGACACAGAGAACGACAAACGAAACTGCTAAAATCGCAGCATATCTGCGCACACAAGCACACCGCAGAAATGGGATTTCATGGACGTGGGAACTGTGGGCTCCCACAGACACCGGAATGAAGAGGATGGGGATGTGCCAGATGGAAGAAGACCCAAGGGATGCTCCTATCCTAATCTCTACTGAAAAAGAGCAAACAAAAAGCAAGCAGTTTGTGGGGTCCATAATTCTCCCGGCTTCTTTGCATTTCAAAGCAGGCGTCGAGCTGAGATAAGGACATAACTGCAGATATGTATGCTCTCAGTGTGTCGTCCAGCCTTTGTTTACCACTGTTTTCCCCAAGGATACAACCTTAGTTTTTCCTTGGGAGAAAAATTGCATTCCTTAAAAGACTCTGTGTCCTGTGTATCAGTTGTATTCCCACAGAGCACTTTCTGAATGTAACTGCCTTAGCTGGGCCCAGGACATGGTGTGGGAATGGGGTCTGGGACACAGGGCAAAAACAGGTCCTGGGAAACAGGACGGAAAACGAGTCTAGGAAACTGGATGGAAACAGGTTCTGGGATACAGGGGAAAACAGGGTCTGAGACACAGACACAGAGCTAAAACAGGGTCTGGGGTACAGGACAGAAACAGGGTCTGGGGCACAGGACAGAAACAGGGACTGGGAAACAAGGCAAAACAGGATCTGTGATACAGGGTGGAAACAGGATCTGGGATACAGGGCGGAAACAGGATCTGTGATACAGGGCGGAAACAGGATCTGGGATACAGGGCAGAAACAGGGTTCAAGACACTTGGTGGAAAGCGTGGGGAGAACTTGAAGTTTGAGGAGGAACTATACTCTAGCTAGGGATGATCTGAGGTGCCTGGGGTGTAACAAGGTATGCAGCGTGTACAGCTCAGCTAGGTGGCTTTGACAAAGGGTTTGCATGCGGTCCATGGCAGCTGCAGGTAGCATCCAGCGGACGGGCTCACAGACAGCTCGGCAGGCGGTGGCCCCCGCCACCCACAATCTGCTTCACGCATCTCCCTTTTTCAATTAGAGCAGGAGCAGATGTTGAAAAGAGTGTTGGGGGGGGCTGGTCTCCGGACTTTCGGGCTGTCAAAGCAGGGGGGGGGTGGGGGGAGGTGGCAAAAATGAAAGAACGCGGAGAGAAAAGCGTGACGATACGGCAGGTGAAGGCGACACCTGTTCTCTTCTCCGGACAGCTTTGCCCGGGGATGGAGGCGTGCTCTCCTCTTGGCGAGGACCTCCAAAGTGGTGCCATTGCCCATCCTCCATCTAAAAGCACAATCCTCGGTGTCACAGACCAAACACTTTGGCTAGATCCACTCCCAGCCCCTTCTGTTTGACATTCTGTGATTGTCTTGTGTCTTAAATGTCATCACGTTTGGGGGGGGGCACTGTTCTGGGCCTGATTAGCATGTCGGGGGGAGGTGGTGATTATGGCTGAATAGTGGGCAATCAGCATATCGCAGCGTGCGGCGTCTGCCTTCATCAGCGCTGATTGGAGATCGCCCAGCCCTCTCACGCAAACACAGGCGTGACACCCGTGTGGAATGCATGGGGGCCGCCAGCAGCATACGTGCACTACAGCCAGGGACTCCACTGGCTGGAGCGGCCCTGTCTCGGGGGGGGTGTTCTCTTAGTGGTGTCCTTTGTCAATGCTTCAAGACCCATGCGTTCCAGGAATGCCTCAACTCACCTACACCACTCCATGTTCAGAGAATGCTCTTGGTCTTTCGGTTTCTCTGTTAATTCTAATTATTGCCTCATTAGGTTCTTGCTCATTAGTAGTTCTTGCTCTAAACCGCTTACGCCAGTAACTGGGCATTCAATGGAAGGTCGACCTAACCGTTCTTACCCCTACCTGACACGTCAAGATGCACACATTTATAATGTGCTACCGTCTATTTGCTATTGCTAGTAAATGTACCCAAAGCAACAGACGACTGGGAAATCAGGGTCAGCAGGGTCTTGCTCCAGGACCCAATGGTAAAACCCCTCGCTGAGCGCAGGACGCCAAGCGATCACAAGCACGGCATCCCAACCTGCGGAGCCACAGGCCTCCAGGTCCGTTTGCCTTCCCGAGTGCTCTGGCCTCCAGGTCCGTTTGCCTTCCCGAGTGCTCTGGCCTCCAGGTCCGTTTGCCTTCCCGAGTGCTCTGGCCTTCAGGTCCGTTTGCCTTCCCGAGTGCTCTGGCTTTCCGGTTCCATCGCCAGGCAGCTCGCGTTTGGAAACACTCCA
>JAODKN010000037.1:12196751-12217062 GCA_026774425.1 Petrocephalus zakoni
ACAAGTCACACTGCGCCCTGGCCAGCCAACCAGGTCAGACTGTGCCTCGGCCATCCAACCAGAGATACAGGTCACAACATGCCTGGAGAAGTGATGGGGAAGACCACGCGAAGGGGTCCGAGTGGTGCCCAGCCACCAGCGCAGGACATGTAAACTATTTAATAAAAACACCAGATGACCATTTCGCAGAGAAGGCCATTCGTCTGGTGGGAATGAGGCATACATACATGCTCTAAAAAAGTCACTAGAAATTCCTTTGGCTTAAAAGCAGGCCGCTCACAACTTGACTACCTTCAAAAGAGGAAGGTGGAGTCTGCTTGGTGTTAGAATTAGAAGTGGGTATGGATGTGTGTGGATGTGAGGCTGGCGAGATCTGCGTTTATCCCATACCGAGTGCTATCAACAGATCCAGCTCAGAGCCAGCGGGATGCCAGCATGCGGGACGCGGGGGTGTCGCCGTGGAAACAGCAGTGGCGCTAACGGTCGAAAGGCTGCAGGAACAGCAGAACTTCATTCAGTACAACAGGTGGAAGGAAACTAAACCAAGGAAGGCTAGCTAGCTACCAACGGGAAGCCTGCAAGTGTTTCCGCATGTCCACTGTCAGGCAGCCTCACTTTAGGTGATTGTTTCCATGTTTAATACCTCAAACACAGACCAGACACAAGGTTTTGACGGGAAAACGCGGGAGACAGATGTGTTCCTTGTTTCCTGGAATAAAATATGCCAATTACTAAATTCTGTAAAAGTATAAAATTATTAAAGCAGACATGAATGATTTTAAACAAAGCAAAGTTACCCATTAACATTTACATGGTGCTAGGAGAAATATTTGTCTATTATTATGGATCTGCATATACAGGCTGCCTCTGTTGTGTCCTGTAAATCTGATGAGTTAGCTACAAACTGGAAGTGACAGGAGCTCTTACCCTGTGCAAAGTAAAAAGAGTTTGTTCAGTCTCGTTGGTATGGTGACATACAGAAGCACTTAGTCAAAGATACGCTTTGCTACCAGTGATCGGTGGTGCATTCAGGTGGCGACAAAGGCGGAGTAAGGTCAAATATAAAAGGAGAATGTTGCTACGTAGGGCAACGCTTAAAATAGCCGTAATATAATCGGGAAAAAATTTTGGTACACCCTGTTTTGACATCTCTGTATAGTTAAACGCTTACACATCACTATATACAATTATCTCGTCCTTTAAAAATGCTTTCTGAAATATTGGGATTCAATGGCGCTGTGTGCGAATCATCAGTATAAATAGTCTTTCGACTCAAAACACGACAGAATGTAGCAGTCATACTGTTCTGTTAGACCGACAAAAATATTACTAAATATTTTCAGAAATATTTCAACAATCGTTATGGGCACTTTTAGCATAACATGTGTGGATTTCCACAATAATCAACAAAACATGATACATAGGAAATATTAATATTTCCACAACGTTTATCTGTTCTTAATTCGTGGTGCATATAATAATAATAATAATAATAATAATAATAATAATACAACTTAAAAGCATCCTTATACCCTACCGCAAGGTGAAGCGGACTAGGGATGAATTCCATACATTTACCGTTTTAAGAACATAGTTCTTGTGCTCCTACACTAACACTGCACTCTGTAAAATAATAACGTAAAACAGCTTGAAAATGTTCTAAAAGCCTTTTAGACCACACGACTCACCGTGCACAGTTATGTGATGCAACACTGAATGTACCAACCTGACGCAAAATCTAATGGTTAAATCGCATGCGAAAAAAACAATAATAAAAATAAATCATTCCCAGTTATAAACCGCTGATATTTTATGATTTGATGCCTAGGGCATACGTTCCTGTGCATCATTTTTGAATTCCGTTGGCTACTTAATAAATATATTAAGTATAAATATAAATATACTTAATAAAAATCTCTAAGTAAGTGTGTCAGGTCGCCACCACGGCAATGGAGTATCGTCCGAGAAAAGGGGAAACCCATAACCCTGCTATTATTATTATTATTATTATTATTATGCTGATTGTTTTTCTGCGAAATATATATTTTTAAATTACTCATAGATACTTATTACAGTTCTGTCCCACTGCAAAATTGTGGCGAGCAGCTGTAATGGTGCTTTAAAAATTGGGGACCCAAAAAAACATACCTCGCAATCCTCAGGCAGTACAGATACTCTACAGAGCAGACGGGAGTGTTTGCATGTCACGATGGCGTTGCCAAAACTTTGTGTGTGATCTGCTGACCAGGGGCGTAAAGGGGAGGACAGTTAGGACGATTCGAAGGGTCCCTGAGCGGCAGGGGCCGTAAAGAATTTTGAATGTAATATGGTTGGACTGGGATGGGGGCTCCATATGATATGCTTTCGTGAGGCCCAAAATCTCCAACGACACCCCTGCTGCTGACTGTCAACAACTATATCACGTACATGTATTATTACAGTATCGTACCCATCAAGAACTGTACCGGTCTCACGAAGTGCGCAAGTCTGGCCCACATGGGAAATGATCGTTTCAAAGCAAATATATATCGACTTCAACATTAAATCTGTTGCGTAGTATTTAAACTACATTAAACTCTTTTTAATTACCTTTTAAATATTCATTTACATTACATCATCAAAACAGCGAATTCTAAAGTGGTAGGCCTACAATAAATTATAAAAAATCTAATAAATGTAAATGTGTTAACACGGAAATAGTGGTTTAATATTATACAGCTATATGACAGCAGCAATAACAAACGCAACAGTGCTATTATTATTTTTTTTAATAATAATAATATTAATAATAATAGTATTTAATAGTTGTTGTTAATTATTGTTAAAATAGTTGAAATTATAGTAAGAACTTCACGTATACAACTCCACTATGCCCGCATACCGTTGATCTTTAATATCCCATTTAGTAGAGACTGTGGCAGGAACATCTGGGCAAGTTAACTAAAATCAGACGCGAAATGTTAAACTGAAAACGCTACAGAGAGAACGTATCACAGGGAACATGACATAACCCACCCCGTCAAAGTCAGCTTGTTAAGAAAAAAACACATAATCCATAAAGAGAGTTTTTTTTCTTCTCATGCCTGGTACCCTTTGTGTAGTTTCATCCCGAACCAACATAAAACACAGCAGCATATACGATATATATAATAGGCATATATGATATATAATTTGTATAATGCGTCGTCTATTTCCACAGTTTTCTCTAAGAATTTCAGACGTGCCGATTATGCCTTTATTCCCGGAAGGTGGCGCTGACGTATCATAAAAGGTCGCTCTATCGCTATTCAATGCACCTCAACGGCCGCTTATTCATTCTAAATATATGCAGTTATAATTATAACTGTCTAATTCGAATTCGGCAGACACCAGTATTTAAAAATAATCTTAAATTAATGGCTTGTTAAGGTGAAGTCCTTTTGTTTTTAAGACTGTTTATGCTTTGTATATTTTTAAACAAAATGATTTCGGAATGCATTTGCCGTTCCTGGTCCACGCAGAAAGTAAAAGAAAAATAATAAAAAAAAATAATACAAAGCTATTTCATTATATTGTGCTCGCTACCTTCCAGCGAAAGTCACCTTGTTATTTTAACTTTCTAAGCAGTTTTTCTGCTTCTTAAACAAGCTACATAGCAGAATCAACCGCGGATCCCGAGTTTAAATTTTTAAAAACTTCTCAATGTATTTATTTTATGCATACTGCATCTTGCCGATATATACTGTTTCCATTTGCAAAGCAAGGTTCCACCTCAAAAGTATGGATGCATGTTGCTAAATTACCGCTTTATACGAGGCCTTTAATGCCGGTAACTTTGAGTTTATAAGACTTACGTCCAAGTTCAGCACGGCTGTTCTTTTAAGAGTCAAGTCTATGTAACCGCGTATGACCGTGACTACTCCGAGAAACCTGTCAGATTCACCCGCTTTTTATGTACAAAATCACACTTAGCGCACTTCTTACGTGTAACATTGTTTTCTGTTACATTGCCAGTCGCAATAAGTTAATATATGGAAGTTTGCAGTCATTTTTAGTTAACTGTTTGGTCTTTCTCGTATAAATGTATCAAATGTTTATTTTTTTTTGATGCACAGTTACAATAATTATAAATCTATATAATGTCCATACGGTTGTTCCCTTGGTAGTCCAAGAAAAAATTGTTCGATTGCCCGACAAAACATGGACTGTCCCGCTGCGAGCGCATAAACTTTTAAACGCATACTAACCCAGTTTTACTTACAGTTGTCGACGTCCATCTGTCCAACTGAATAGTTATAAAATGGTGTTTACGATTCATACCAAAGAAAACGGATGGTAGGGTCACTGACCGATCATATTTAATACCCATAACCGTGAAAACGCTGAATGCCGACAGGTAGACGCAGCTACATGCGATACACGGCATGTGGCCGCGTGACACAAGCCCTGGACTTCGTCCCATGCTTCCTACGGACGTATCCGTGAGGCGTTTCCTCGGATATGCTCCTGTTTGCAAGGAACAATTAACAATGCACCGGTTTCCCACTCCTGGTATTACACGGGCAAATGTTACAATATGTTGCGCATACACTGTTCCCTAATATTATTTTGAACGACAATAAAATGTATATTTGGATACATTTTCAACTCGTTGGCAAACTGAAATCGTCTTATAAAAAAGTTTAACAAATGTCAAGTGTCTTTTTTTTTAATTATGATAAAGTAATAACTTTGTTTATGATAACGACCATAACGTTTTTATATATATTATTGCGAAATGTATTATTATGTGGCCTATTTATTAAAAAGATTTAGGATGCTATAAAAGTTAAACCTAATTCATTTTTAAATATATATTTTTCCTTTTCAAGACACACGTAAATATTCTAAACATTATTTCATTGCGTTACAATGGTTATATTGTTAATAATACCGAAAAAACTGAGGATCTAAGCACAGCACGGTAAAACTAAACCGTTACTCGGGCGTACATTTAGAACACAGTACAAAATGGTTTAGAGAGGCTCAGAGCCCACACAAATTCTCGGTGGAGAAATTTGTATATTCTAAAAGACAGAACTAGCTTCTTTCTTATTGACACTTTTCCTGCTTATGTTACCTACTATGTTTTATATTCTTATTACGACCAGCACATAAAGTTTCCCCGACGAGCGTTCTAACGAGTAGTATTTCATATAAGTAACATATTCAAAGAATGTTCGCCATGCGCTAAAGACAGGGGAGCGAAATAGCTTTTATGTTTTGAGGTCTTGTTCTGCGGCCAGTTTAATGGCGTATTTTAAACACGAGATGAATAATCAAACAGAGTTTCCGGAAGTAAGTCCTGCGTTCGCGCAGCACATGAAAAAGACAGCCGGCACATTGGAGGAACCTTTAATTTGCGAGAGATAGAATATGATGATGATTTGGATGATGAGCGTGATCGTGATCATGATTTTGAATAAGAAAAATAGGAAATTTTTATGGGTGGAAACAGATACATCATTAGGTAAAAGGGTAAAAATGGGTGACATTTAATTATTTTAAACGATTAACCAAGATACATATCCCAGTTGATGGAGAAATCGGAAATTCCATGCTGCAGCATAAGACGCTTATCGTGGCGTGGTGTAACGATCCATTCCAAAGCTTGTTATGATTCGCTCATTTCATTATGCAATGACACGATAAAAAAACGTCCATTAAAATTGAACGCCAACGCGCCAACTAATTAATTTTTAGTCTTGAAAACTTCAAATGTGTAACAGTCACACTTGAAATGTACCGCAACGGAATAAAATATACTCACCCATACGAAACTGCCAACATTTGTTTGACTTGTAACCTGTGATTTTGCGAAACATTAAGTAAATATTATTATAATAATATATGTGGCACTGGACATATGTGATTAATAAATGAGCAAGTTATCAGGTTATATTTTTAATAAAACATTATTATTGTTTTTCTTATTGATGATGCTGACATTGTTAGCGCCATTATTTATTGCTTAATGCTACTCGTCATTTGTATCTAATAAAATATAGTAATAGGTCTATAATTCGAGGCTGAATCGACATTTATCATTGCCCGGTCGTACAATGTGTAAAAGCATTTACATTATCTTACAGTTTGCCGTGGATGGAGGGAGTAAGTTCTACACGTGACTGTCTCAAATAGGAAATGTTATGACGGATAAGAGTCACATGCTGGCGACAGTTTCTAACTGCGTGATCCTGAAAAGTTACACACAAATTAAGGATTTTTACACCGCTGAGGAAAAAAAAAACGAATATAGGCCTATATGTGATCACAGATCTTTTTAATTATTATTTTTTATTCTCAGGTATGGAAATAAAAAAATCGAGCGTGTACGTTTAATTGTATTGATATTATAAAGTCCATAAAAATCACCATACAAATTACAAACTTGTATTATTTGTAACCATTAAGTTAAATTTACCAAAGAAAAGCATTTGACTTTTGCCCTCATCCGCAGTAAATCACTGGTTAAATATTCAAGCCCAAACTTTAGTTATTGTGGTGGGGTGTACCAAACACTGGCTACCGGGTGGGTTAGGCTCCATTTTCGCCTAAATGAACTAAAAAAGAAAGAATTTCTTTCAATGGAGACGCTGCGTCTTTCATTTGTGTGTCGTTTGCGTTTTATTAATGGCAACACAAAAAGGGGATGTCTATTCTTATATTACTGGTTGAATTCAGTTGCTAAGCAACCAGTGTATGGTAAATCATCCGCGAAATTCAAATCTTTGAGGGAGGAATTGCGCGATTTACTGAAGAGTCACACGAGAAAGTTGTGGAAAGTGTGTCGATTATATGAGAAAGTGTTTCAAACATTGCTTATTAACCGGCTTAACTAACACACACACACACACACACACACACACATACACATATATAAAATCAAGACCATATTTTACACTATACTTGAATGCCCACAAAATGTAACATGCTGTTGTATCACATTAAGTGAGCATTTAAAAGCCGACAAACAGAATTCTTTTGCGAAGGCCTAATTACAGTATTTTCGGCTTAAGAAGCAAGTAGCTAAATAATTCGCTTTTTTCTCTCTTGTCGATTATTTAACCCCACTGCCCGGGGTCCAATTTAAGGGTTTCATTCAATGACGTCACATTTATTGTTGCATCCTCACTTAACGATATAATTACAAATATGAAATGCTGTGTTTCATATCTGCCAAGGTCGGATATACCATAAAGTAGCCAGACAGTCTATACATATTATTGCACGGATCCTCGACCGGAGTGTCTCACGCCGTACATATGTTTACGCATAGAATACTGAAAACAATAGCAGAACGCAGAATCACCACAGACCTAATCCCGCTTTATAAATACAATAGATTTTAGAATTGAAAACAGAAAACGTGCAACTGTCCTGAAATAAAAAAATAAATTAGCATAGTTAAGATACCCGAAAACCGGCTTATACAGAAACAAGGCAAGGCGATCACGTTAAATAATTGTTTTTTTTTCTCCAAGTACGACGTTATATTAAGGTTCCTACATGTTATTGACAGAAAGAAAGGGAAAGCGTGTCTACAGTAACTTTAATATGTGTCGATTATACGGAACCTCGGTAACATTTTCCTCTTTCCCAAAACAAGAGGAGCGCCCGTGTTTACACTCATATTAGTGTACAATGCCTTTACTTAGAAGCTACAGAATTACAGAAACAATCGCCAAATTAAACACGTGACATTTTGTTGTTTCCCCAAAAACAACATCAGTTGTAGGCGATTATATTTCTTCACGGATGTTATTGTGGTTGTGTCGGCTGCGGTGTGTTATTTGATGAATTGGTGTTACGTTACGCTATATGTATTGATTGTCAAGGACGGTAATGTACCGACAAGCACAAATGTGCTATTAGACAAAACAATTAAAGCAATTATTAAGAATTTAAAGGCTGCGATATGTATTTACATAATCTAAAATAATAACAGCTCGAGGACCAGCAATCGGCCTCGAGGAAAAGTAACATAAATGTAGGCCAAGAATCAGCAATGCAAATAACCATTCGTGGTTTTCAGATAAAAATTAGGCCTCACCACTACTGACTTAGATTACTAATGGTGACAATTTAGGATGCTATATATCACGTAGGTTGGTAGACACTTAACACGTAAATTGAATTCGACACGGAATTTTTGCTAGCAGTGAAAATAATTATTTTTACTTATCAAGCGTAACGTCAGCGAAATTACTAATGATCTGGCACGTGCTCCTTGAAGCGTCTTTACTTCTTTTCTTAAAAAGAGCCTTTCCGAAAAAAAATAAGAAGTGTAGTGAAGCCTATATCACACAAAAATGCAATCGCATAACACGGCGAATAAGCTCGTACTCGCGGTATCACTGAAAATGAAGTATATATAATAAATCACGTAAATCGATATTCAAAATATAAATCAGTGTCATCACATGCAACACAAGCAGACATTGCGTTTCTTTCTAACAAATTTATTGTTCTCAATGAGTTTTTACGGAAACATAACCGAAATTAAATTACAATCAGATAATCACATCAAAATATACCCTTATTAACTAACAACTGTCCTTGAAAATTTATGCTGATTTGTGCTCCTTTCAAATGATAATAAAAATAAGACAACAGTGACGACAATGGGGGGAACAGGTAAGAAACCAACCTACATCTGTACTGGGAAAAATAAATTATCGTATGCAAGAGTCCATAGTTATTCCAAATAAAATAATAAAACAATCATTTGAAGAAAAAAAAAATAAAGTAAATCATTCCGATCAGTATCTGATCCAATGAATCTATATTGCCAGCTTTGCAGAGTCTTTTTGTAATTATTATTATCATTATTATTATTACAAACCTACCAAACAATGCTGCTAAATGGCAGCGCGGCTAGTTTCATCCATTCAGTCACACTTGGCAACAGATTTTCCGAGAGAAGAACGTGACATAAGTGCAGTCGAAGACAAGTCTTTTCTTTAAATAATTACTTATGTACCATTTTATTGATAAACAAAATGTTTACGTGGGTCGGTCCAAAATACAAATTTCAAAGAATAGGATCTTTAAGATCGGGGGCGGGGGAGAGTTTCTGTCATTTTTTCCCTATTTATAAGATGGTGACGGGGGAAACGGCATATCCACCAATCCGTTTTAGCTCTATTATTAAACGATGCTCTCCTTTATGCGACGTGCGGACGCAGGTCCGTGGATCCCGCCGTCGTGGTTCCTGGTCATTCTCCTCCTCCGCTAGCTTTCAAAAATGAGTCTGTTTTTCTTTGCCGAACGCGCATTTGCTTTTTGCTGTCATTTCAGTTCAGACGGCAGAGAACATTTATGGGAAGGTTTTTTTTTTATTCTTTTGACTTCTTATATTTTGGTTTGGTTTCCACGTTGGTGTTCTCAGTGCGCCAAAATTACCTGATGGAACGAGCTTGTCACCCGCTGGTCGCTTGTTTCACTCGGCCCAGTTAAACTTGCATCTTTTAAGTAATCTACTAAAAAATGTCCCTGAAAAAAAAGAGCAAACAGAACCTTTTAGGTTAAGACATTTGAAGATCTGGTGCAGGTTATCGCTGCGTTTTTGGAGCAGGGGGGGGAGGGTACGATTTTTTCGGTTAAAAATATAAAACATATCTGCAGTCGTATTCAATTTCCCTCACAATCACAGTATCAAAATGTCGCTATCCTGTCGATAGTCTGTATCAGGTTAATCATATACAAAACATTTAGGCGTGTGTTGTTCTATGTCTCACTGAACATTCGTTTGCAGTCCATGGATGGGGGCGGTGTATCTGCACTCACATTGCCGACCTGAGAGTACACATCCTCCGGCGTCTGTGGCACTCCCGGGGGCGTCATCCTTTTTTCTTTCTGTCTCCGATTGCAAAACCAGACTCTTACTACTTCTTTCTCCAACTGCAAGCTGTCCGCTAGAGATGAAATCTCTTGCGCCGAAGGCTTAGGACATTTCAAGAAGTGACTCTCCAAAGCGCCTTTCACGCTCACTTCTATAGAGGTACGCTTCTTTCGCTTCCTTCCTTGAGCTGCGATCTTATCGATGCTGGTGGGGCTCCCGGTGGACGAGTCTGCTTCTTCCAGCCATTTGTTTAACAACGGTTTCAACTTGCACATGTTTTTGAAGCTCAGCTGGAGTGCCTCGAACCGACATATTGTGGTCTGCGAAAAGACATTCCCGTAGAGGGTGCCCAGAGCTAAGCCGACGTCAGCCTGCGTGAAGCCCAGCTTGATCCGGCGCTGCTTGAACTGCTTTGCGAACTGCTCCAGGTCGTCGGACGTCGGCGTGTCCTCGTCTGAGTGCGGGTCGTGGCTGTTGGCTCCGCCGTGGTGCTGCTGTTGGTGGTGCTGATGCTGGTGGTGATGGTGGTGATGGTGGTTTCCGTGATCGAGCTCGGGGGTGTCTCCGCGTACCAACCCGGGGTGCACCAAACTCTGGCTACCGGGTGGGTTCAACATCCCGTTCACCGTAAATCCGCCCGGTTGAGAGTAAATTAGCGACTGCTGCTGCTGTCCAGCGGTTATCGAAGGTATGTGAGCCGCAGTGGTTCCACCCCAAGCCCCCGGGTGAGACTGGTGAGGACCCAGATGTGGGGGCCGGTGGTGCAACGTAGTACCAGTATGTAGATCGTCTCTAACTGAATTGTTTTTGACGTCTTGCTGCTGGGGACTGCCTGTCATCCCAACGGGGCTGGACGACCAAGGCGATCCCGCTTCCGCAGCAGCCACCGCGGCCGCAGCCGCGGCAGCCGCGGCGTGAGGCAGGGAGGTTACCCACTGGTGGGCATGGCTCAGCATATGACCCCCGTTGCTCGTCGCCATGGCTCCCTGCATGAAGTCGCTCTGTACCATCTTTACCGTGGGATCCCCCCTGTAGCCGCCAGACACCGAGGTAACCGCAGCACTACCAGGCTGCATGCCACTTCCTCCGGAGTCAGAATGCACGATGGAGCCGGATGACAGGATACTATTGCCGGGGAGATAGGGATTGGAAGCCGCCGTGGCCATCCCCTTAACCCTTATGACTGTGTCTGTCGAATATGGCTCCCTCTTTTTATCGAACCTTTTTTTTTTTCCTTTTTTTTAATCACGCAAATTCAATTCCATGAATTATTCAAGGCTTAAAAGTCTAGGTAGTCTTGCCGTACACCATTGACTCAACGAAAAGTCAAAAATGAAGAGAAGCAAAGTTCGTGTTAATCCGCAGGGTCCGTTATTTACACATTGACAATATTTATGTATTTATATCGCAAAAAAATGTTGCATAACAAACTGTAAAACGGGAAATCCAGTCTGTAAATAAAAGCCCTTCAAAACTCTGCAAAGTCCTTCAGGAAAGTTTTCTGTTGCTGCAACTAAAACGTTAAAAAGAAGTTACGTTAAAAAAGTTTGTCCATTCAAACTTAGAGTACTGCAGGAGAATTCTCTAGTTTCCTTTGAAAACCCAAGCGCTTTAAAATTCCCTCTTCTTAAGTAGGAAACCATCAGAGACTGATCCTTGCGTTTATTTTCAGACGGAGACGCCGAGACCCCCCCGTGATTTGCTTTCATTTAGTAGTATTCTTTACGCACGCCTATACGCAAAAAAATCTCTCTTTTTTTAACATTTCAGCATGCAAAAGCGCTAACTGGAACTCGAAGTGCAATCCGACAATACAATGTGCTGTGGTGGGTTGCAGGGTCCCTCTCATTTGCTGGCTCGCTCTCTCAGCCCCCTCTCTCTCTCTCTCTCTCTCTCTCTCTGACAGCTCTCTCTTCGTCCCTCCCTCCGAGCTCGGAGACACATGAGTGTTTACGCTATGCCAGGCGTGCGCACACCGTCCACATCTTCCCCCCAAATAAGAGGAAGTCGCATGCAAGACTACAGTTCATTGGCTACCCGCGGCGCGATTGGCAGTTCGGAGCCCACGGCCCCCCTTCCGGCCGTTTCAATTGGCTGCTTTTGATTTAATCTAAATAAATAAACAAATCCTCAAAACGCAACAAAATAAAAAAATATATTCCAAATGTTAAACGTTAAATCGCATTTGACGTGCAAACGATCTTGTAAGTTTATTCACGATTAAACCACAGCAGCTGGTTTAAACTTTTCGCGAAAAAATGATTGATTTTGGATTAGTTGCATTGTTTCCAGAGCAGAGGTACTCGATTTATGGTTAAAGTTGAAATTTGCATGCACTTAACCTTGAGGTCTATTCCGAATACCGTTATTAATACAACATAGTTGAACTACTCTGAAGCTCAAGAGGGGGGAAACGACGGATAACTTAAAAGCCATAGAAAAACCAAAACGTATACTATATATAAAATAGGAGCAGCATGAGCTATTCTGTATGTAGAAATACAGGTAGGCTAACGGTATAGCTTAGCCAAACATAAATGCACGGAGTAATATAATGGCAAAAAAGACGAAACATAAATTATGGTAATGCAGGTGGGATTCCCTAATCACCTTGTCCCAAGTCATTTACATAGCACAAAGCTCGCGGCATCCGCGGAGTTAACTGAAAATGTGAGCTTTGAGAGATGCTCCTAAGCGCTAACGAAGTGCGCAAGATATCTCTAGATAAAAAGACAGTGACAAACAAAACGTGGACCCTCGGAGTAGTCCTCTGGAGACTGGTAAAGACCCCTTCTTTTATTTGGTGGTGTACGGGTAGCTATATAAGTGAGCTCCTTCGTTTTCTATATTTTTAAGAACTGCCATGGAGTGTATTATATAAGAGGGTAACGCATGAGTTCGTCCACATATACGAACGATTCATCCGTAAAATACGTTTGACCTCTAAACTGTACGTTACGCGCAAGATAGCGGTTTTGATTCCAGCGACACTATTCTGCTTTGGATATGATGCGCGTATAAGGCGGTCGGCTGCCAGATTGCATGTATGGAGCATTTTTTTTCATAAGGAAAAAAATTATCCCATTAAAAAAAAACGAATACATAATTTATTTAGTCACAACCCAGAATTATAACTTAAAAATCAGAAGGTACGTCCCATGTTTCTCTTCCAGGACAATTAATTTCGTCCCGCTGCGAGGAAGACGTGTGGTCGCGTGTACGGTCATTTCTGAATGTTTTGGGGCCACAGGGCCGCCTCGTTTTTTTTTAATATATACCCTGAGGATTTCGTCGAAACTCTTGTAATGCATAAGCGAAAGTTTGAAACCTGGGATGTTAGAGCATACCTGCAGCAAGGTTCACCCCAAAGTCCCCCAAAATTTTAAAAAGTGTAATGAATGAATAAATAAATAAATAAATAGTGTATAGAAGAACATGTTAGAGATGCGTGTGTGTATTTATGTGTGTGTGTATATATATATATATATATATATATATATATAATCTTTTTTCTTTTTATTACTGTTTATTTAGTACAGCCCCCTTGTTTCCTGCTGAGGAGTTTGTTTCCCTGGCAGAAAAGACGCACACAAAAAATCCCCAAGTATAACAAGAGACGAACAGTTACTGCTGATTTACATTTGCATAAATTTTCATATATTTTAGTGAAAATAATAGAGCAGCGGAGGAGAGCAAAGCTCAGTAGAGTCGGAGGAAAGAGGAACCGTACGACGGATTGTTCCGCTGAAGAAATTTTGAGATAAATTTCAATTCAACAGCAGATTATTAGATCCTTAAGTGTTCGGGGATTCTCGGCTGGTAAGTGATCAATTCTTCATACTCATATTGAGTTTTTGCGACGAAAACTTGTGTAACTTGTGTTTGTGTTTATTTTAATGTATAAAAACATTCATTTTATGTGGACTTTCGATTCTAGTCATAAATTTATGTAATTCAGAACAGTGAGCAGACGGTAAGCCAGTCGAGTTGGGTAACCTGCGACAGAAGGAGCGATGTATCGGGCGCAAACAGGTCACATCTCAGTCGAATTCTCCGGAGAAGTCTCCTACAAGTGGCGTCCAAGGCGTTTGCAGTTTTAAAGCAGCTCAGAGAATCGACAAAGTAACCAGCTGAGAAGTAGCGAAACGGGCTGGCCGTGCAACCCAGTGTACAGTATTACCAGTCTCTTTCGTTTCTGAAACTCGATATCGGATACTGGGCCTAATGGTGACGGTATAATACGGGTGAACCTTTAACGAGATAATGTGATAGCCCGTGTTCCTCCAGATAATACGCTCTTTTCACGGAGCCCTATTAGGTACATATGGGTGACGGGATCTCTTGAATATTTCTTCAGAGCGTATCGTGGGATTCCATTCGTCGTGGGTCTGTATTTGTTTGCATGCCAGGCCACTGAAAAACGCGTAGATCACAAGTTTAAAAAAGACATACACGAATGCCGCAATACAACTGCAACGTGGACTATTGCATTTATTCATTAATTTACGTATTTATTTAATTATTTGTTTGTTTGTTTGTCGTGTATTTCACCGCGTGTTTGGCCGTGTTTCGGCTTACTTGATAGGTTATTTATTTATTTATTTATTTATTTATTTATTTAAAATGTTTATTTTCTCCTTTTCCCCCTACGGGCTACCTTCGTTTGCCCTCCCCCGTGCAGATGCTGCCTCGCGCAGCTCCGCCGAGATCGTTTATTTCATTGATGGGGAGGCATTTCTGAAACCAGCATTTCGGTTGCCATGGTGAGCTGAATAAAAGAGGGAACACTAGTCGCATTAAGCTATATGTTTGTGCACTGGAGTCGAGATGAAAGCGCGCGCGAGAAGCCGAGATGATCTCACAGAAAGCCAAAGTAACCATCCGAAACTCGCTTACGTTCCAGAGAGTCATTGACCTAAAATTTCGTCGTCGTAAATAAGTGGTCGTAAGGCAGATACCAAATATTTGCAGATACATACATGCAGACTTGCAAGTAAACTCCTCGCTGCAGGCAAAGTAATATGCAAAAGGAATGGATGCAGAGGGAGACATTTGGTGACCAGCAGAGGTCGCGCGTAATTGTGAGCAGAACTTTGGTAAGTAACGTAACTGTTTGCTTTGTTTAGTCACAGGAGATTGTTTCTTACTTTTACAGTAAAGTTAACAATTACGAGAAACTGATACTTAAAATACAGCGAATTACATTCAGAATTTTAAAATACAAGTGGAACATATAGTCTCCCTACAGGAAGGGTTTGGAGAAGAAGACCTCTGTAACTTTTCAATGCATTGATAGCACAGAATTTTACAATTATTACTAATAATTATTTATTTCATCTGGCAATGTTTCACTGGCGTGTTTTTTTTGTTGTAAATATGAATTATTCGTCGTGCAAATAAACGAGACTAGCAAAAATCACATAAGCAGGCAACGCAGTTTGCGTAAGAATGTAGGGTTAAACATGTTAGAATTGCTTATGTTTATAAATATGGATAACCAAAGTGTTAAAATGGATAGCGTGCCTCACGGTAAACGGTAAGACATCGCGTACAAATTAAAAATAGCTAAATCAGAAATATCTATCCATTCTGCATCACAAGGTTGTAATTTCCATAAAATGTCAATAAAGCCTTTCACACATCTTGACACAGGGGATGGCTTGTTCACGTTTTGGTATACTGTGCGCTAAAGGACATACCTCTCCGTGTGCAGTGTGTGCGCGTGTGTGTATATATATATATATACGCACACACACACACACACACACACACACACATATATATATATATATATGTGTGTGTGTTATTTTCAAGTTTCAATGATATGACGATTGAATTACTGTCCACGAAAGTTTAAAAGCATACTGTCCCATTTCTGAACCTAACGTACTGAATACTAAAGATCTCATGTACACCGAGGGTGTTAATCTGCACGTTTGATCGCTCGCTAATTTTTAAGAAAATACACACGATTTTGCATTATTCATCAATATACCACTACTGCTACTGCAATATACTACTACTACTAATAATAATAACGATAACAATAATAACGATAATAATAATCGTCCTAATCATGAGTAATATACCTTTATCATTTGAATAGGTTTAATCAGTTTGTCAAATTCAGGCCTACATGTTATAAGATCTCAGGAGTGAATGCTTACCTTTACGGTTTCAAAACCCTGTGTAAGACGTATAAGCAATCTGTTGATCCATTTCCATAATTTGCACTAATGCATCTCTAAAAAAACGAGAAAATCCTCATGACAAATGACGAAATGCGCGAAGATAAAAACGACAGTGATATACCTCACTGCTTCTGTGTTGGCCTAAATGCATATCCTCCGAAAACTACATTTACAAGGCCGATCGTGTACATCTTAGCTATCTGTAAGCGGGAGAGATGCGGTGGGCCTAACTGACCAGACGGGGATGGCGTGAAATTTGCATCACATTTACCGTGGCCGTGAAAGGGTGGTAGAATCCGATCTATTAATTTTCGCGTAGCCATTTTTTCATAAAACCAACCAACGGCTCCTTATGTTAAGCTTTTTTTCAAATGGGTTATTTTTACTGCATTTGTGATTACAAATGGCGATAAACACGAGAGCAAGGTCCACCGAGGTAACCTAAAATAAATCCAAAGGTAATGGTAATTATTACATTTTTCATATTTAATTGCTTGCTCACAAATTTTAATTACACTTGAAGATTATTAGTCATGTTATCTACATGCTATATGTATACGCTAATCATAGAACATGTAAAAAATTTGTAAATGGATTTAGAGAACCTATAAACTTGAAAGATTATCAATTAAAAGCTGGGCGTGTTATACAGTAAATATAACAAAGGACGAATATTGAAATATTTTACCTTCAATGCTTATACGGGCTGCGGGTGCAAATATGCTGATTACCATGTAAATGCAAGTCGTCAAAGCATTTCACATTTCGGCAGACTTACTCTTAGGCTACTGAATATAGAGTTTCAAAGGCGGACGCGCAGTTTTTGCAGAAAGACGTTGTTGTGAAATACCTTTGTACTGTAGTCGTATAATCTTAAAAAAGGTACTTCAACAGTATTCATATATAATCGACCCAATATTATGGAACAACAACAACAACAATAACAGGTCTAATAAAACTAATATTAATACGCTCTTGCATGCACACATACATACAAACACAGGCTATATGCGTGCTTTTATCCGCTATGACTGAAAATCGGCCTGGGATTTGGTTATGCTGATGATTTTACGATGCCTATATTCAGTTCGTAGAGATGCAAATGGTCAGTTTCACATGGGTCTTGTGTCAAAAACATTTATTTCAATGTGCAGTCAGTGAGGGGGGAAAGGGCAGGGGTTTCGGCCTGACGAAGACTGTCCGCAGGTCACGGGCATTCATTCATCGAGCCCGTTACGCTGTATCTATTAGACACTGCGCCCAAATCGCGGATAGGTAGGAAAGTTTATGTGGGCGTCTTTCGGGGGCTCTGCGCGGCTCCCAGGTAAGAGCGAAAGGGAAGGCGGCGGTGAGCTGGCAGGGAGGCCCCGGGTGCGACTGCGAGGCGGGGTCACACATATGATAAAGTGTTCCTTTCGGGGCATCTGAGGCGGATCGCTGGAGGTCTTTGTGTCTCTGTCATGCCGCTTCATCACGTGGGAACGGAAAGTGGCCCCTTGGTGGGTCTGAGCGCTTCTCCCTTCTCCGGATTCATTATTTAAAGGAACATATATGTGCAAGAGTGATTTCTTTTCTTACAGTTTTTTTACTCCGGTCAAGATAGTTTTCTCTTCGCCAAATCGCGCGTAATTTGGGCAGGGGGAAAACGTTATTTTTCTTTCTTTTTAAAGTATTTGTTGCGAGAAGAACTGTAGAACCTATTTCAGAGACAGAATAGCGGTAAAATGTTGAATGGGGACCCAAAGTGGACGAACAAACGCGCGGAATCATGGGTGGGCAATTTCGTAAAGATGCCGCCATTGTGGGGTGCAGGGTGTGCAGATTGCAATAGTTTCTGCTGTGCTGTTATTTGCCAAACAGAGCTGATTCCCCTATGAGGAGGGCTTCGCGGCAGCTCCCTGCCCATGATTACATTAATCAAAGAATTTATTTCCCGCAGGAAGGTGGGAACGAATCATACCAAATACAAATCAAATTTGATTGTGAAGGAACTGAGCATCCATGCCGCCCCGCATCCCTCAATGCGGGGGCTTCGTCCATTTTCCGCAAACAGGAAGCCTGGCAAACTTTTACAGAGTATTACGGTGTGTCAAGGTGGAGATCGGAGACAGCCATAAGACAGAGAAGGAGAACCGTGGACTTCCAGTCCGAGACTGGGCATAGTCGCCACGTTTAATAGATGAGCAGGAAATCCTCCCGTTAATTAAATGTACAGAGCTGCATAAAAGTGGTGCCTTGGTGTACCTGTGTCTGGTGGCACTAATTCATTATTGGCTGCGTTCCACGTCTCCAACAGCTGCATCATAACGGTCGTCACTATGACGCTCAAGAGCTTCGTTTCATAGTTCAGTGAAGTTCTGTTTGGTCGACAGCAAGAAAACTTGAAATTAGCCTTTGAGTGGGGCAGTTTGTTTGGGTATTTATGCAAAAAATTTTGTTTCTCCTCTTATTCAAAACACACAGTAAAAAAATAAAATAATAAAGACTTATATTAATGCAAGGCCTATAACGTGACTCGTTGGCATTTATAAAGAGCGAGCCTCTGATCCTGCAGGCACTAGTTTCGGGGTTTTGAGACACTCTCCTCTTCACAGTGTAACGGCCCCCATTGTAATGCTTTGTAATGCACCCTCCATTCTTGAGCCGCTGCACATTTTCCATGGTCTGAGGTACACACACACACACACACACATGCACACAGCCTCCCTTCCCTGTTTTTCTGAGAGCAACCACTTTCATCTTCACTCGCTTACGAGCCATGTGCCATTTCCCAGATAAGACCCAAAGCACATAAACGTACTGTCTCACGGACTTAAAAAAAAGTACACACTCATGTGTAGTTTGAGCTAACATTGAGGTTTCTGTTTGAGAAGCCGTGGCATCTGTTTATGGAGCGAGAGGAAGCTTTTGTGCCACGCGTTTATCCGATGAATCGGGGGCTCCTTTGTCCTGTCGGCCGGTCACTCCCATCGCTAACTTGTTTGCAGGTATTTTATTAAATTTTCTGGCCCCTTGTGCCCTCCACTTCGCCCACTCTAGCAGTTTAAGGGGCCAGGGAGGAGGCGTGCATTGTGGGATGCATTGTTAGTCTCCGACAGCATGTCGAAGATAGATGGACGCCCGGCAGCGACCTGTGGGAAAATGCAGCGGCCGCGCCGGTCATTCCGTGCGAGTCCCCACACGTAGCCTCAGCCTTTGAATTGGTCCGTGGGCCGTCCACGCTGTCTGAATATGTGGCGACCAGTTGCAAACCTGTCCAAATTTCCCTCGGGATCAGCGGAGTTAATCTTAACCTTAACGGCTTCCCCATTGCCACAGATGTCGATAACCCCACACATCTTTACATTTCGGTCGATTTACGATTATTTAAATTTATAATAAAAACCTGAAAAGATCCTTGTTTCTATACGCCGTAGTTTTCTTTGTTGATTTGTGTTTGTCTTGTTTTTAAACCTTGGCCAAGGAAGCCGTACAAGAATTCCAAAGTACTTGTACGTCTGTGCCTGTAGCTGAAAGAAGGTTTCAGGTCAATTTAATGTAACATAACCTGATAAAAATAACACCCTTTCGGTACACGGAAAAACAGCTAAAAAAATGAAATGGACTCAACCAACAAATTACCAGATAGGTAAGGCATATATATATAAATGTTAGTTTAGAATATGCACCTTTTAAACTTTAACACGTTAACACATTTAACACATTGACACATGTACGTTAGCTAAAACTTAATTTCTGCTGACGGGTCACAATGATCCGTCGTCGTCTTTTTCCGATTTTCGCTGCGTCCGCGCTTCCCGTCGTCAGTCGCGTAAAGCACGGGCCTTGCCCCGGGTAAATCCTGCAGTGAAATACACTGCTAAAGATTTGTCGTCTGTGAGCTTAAGGAGTCAGTGACACAGCCTGTGGGACTATTTAAGCTTCATCCCGGAAAAAAAAAACTCAATACATATCCACTTCATTTTTTTCAGCTAGAAGATCAATAAATTATCAATGCCCTGCTGCAGGAGGAGAAAGCCTGAAGCGTCTTAATAAATATGGGCATGTGGATTCAAGATTCAGGAAGCGTGTTTTATTTCTGAACTGAGTTTGGAGACGGCCTTTTCTAAAGAAGCAGTATCTTCAGACAAACCTGCTCGGCTCACAGCTAAACGTGAGAAAGACCCGAAAACAAATACATCTTGTCTGGGTGAGGATTGCTTTGGCAAAGAGGCATCGGGGATAGCCACAAACTCACAGTGCCTGCCACACGTGGGAG
>JAODKN010000037.1:12219272-12237821 GCA_026774425.1 Petrocephalus zakoni
CCCCCCCCCCCCCCCCCCCCCCCCCCCCCCCCCCCCCCGCCCCGTGACCCAAGTGTGCATCCACCCACATGACGATGATGATGATGATAACAATAATGATAACAACATTAATATAACAATAATTATTATATATGTTTTTGTTGTTGTTGTTAGTAGTAGTAGGTGTAGTAAAAGGACAAATAAAGTGATTTTAATTTGAATCTCAAAATAATAATGGTAACAGTTTCTTACGAAGGGCAAAATGTTCCATGTTATTTTGTTTTCCTCTCTGTCTTCCATCCTTGACATTGTACCTCAAGTGCAAGACTCAATAAAACCCGAGAGCTACAGACCTCCGGCTTGTCGGCTTGTTGTTCTCTCGCTCCGCCTGGGCGCTGCAGAAATGTCCCATCCACTGTCACCTGGGGAGGCCTGGGCTCGCGCTTACTCGTCACAGGGCGAAGGCGCGGGCGGGAGCACCCTCTCCGGGAACTGTTAGCCTGCCCTGTGTTAGTCTCCTTTAAAGACTGAAGGTTCCCCACTTGATGGATTTATTAAAAAGGTTCATTTTTAACGGACTGCCTCCACCGATCACTCTCTCTCTCTACTCGCGCCTCTGACTCTGGCCGGCTGAGTTCCACAGTCCACTCCTTCCCACTTACACACTCCCGCCTATGAGTTAATTGATATTGCGAGTGATAGTTACAAAGGGACGTCAGCTGCTGCGACCGGTGAGTTGTTGTGGTGATATGGCAGCCCTGGCACCTGGGGACCGCCTGCCGACAGAAGCCCCCCGCAGACCAGCACTGCCCATCAACCCGAGAGCACACTTCTGATACTTAGCATGATGGACCATGAGACCATGCTGGGCTAAACCGGGTATAAATAGCCACAGTAACAGTAATATACATCATTTATCAAGATGCATTGATATACAGTTTAAAGGTCTGAAAGGCATTCCGGTAAATAAACCAGAGGTTTAAATTCACATGTGGATTAAAATTAAGCCGTTGGCCGTGATGTCACCTGGATGCCATCTTGAGGTGGGTATTTGGGTATATAATTGGTCGGGCACCAGTGTTTAAATTCTCTCAGAGGTCTTGGTGGCTGGGGGGGGGGGAATCCATGCTGCTGGCGGTCGTGATTTTTAAAATATTTTTAAATTTAAAGCAGAGCCCATAGAAATAGAAAAAAATATATAGTTTCTAATGTCCTTGCAGGACTAATCTGATCAGCAGGAGCACTGATTTAAAACAATACCCCGAATAGCACCCCAAGGGTCCCAGTTTGCAGACTTTCAGCTGGCCCAGAATGGGACCCGTCACCGGGCCGCCGTGGAAGCACAGCTGCTGGAGCCTGACGTGCGGTGACCCCATCCTCGACCCCAGCATTGATGCCCCTGCTCCCAGTGGAAAGTGATGCATGCTTTCTCTCTCGCTACATTGATGGATGTGAGACCTTCCGCAGCAGAAGGTTCCGGAAGTGAACCCTTACCTTGTCATTATGCTGTTTTATTGGTCTCAGCCTTTCAAAGTCCCTGGTGGATTTTATCCGAACATTATCTGTTTTTTTCTGAATATTATCATCCATTAACACCATTAAAATATTTGTAGCTATATTAATTCCTGTATTTAATGCTTATCAGTGAACAGTTAAGATGAGCTACCTTTATAAGCTGAAACTGAGTTACAGGAGATTTCAGACATTATGTTAATTGTTAAGAAACCAATATTTTTCTACCCACTGCTTGGCAGGGACCACAATAGGAGGGGGGCTGCATTTTTGGAGGGTCATTCAGCAGGCAATTATGAACAATCATGGAATAAATACTTACAAATAATTTAATGCAAACCTGAAAAAAACTTGATCAATAAAAGCCTGAATTACATCTGTGCTTTTTAGCAACACAGACAAGTGGACAAGACCATATCCACCCCCCCCCCTGCAATCCAGGCTGCTTGGTTTTCTCCACACTATCATGAAAAGATGTTTCTGGAACGTTAGTCTAGGGAAGCTAGTTCTTGAGCCCTGTGCCTGGCAACTTGCCAGGAGCGGAGATGACGTAATCCAGCGAGTAATAATAAGAAAGCATCCCGGGCGAGTGACACCATTTCTCATGTGTTTGATGCTGAGGCAAAAGGCAGTCAGAAAAGAAAGAGTGTGGAGCTATTCCCCGGCAAACAGTCATTACACGTGGAGCTTCTCTTCATTAGTGGCATTGGGTGACCAGACCTCCCTCCTCTCTGGAGCTCCGAGGAGACGCTGGACAGGCCTCTCCCTCCCAGCAGGAGTGACAGGGCTCCCCAAAAGCTCCTCGGAAAGCCGACATGGCGACGCTGGTCTGAGGGATCTTCACACGCCTACGCCGACGAGAGGTGCTGGGTGTCAGAGCCGAGAGGCGCTGAGAGCGATGGCAGACTGAGGGAGTCGTTTGATGAAGAGGCGGCTCTCCCGTCAGCTTCCTCCTCCTCACGCTTCTGTTCACCACGGGGGCTCTCACTCGGAACAGCCGACGAGATGGAGGGCTCCTACAGGTTGTTTACCTCGAGAACAGAGCCTTACTGGGGTTTCTACTCTGTTCTGGTGTTGACCTCTAGCAAGGGCATAGGCTTTGTCCCAACATTGATGGGGACCAAATCAGTCCTGAACCCCACCACCCCTCCACGAACAAGCACAGCACCTCACTCACATTCTGTAGGTGTATTCTGCACTTTTGAAGAATGCTGCATTTTGAATATTTATTTTTGCATTCTGAACTGAACATCACCTCTTCTTCCTAATATAAGGGGAATATACATTGCGTGTTTTGCCCATTATTGAATTATTGTGCACATGTGCACTGCTATTGGTGGTACGACGTTACCTTAACCCTGGGGGCGGGGCCTGAAGGCGAAATGCAGCTCAGGGAAGCACTACCTTTTACTCAGAGATATGGCATAAAATTTCACCTGGTTCATTTTCCTTTTCATCGTGGGAACTTCTAAGGCAACAGAAAGTGCCATAATTTGACAGACGTTTGTGTAATATGTTTCTTTTTTTTTTGCAGTATGATTTCAGTTTCATTCTGTGTTTGGAAAGAACAACATCACATAAAAGAAGAGAATAGCACATAGATAATAGCCAAGCAAAATGGGAGGAGTAGCTGGTACGGAGAATCACACATGTAAAAGATTCCAGAAATTGTTTCAGAATATAACTGCCAATTACATATTGCTTATCTGTTCTTTGGTATTCCAGGAATTTCAGGGAAATAATCGGCTATATTTGTGAATGTATCTGAAGGCATCCCAAAATTGCCAAAAACCGAATAAAAAATGTGCATTATGCATATTTTTGTGTACTTTAGTGTACATGTCCTAGGAACAGGCAGAACTGGCAGGTTTTTAAAAGAGTATTATGACTCGGTTTAAACCACAGGCAAAGCTGATTTTGTGCTTAATATCAGTACCTTTAAAGAAGATAACACCTTGGGGTTGGACAGATTAAAGGCAACACCTGACAACATCTTAAAATCAGGGACTACGTCAGAAGTAGGGCCACTCCTTGCCATCAGAGGAGCTTCAGCCCTCCTTGGAATGCTGTCACAGTCTTAACCTGTATGTAGTGGGACACAACTGTTCATCAAGAAGAAAAATCTGGAGTTCTGAGACAGATGGAGGGGGTGGAAGTCTATTTCACACTCTGCACTTCAGAATTTCCCATAAAGGTTGAAGGATCTTTATATCTTGTGATCTGGGGGTCCATGCAAGGTACATGGTTTCATTCTTGTGTTCATGTGTGTGGGGGGGGGCTCATCATTATATAATATGGGAATCAGCATGAGGGAACCATGTTTGCACCACAGGGAGCACCTGGTCCTGTAGAATAGCCTCATATTCCTCTGCTGTTACTTGAACATGCAGAGTAACCATTGAACCTAAAGACTCCAGTGAGATCTCTGCCCATACTGTTACGGATCACTAACAGTTGACGACACAAATTGGGAAATGAAGGTATCTTCTGGTTTTCTTCACAATAAAAACTCACCTGGATATATAAAAAATAGTGAAAGATGTAAAAATGTATTTGTTTACATTTTCCTTGTACGAGGTTATGTGTCTTTGTCAGTTGGCCTCAGGGTTGGTCAGTCCTACAGGTGACATAGGCAGCTGCCTATGCGCCATCTTCTGATGCCGATTTAGTAACAAAGTAAAATTGGACAATGAGATTTTCTGGAGGGATGGGGGCTCCGGTGGTGATGCGTGCCAATGCATCGCTTTGCCTTCGACAGGACCTGGGTGGATTCGGATACAAACAACTTCCAAAAGGTGCCGTATGTGACCTCAGCTTCTAAATTCCACGATGGCAAATTTGGGCATCTGTGTATTATGAAATCAATCATGCCTTTTAAAATGTGACTGACGTCTTCACAATCCTCTGTTGGGCCATTCCACTTGTCTGCCATGATCAGTCACCATCTGATTAAAACAATCATCTTTGAGTCAACAGTAAGCGGAATCTGGTTTGCTGGAGATGAGCCATAAGGTCTACGCAGAATGGCTGGTGTCCATGGGGGAGTTTTCAGACCGCAACACCAGAGGTGTCATTAGTAATCATAAAGGTGACTGAGACTGTATTCTCAGAGGAAACAAGTACTTTCTTTTAACACATCCATGAGTCCAGAGATATCATTAGTAATCAGAAAGGTGACTGAGACTGTATTCGCACAGGAAACAAGTACTTTGTTTGAACACATCCATGAGTCCAGACATATCATTAGTAATCATAAAGGTCACTGTGACTGTAGTCGCACAGGAAACAAGTACTTTGTTTGAACACATCAATTTTTTTTATTGTTTATTTTTAAATAGGCCAGCATTTGCATATTATAATTTATTTAATTTATGTTTAGAAAATAAAGCTTTTACTGTTGTTGACTTGTTCAGAAAATATTACATCAGTGTGATTATGAATAGCATTTACAACTGTTTTACAATAAATGAGATAATCAAATATTGCCCTGGAGATGAAAATCGCTTGAAGAATATAGAGAACCCAATCACAGAGCCTTTGGAGGAAAGGTGCTTCCCCATGCTTAGCGTCCGCCACGTGACGGTGTCGGGTTTTAGGGTGGCACGGTGGCTGTCATTAGCCATGGCCAGCCCTCGTGAAGGAAGTGGCCTTGTCTCCGTTTTCCCCGCGATGGAGCGCCTCGTCATTACCTCATCGCCCGGCCCAGTCGCGGGAGCTTGGCTTTCATCCAAGGCTTCAAACGAGGCTGAAATGTAGCTGGAGCAGCCGTTCCGCTGCGCCTCGTAAGTACGAGCGGCGCGTACCGGCTCCTGCCCTCCGCTTTCCGCAGGGCATCCTTTTAGCTGCCCATCTCCAAAGGCACCACCACTGCACGCTCATTCACTTCAAAACTCCCTTCTGCGGAGGGAGGGGTCTCCTCCAAAGATGCTGCTTCTATGCCTGTTTGGGGAGGTGGGGGGGGGGGGGTGGCAGGAAGTTAGGGGGTGGCGCTCTTATGACGCCCTTGAGAGCTCTTTCTCGTCTTACTTTGGCACCAATACACGGATCTCTAAAGACATTTATTACCTTTCTTACTGTCTCCAGACTTATGTAGCTGGTCCTTGATGACATTAAGTTATTAAAAAACTCTGCAATGTTCAGCAAAGCAGGGGCAACTCGGCGATTTGAAGCCGATCGCAAACTAGCCGTTGCTAGTTTCTTCCTCTGACATCATGCCTTGATCTGCCCCACTTACGTCTTCTTCTTGGTTTAGATTCTTTATTCTTTAATTGTAGGGAAACAAGGGGATGCCTCACAGCGCATGCGAAGAGTAGAGCACCCGTAATGGATCGCTGAGCTGTCTCTTAGAAAGTTCTTGGCTCAAGATGAGGGAAGCCGTCCGTGTGTTACCCTTGTTCCAACGGGAGTGAAGAGACAAGCTCTAATTCTCGCTTAAACGATCAATCACAGCGGGCAAGGGAGAACAGCAGAAGCGAGGGAGTGAGATAAAGGAAAAAAAGAGAAATGCAATGGGGGTTCATGAAGGGAAAGTCAGATTAAGATAGAGCGGCACAGCGAGATCGATAAAGGAGAAGAGAGACAAGAACAAAAGGAATTATGGGAGTTATGTACATACATACATATATAAAACAGGCTGTAGTCATATTTGGAGTAGTTATGGAGCCCTGTTAAGAAATTCAGTTATGTAAGAGAAATACCCTCATAAATAAAACTGGTTCTGCTGACCTCCAAAACGGGCAAAATAAATACCCAGTTCTCCTGGGGGAAGGCAAACATGGGCCTGTGTTGTACACCCTACATCAAACGCGCGGCTCTCTGACAGTGCCTGAGGGACTGAGGTGTCCCGCACGCACCTGCCCTGTCCCGCTCATCGTTTTAGCCCCTGAAATCACAGCCGTTGGCGACGTATTGAACAGCTGCAATTCACTGCCACCGAAAAATCTCCAACTGAATAGATTTCAGGGCCAAAAGAAAAAAAGATGACAGTGTGAGTTTGTACATATGCACACATTTAAATGTTTAATTATATATTTTAATTATATGCAATATAATATGCATTAAAATAAGGTGTGTCTTTTTTTCGGTAAATTTAATTTAAAGGCAATGAATAGATTTAATTAATACCATGTATCTTTAATAAAAATTCTCAGCAATTAATGTATGGTGCCTTAATTAAACATGAGAACATAATGCAAATCTTGCCTGGCCCTTAGGGCATTACACGCAGGGAGTGATGAACTGACCGAGCTGTGGCAATAGATGCGTGTTATCAGTTCAGCTACGGCAATTCGGAGATTGTGGTCCCTAAGACGCCGGCGAGCGAATTATCTCTGGTGCCGGCAGCTTTGAAATTATTGGCAAAGTCATCGTTGTCGCAGATTGGGGGAGTGGGGGGGGGTGGCAGCCATCCGGTTATCAGCGAGGGGTTTTCAGGTTCATCGGCGGGGCAGCCTGGCCAAGCCCCAGCCGCGGGGCAAGCCGGTCGGAGATGAGCTCACGGAGCCCCAGCCACAGGGCGAGCCGGCCGGAGATGAGCTCACGTGCTCACGTGATTATTTTGCAATGTGGCGGCGCAATATAACTGCGGAAAGTCTGTCTTTACCTATAGTCGGCCTTGGCTTTCCAATCCATCGACCAACCCATTTTCTATACCCGCTTGTCCTATGCAGCGTCACAGGGGTCTGGAGCCTATCCCGGAAGCTATGGACGCAAGGCGGGGAACAACCCATTTCAGGGCACACACATACACCCATGCACATGTAAACATACACCTTTCACACCTACAGAAAATTTGGTAACAGCATGTTTTTGGACTGGGGGGGGGGTACCTGGAAGAAACCCCACAACGACACAGGGAGAACATTTGAGTATACCTCAAAATCATATTCAGCGACCTATTTCGCTCAGTTTTGCTGATCTGATGAGTGAGCCTACATGTTGTGGACTGTGTGAGGGTACTGGAGAACCCTGCCGTGTCACCCACGGTGCCTGAAATAAAGTGTTTGGAGACTGAAACTGCATTTTATTTCACTGAACCTGCTGTACATGGCCTGACTACTATTATCATTCTATTTGATTGAATTCTAATATTAAAATTAAAATCATGCATCACTGCAAAAAAATGATTTAAACGTAATTTAAATGTGAACGAACTATACATGCAATATAACTAAAAATGCACAGTAGTTATGGTGAATGCAAATCGGTCCGGTTTTGGACAACCACCGTTTCAACAGCCACTAAGCTACAGAAATACTAGTTTCTGGCTTTTCACTTCTCTGCATTTTCCAGCCGTCAGAACTCACAGCACCTGAGGAGGTTTCATTTGCACCCCAGGACCTTTGGTTGAGGGACCCCTGGGACGGAACTCTGGAGAAACTGAGCAAAGGATGGAACCAGAACTAATTCATCAAAAAACAAACAAACAAACATGTAAGCAAATACAAGTAAGTATATATAAAAGCTGAGTAATATGTAAAAAAAAAAACTTTAACGTGCAAAAGACTAGGGATAAAACGAAGGCTATGAAATCGTGGAATGAGCGCGCGGTCGTCAGCCTCGCCGAATCCCAAGCAGTGCGTCGCCTTCAGCCGCTCTCCGTCTCCTGGAAGTCACCCGCCTCTTATCTGGTGCCCGGGGCCGTGTGTGCCACGGGTTCCGTGCTGACAAAGGAATTTTTATTCACTCATCTATTCCGGCCCTCTGTATTTTTTATCCACCTATATTTGAACAGTTACGTTTTTATGTGAGAAACTGTAAAAAAAAAAGAAAAAAGAAAGAAAGAAAATCCCTTTCAACGCCGTGAATAGCACAGAAACGGCGAATATGCCTTATTTCCTCTCTTCCCTCTTTTTATACTGAAGTGTGTATCTGTTTGAAGCTTTAGACGAGTTCTTTCTGGAGTATAATGTGCCCAGTCCTGATCAGGACTGAGAAATACACATTTGAAAAGAGAAGAAAAAAGCTATATCAGACTGATCATCAGAATCAAGCACCTAATTACTTAAGGCTTTTGCGCTGCAGGTCTTTCGCAGGGTTGCCCCTTTTTAGCTGCCTGAAGGCCGTCGTTATGATGTATCTAGGCCAAGAGGCTGTGAGGTGACTGCAATGAAAGAAACTGTAATGCTGGCAATATTGCGGTTTGTTTGTTTGTTTGTTAAGGTGGATGGCACAAGAGGGGCCACCCTCATTAGTCAATGATATGTTTTGAATCACTGAGTGACAGGGGAGGGAGCACTTTGGGGGCCAATCAGGTTTCAGCTGCAGCCAATGTCCCTGTGGCCCCGCCCCTGCGTTTATATAATCGGCACTTGTATACATCGTGTTGCAATGCAATGCAATGCATTTTTATTTATATAGCACATTATCACAACATTACACTGTCTCAATGCGCTTTGCATTTTCTCTGCCACATAAAGACCCCCCAGTGAGTAAGCCAAAGGTGGCAATGGCAAGGAAAAACTCCCTAGAAGGAAGCTAGTGTTCTCAGTAAGTAGAACGTTTCAGGTCAGAAACCAACTTCTACACTTGAGGAAGTTTTGCTGTAATATTTTCTCCCCCAGAAATGCTTGTGCATGAACGCATATAGCAGAGAGTTACTTATTCATGCAGGTGTTTGGAATACCTGCGTGGATAGGAGTGTTTAATGCAGCAAGTCAGAAAACTCAAGCTGGGCACAATCGATCACCCACAGTCAACATGTCAGCCTGTGTGGATTTCATGCGTCTCTGTAACCCAGTGAGCAGTTAATATCTGTGAGGTAGTGTGGGTCTGATTGGACTTTGAGTTCTGGCTCTGTCTTCATCAGCATGTTTACACAACCCGCCCCATGAGGAATGTAATTAGCTCTCCTCTGGATCCTCAGTTGACCATACTTATGTTTACTCACATTTTACATTTATTTCTTTGGTGAATGCCAAGTCAGGTTTCAAAAGTAAGTACAGTATCAGTACTGGAATAAGTCCAAAAGACAGAGAAAGGTCATCGTGAGGAAGGGGGTGGAGTTGACTTGACAGGGAAAGTCAGGTGATCATCATGACTTGTGCTGATTGGCTCCATCTGTGTCTGCAAATTCTACTTTGTATCACTCGTGTTTTGATAGTAATCCTAAACTGGAGCCTCCTTACGTCAAACCCACAAACCGACCTGCTGATGTGAGCAGAGTTTTTATCTCTTATTTCCTAGCCAAAAAAAGCCAATTTCATATCTGGTTATTCCAAAAAATCTTCACATGTCTCCTTCCCTCTTTACTTCCTCCCACCTGCAAAACGGAAATCCTTTAATAAAATTCCACCCGCAGTGAGACTTCTGTGCATTTGATGTGCATCTTTTCACCCAGCTTCCTACAGTCAGCAGCAATAGCCCACAATCAGTAAAACAAATTAGCTGTTAAGAAAACAAAGTTGTACAACATAATACTACTGGATGACGTATAAAATACCAGAAAAGTCACCAGCTTGATATGACATAATAGTGAGAGGGTGGTGGGTGTGGCTTGGTCAGGTGACTGTGATTGGAGCAGTTTGTGTTGATTCACTCACCTGTCTCTCATTCATATCTAAAGCTCTGACTAGTCCTCTTCTTAACTCGCCCCCAGAAATCACCAGAAGCCGAATCCCATCCTGACGCTACTGCTTATATGTTCACCAAAGCACGCACACACACACAAATTTTATTTTCATTCCTGATTCGTGCCAGCCTTTTATGCATTCCCCACCTGTTTTCTGATGACCCTTTCACATGAATGCTGAAAAACAGAACACATTCTCTGTAAATCCGCTATTCCCTGCCCCATCACCACATTACAAAAATATAACAAAAGGGCTATTTATAGTCTCTTTCAATACCCATAAACAAAGGCTGACAAAGCTAGCCATGCAAAGATCATTGCAAATAGATTCAAATGGAGACTGAAAATATATATGAGTGGAAGAGAGAGATGGGGAGAGGTATCTTGGAACATTTTGGGAGGCTAAAAGTGACCCATGCTGCAGCACCTTGGAGGAAGAGACTTCATGGGGAATGATGGAATCCTAGTCAACATGGAGTCGCAGTAGTCAAGGAGAGATGACAATGGCCTGGACCGATAACTGAGCTGACAGCCCTGCAGGATGTAGGCGGATTTGTTGGATCTTGCAGGGAAGAAATTTGCAGGACTGAGTAACAGATGTTATGTGCTGGGAAAAAGGGAGGTTCGGAACTGGGGCGATGCCAAGGCTTTTGGTGGTTATTGATGATGCTACAGTCACGTCGTTCTGGGCGATGGAACGTTTACGGTGCGGTAAAGGCACTGACTGCGATGTCAACTATCTCCGGCTTTGACAAGTTGACTCGCAGATGATGGTTAGTCATCCAGCCGGAGATGTTGACGAGACATGCTTCGATTTCGCTGGGAAATTTGAATGTCAGAGGTGGGGAGGGAGAGGAAGAGCTGGATGTTGCCAGCATGATGACAGAATCCTGTGATGTTATGCTTAAGGAGAACAGAAGGAGATCCGGCACTGATCCCTGTGGGACTCCAGCAGAGGTGTGGGAGAGCTCTGCCAGATCCCATGGTAACACTTACACTGAAAGGTAGGAGTCAAAACAAAAAAAAAGCCCTTAGTGCAGTTCCTTTAATTCCTACGTAAGTTGGAAACAGTTGGTTGATCTAGAAGGTGATTGTGTCAAATGCTACATGAAGAGCGAGGAGAAGATGGTATGCTTTTCGGAGTGTGTCATTGATGGAACAACAAGGTCTTGAAACTTGATCTGTAAAAATTCATGATTCGATTCAAGTAGATGGATGTTAAGATCAGAGAGAAGATGTAGGGTCTAGAGTCTTTGTGAAAAAAGGAGATGATATTGGCCTGTAATTCTGAGTCAGAGGCAGTGCTCTTCGGAAACGGGCGCGCTCGTCTAAAAGCCGTGAACAAACGGCCAAAAAGCGGAGGTTAACTGAGGAGGTAGATGGAAGGAGAGAGATGGAATGGAACCCAGGAGAGGAAATGGAGTCTGAAAGGACAGGAAGATCGAGAGATACACGTTTGCAGTAGTCTTTCTTGGACTTTTCGTTGCGTGGAAGAGGTCAAGTGGGACATTTATGTCGAATGCAAAGTTTGCAGTCAAAGAAAAGTATAATGGGGATGGGATAGAGATCAGAAGAGAGGTGGGGGTGTAGAAAAGATTCTGTGGGTTGTTAATAAGAGACTGCAGTTTCTTTTTACACCAAAGAATGTTAACTTAGTAAAGGAAGGGACTGGGTGGAATTTAGCCAGAAGGTTCGTGCAGGCCTCCAGGTGGGTTTGGTCCCTTCCGTTCAGCTATGCATGGCTTAGTCCCGCAGCTTAGCTGGAGGAAAGTCTGTCTGGCCTAAAGTCAGCTGACAGACACATCCGAGAGAGGTGGAAAGCGGAGTTGAGTCAGCAAGCGAGCTCGGGGGAAAAAAAAAAAAAAAAAACGTAATGAATGGAAGAACTTTTTGAGGAAAGTGTAGCGGGAGTAAGAACTTTCAAGTTGTTGGAGAAAGAGATTATGCAGGGGGAGCGGGGGGATGGGAACAGGAGCAATGAGACAAAATGGTATTCAGGCAGATGAAGAGGGCTAACAAAGAGATCGGGGGTGCGACAGTTTCTCATGAAGACCAGATCAAGCTGATTGCTGGCTTCACGTGCAGGAACCGGCAGAGCCGCGGCGAGGGCGAATGAATGAAGCGTGGGGAGGGAGCCAGCAGATGGAGAGGCGGATGCTTAAATTGCCAAAAGGAATAAATGGTGAATTGTCAAAGGGGGATAAGCCGGGCTGCCTGTCAAGTCTGTCTAGAACATAGCCGAGGTACCCGGGGCAGTGACAAAGGGGGAGCAGCACAGAGGTCTGCAGGCGCGGTGACAGTCAATGCACAATGCCTAAAAGGAGGGAGAGATGGGGGAGATGCAGGGCCGCCGTGCCGACGCTGAGCCAAAACGAGCAGATCTGCGCCCCTTCCTGGGCAGGCTGGCTGACGGAGGAGAGCACAGCTACTTGAGAAGTGGAGCTGAGAGTGTGTTGGAAAGGGCAGAACATGTAGGAATATAGAAGTGCGTATGAGGTAGTGGTGCAGAGCCATATCATTATCCCTATCTGTGTCTGTTCAACTAACTAAATTATTTGTCTCTTTATATATATTTGGATGGAAGACAAGAAGTAGGTGTGGTTTATACCGGAAGTGCTGTAACAATTTTATTTCCTGATCAAATATTCATTGGCAATGCTACTGTAGTGCCTTAAATAAATTTTTATGAAAAATATCTGTTTACAATGCATTATCTGTGCGTTTCTGAATAATGTATGAATTTTCAGATGCATCCCAAATATAAAGTAGGATGAACTCTATTTTCACTTCCAACTCTGAGATCTGCAGGTCCCACTGAGACGCTGGGACCAGTTAAAGAAGAAGTCTGGTGATGCAGTAATCTGCTGAGGCAGGGCTGGCATGGATTCCATGCAATGATGGACAAGCCTGAAGGACCATTTGGCACTGAATTATGAAATAAGATACATTAATTTGTCATGCAAACTAATTTGTGTAGGTCAATGTTTCCCAATCTAGTCCTCAAGGACCCACAGATGGTCCGTGTTTTTGCTCCCTACCAGCTCCGGGCAAAAACGTGGACTGCCTGTAGGTCCCCGAAGGCCCAGACTGGGAAATGCTGGCATAGGGAACACCAGGTGATTGCTTTATAACAGCCAAAGTCCTCCCTGGCAGTCTTAGAAGAAGCAGAAATTGTAGGTTTTTACCCCTCTTTTGAGTGGGTGGTACTGGGTGTGGTGTAGAACAGTGTTTCCCAACCTAGTCCTCGGGGAACACCGGACAGTCCACGTTTTTGCTCCCTCCTAGCTCCCAGCCAATCAGGAACACCGAGCACCTGGTACAGGTGCGCTGGGCGCTGAGAGAAAGCGAAAATGTGGAGTGTCCGGTGTTCCCCGCGGACTGGGTTGGGAAACACTGGTGTGGAGTGTAATCATTGCAATAGCCATGCTACAGCCGCATGCATCTGTTATGAAGTTACAATGAGTGTGCCTGAAACTTGTCACTCTCCAGCAGGCATCAGAGAGAGGGTAGAAGGGAGGGAGCTTCGAAGCCATAAATACATCATTTACGCAGTAGGTGGGCTCAGAATAAAGGCGACGGAAAGTACCGCCGCGACACAGCTCGACGGCAGGACTTTTAAAATAATGAATGAATGCATTCAAGCGAAGACAGCATGGCTTCCAAGTCTGGGAACTCCTTCAGTAAGTGAACATTCACATTTCTGGGACCCGCAGAAGCACCGTTCCGCGGCCTGTCCAAGTCGTCGCGGAAACTTCGACATTCTCTACAGTCTTATGCAGTTATTGTTCACCAAATACTGGTGGAAACTTGAAAACTAGAGAAATCCAGCGACGGGCATAGGCATGAATGGACTCAGAGGAATGGACCATCACAAGATGCCATCTTCTTTCTCCTACATGAATATGGGATCATTATGACAAGATGATTTTTAGGCATATCTCATTTTGCAGACATTTCTTCCGAGAAATCATCCTTTAAAATCTCACAGTAGGCTTTGACGGACCTAAACATGAGATCCCTTCCGGATATTGGTGAAATCTCACTTCATATCTTCCCCAAATACTTAAGGACATATTAAAATGAGATTAGTACGATATCTCAAACGCTGCAACTTCCCCTGACCTTCATTAATTATTTATAACAGCCTGAAATCTGAAATATTTCCTATGTGGACCACTGATATCTTGACTTTATTTGATTCTGATACTGTTTATTTGAGCTATCAGAGAAATCAATTGCTCAAAATATATATTTATTGATTTTGAGGACAATGATATTTGAAATGTTTCCTCCAATAAATAAAAAGACTGCTTTTAACAATACATAGTTCCTTTGTGTGCTGTAATACAGTTTGTGCAAGTGTAAATTTGCAGGTGTAAGTGAATTTATGTCAATATGTACTAGTCACTTGTTGTTTATTGATGTTTAGCATGCTTCATAGACAATCTCCCTGTAATACTAGATGCTTAGATAAAATTAGTCTCCGCTCACTTTTAAACTTAAAATTCAGTTCATAGTACAGTAATGGTCCTACGAATTGCACCGGTATATTAAAGGCATGTTAAAGCAATGCTTGTAGTGGCAGTAAAACATGTATTAAGTAAACACAGCATTTCCGAGTTTAAGTTACATGCTTGAGAAGTAACGGGCGCATATTATGAATAGAGTGGGAAAGAGGCAACGCGCTATTGTTTAACATTGAAGCCATTTGACTCATAGACTGATATGTAAAAAAGTGACAAAGATGCACAATTATTTTCATGAATGAATATATACAGATATGATTAGTATGTAGCAGTATTACTAAGTATAAATAAAAGGTGCGAAAGGTAACACACTTAAAAATATATGCATAAATAATGAAATAGAATTTTATACTATTTATTTTTTTATCATATGCTGAGTATACATACTGTGATATATGTTATTTTCCTATGTAGTCTTATATGCCAATCTATCCCATTCGGGACCTTGGGGACCCCCAGACAGTATACATTTTTCGCTCCCTCCAGGCACTCCAGCTCCCTCATCCTACTCTGTTTTTCCAGCACGCAGTTAGGAAAACTGCCTCTTGTGTGCAGTGTGTGCGCTACAATGGACTGGAACCCTGTCCTGGGCACTGAAACAGGCTCAAGATCAGTTCATGGGAGTTATACTTAGATAAAAAAAGTTCTGAGGGCAGAACGAAAAATGATTGGTTTAGAGAGATAATCAGATCTTGTGTCAGATGTCAGACCAACCAATCTGATGTCTAACCCTAACCTTAACCCTAACCCACCTCCTCTACAATCTGATTGGTTATCTCTCTGAACCAATCATTTTTCATTCTGCCCTCAGAACATTTTTGTGTAAGTTAAAGATCACCCTTGTTACTATATACCGGATAAGAATCTGGAAGGTAGATGGGCTACTCAGGTTGGTGAGGAAGGGGTCAGCAACTAGCTGGACCAATGGTATTGCCGTAACACCAGCGCTTAGAAGGGGCTCCGCCTACTGAAGGGGTAACACCAGAATGGTTTGTGATCCGATAGCTAAGCAGAATGGCAGCACACGTGAATTGCAACCCTTTACACTACTGTGTCAGATGTCAGACTAGATTTTGGGCCGCATGAAACAATACCATACTGGCCCCCCAATCCAGTCTAATCCAATTATGCTCCAAATGTTTTAGGGCCCCTGTCACCTAGGGTCCACCAAGACCCACTTCTTCTCCCTCATGTCTCCGATAACCAGCGTGGCAGGGATCTGCCTTCCAATTCCCTCAGGATCCGCCGGAAGACGGAAGAAAAAAAAGGTATCTGGTTTCTCTTCTACTGCATGAAGGAGGAGCCGAGTCCACAGGTGGGTAAGCGGATGTAGGAGGCCGGGGCGAGGCAGCCGGGCCTACGGAAGTGCTGTTTGGTCCTATCGACCTGTCTTTGGAGGAGCGGGGAGCTGGTGCTACAGAGACGAAGGGCAGGATTTAGAGGGATTACCAGCTCGAGATTATGACAGACAGAGTAGGGCTCAGCACGGCAGCGGAGTGAAGGGCTAGAGGCAGGAACATCAGCCGCGGCACAGGGGGCTGGGATTAGCAGCAGGCTGTCAGATGTCCCCTGGTCTCAGTTCGAGGTTTCTCCAGCTTCTGCCTTCGGCTCACTTGGAATCCCGAGAAGAATAAGTCCCAGAAAAACCCGCTGTGCTTCACCTACTCAGCTGTCTAACTAACTAACCCCTGCAGGTAAACCTACCCCCCCGAAGAGGAACCGAAGCAACGACGCGGACCCAGAACACGCATGCAAAACTGAAACAATTTGGGGCTTTTAACGGCTGGCGAAAGAGCATCCGGACTGACGGCATGCCGTCTTCAGCGGGCAGTGAGCGCCAAGCGCCCCGGAACGCTCGGCCCGACCGGGGCGGACGTGCCAGTTTGGCCTGGGAGCGCTCCCCTGGCGCTCGGGGGGCAGCCAAGCGTAGGAGGGTAATCTTCGCTAAAGCCGCGCATGTCGGGCCAAACTGCAGCGGAGCTGCCAGCTGCACATCATAGCTGCGCTGCTGTGCTGGAAAATTGCAGGCATGACACGTAGCGAGAGCCACAGCCCGTCTGCTGCTTATTGCAGTTACCCAACCAGTGACTGATGGCATGCGCAAACACGCACACACACGCACACACACACACACACACACACACACACACACACACACACACACATACCATGTATACCTGTCTTTATGGGGACACTCCATTCATTCCTATGGGCATAACCCTGATCCCAACTATGACACCCTTAATCCCTACCCAGCCCTAACCTTACCCAGCCCTAACCTTAACCATAAGTAACCAAGCAAAATATAAGACTTTTGGAATTTTTAGCTTTTTGATTACAGACACAGATTTTTATAAAATTGAGGTTATCCTTATAGGGACCAAAAAAATGTCCCCACAAGGTAAAAAATAACTGTTTTTTATCACACTATGGGGACATTGGGTCCCCACAATGTAATAAAAATATGTCTACTCACACACACGCACACACACACATATACTACACTAAATGCATATACTGTATATGTTGCTAAGAACAGCATACACTTTGTCTATTTTTGTCTTCATATATGCCTACAACATATGTATATAAATTTATTTTTATTATATACATATATTATTTTGCGTTTATACATATATGCAATACTGTGAGAAAGTCTTAGGCTGCCAAAGACAATTATGTTTAAATGATCTTTCTATTGGTTTAAAACTGGTGACCGATGATTTTATGTCTGCCCGAATGTGTCAGCTTAGCCATTTGAAAACTTCTCAAAAATTCACCCCAATATTTGCATACCATGTTTGACTAACAAATTCCTCTGCATGTTTTTAGTGTGATGAATACATGGAATGGCTGAGGTGTCCCTGAGGAGAGGTTTGGGCACTGAAGCGATGTTCTTCCAGCCACCCAACAAGATATCAGCAACTTTCAGAGCAGAAGAAATTCAATTCATGTTATGTTACTGTTTATTTACATATATTCTATATGCTATTTCCATCGAGCAAATATACACGTGCTACTCAGTAAATAGCATTAAATGTTACTTGGAGACCAAAGTGTTTAGGGTTTTGCTCAGCATTGTGTATGTGTGTGTCTGCGTGTGCGTGTACGCGAGTGCAGTAGCACTTACTCTGGGGTAATATCACGACTCAGGGTAGAGGAGGCCCGTATATGTTTGCTTTCGGAAATAATGCTCTAGGCTCCAGCTGGCTACGCTGGGCCAGCCCCCAGTGGTGTGCGTAGGCTACATAAGGATGGAGCTGTGTGCTGAGCCCGGAGAGAAGAGCTCATGGCTGAACCTACACCTCTGCTTAAGGCAGCCCGTTGACTGGGGACTTGGGGAGAGGGCCCGACTGTATATTGGGATGTACACACGGGCCAGCTTGTGGGGGCTGAAAAGCTGCTTTTAGTAGGGTCTGGCACCCTTCTGAAACCATATCCTCCCAGGTCTCAGCAGACTGTATGGCGATGCTGGACATTACAAGTGACATCTCAGCTATGGGAAGGTCTCCCAAGCTTTAAAAAGTAAGACATAGCCTTAAATAACGAACATGAACCGACAAGAACAAGTAAATTTGAATTGATTCCACATACAACTTGATTTGTCTATAGCTACAGAGAAGCGTAACTGTGAGTCAAAAAATAAATGTATGGGTTCAGATTTTAACGTATATCTTCCAAGGTCTGAATACTGGGTTGTTGACAACCCGGGTGTGTGATTCTGGTAAGACTCTAACAACTCCTACATGAAGAAGTGGCGCATAAGCATGTCAGCTGTACAGATGAAGTCCTCCAGATAGGAGGCTGCCATCATTACATCGTGTATGACTCATCATCGCCCATCAACTCTGTGACATCCACCCTGCGTCTCTTAGAATCCTCCCTACGGGCCCTTATATATGCTGAGCCAGTAAAATACCTTGGGCTACATCTGGGGAGGTGGGGGGGCGGTTGGGGCTGTTG
>JAODKN010000037.1:12265816-12290921 GCA_026774425.1 Petrocephalus zakoni
CCCACTTTTTATAATATTTCTCACCCTCCCCCCCCCTATTTTTTTTTTCAAACAACACTCCCTCTTACTAAAAAAAAAAAAAAAATTTTTTTTGCGGGGGGGGGGGGGGGGGGCCCCCCTGCACGCGGGTCAAACTAAGGGCATATGTGCCAGGATACATCTAAAACATTTTTTATGTTGTGCTTTATTTTACAGTCTTACACAGTATTACAGGGTGAATCCATTCAGAGGCGCTCTTTGATGTGATCTAATCTAGGAGCATAAGGAAGCCCCAAACTGTTTACAGCTCTGATTGGAATTACACAATCAATTACTACCCCCCGCTGTGGCACAAACGAGCAGAGCCCAAAAGACAGGGGAATTGGTTAAATGTTATTGTTGAGAGGCCATTATCCCACAATCAGGGTGGTTAATGCAAGAAAATGACATTCATTAAAATCCTCAACAGGAGTCTCCCAGGGGCCGCGCTGAGGCTGACCTCTATTCACTGGGCTGCTTTGTGCCTCGTCCACAGTGGGGATGGGGGATCATGTCAAAGCCGCACAATGATCGCTTTCTGTGCGTAAGCCCGGGGCTCGCTGCGTAATGTGTGAGTGCGTGAGGGAGGGAGGCAGGCAGGCAGGCAGGCAGGCGGGGAGAGAGATTGTGTCATTGCGTATTAACAGAAAGGGGGGGGGGTTTAATGTGCACAGCGAGAACCGTGCACGATGGGCACGTACCACCATGGGAGGCCCCCCCTCCCCCCCACCCCTACAGGGTCAAAGGTCACGCCGCGATGCCGTGGTGCGCACTGAAAAGCCGAACAAAGGCGGGCCAAGGATCAGTCATGTTTTGGACCAACTAACAAGTTGAAATGAGTGTGTGCGAGAGCTGGGCGCTGCCCCAGAGCCGGCCTTAATCGGGAACATTAACCCCGCATCCCGGAGTAGGCTGCACCTCTCCCCTTCTTTTGGTTGCATTAGTCTAATGAGAGGAGAGGCTCAACCATGAAAGTGACACTGACGGCATTACAGTAAATTACAAGCAAGAGAGGAAGGAAAATAAGACGCAGAGGTCACGGTTACTGCGGTAAAACCCCATCTTTACCGCATGCCATCTTAGAAACTGCACCTCAGGAGCTCCAGACTCAGGGTAGATCTACAAAGTCTGACACCTCAGGCTGGGCCTCGAAACATAAAGATAATTTCTCTCAGCTGGGGGTTGCCGTCAAATACCATGTGTATTACGGTAGCGTCGACGTGAGCCTTGTCTGATCCAGTCTCATATCTTTTGTTTTTTTCCCTGAGATTGGACAGGCTGTGAATTGTGGGTAGTAGCCTATGTTTGGTCGCCCTGAGAAAAGCTCATTACAGAAACAAGCTCCTTAGAAATGTGGAGGGTGAGGCTGTTTCGGGGACACTGAAGCACCCACTTCCCATCAGGCTCGCCTGTAATAATTTACTTGACTATTCAGATCTCTTCCCTATTGAATAGAAAGAGTGATCTTTTTTGGGGTGGGAGATGAGGAAAGGTTAGATAGGGAGCAGCCAAGAACTGACCCCTCAGGCTTCCAACCATCTGTTGCATTGATGGGAAGTTTGTTTGTCTGTGTGTGTCTGTGTGTGCATGCATGTCCATGCGTGTGTATGCGTACAGGTTTTGCCATATTTGTGAGGACCAAAAAGAACCTCACGAAGTGCTTGAGACCTCACAAGTATCGTGGAATTGTGAAAAAAATTAGACTAATGAGGTGCTTTTTTTGGTCCTCACTAAGATCTGTGAATGCAATAAAAAATGCCAAAAATCTTGTATTTTGTCTGGTTAATTATGGTTAAGGTTAGGGCTGGGTTGGGGTTCAGGATGCCCATAGGAATGAGTGGAGAGTCCCCATAAAGATAGGAATACATAGATTATGTATGCGTGTGTATGTGTATGTGGAACAGAGACTAGTTTCAACAAGCCACAGGATGCTATAGAGCTGCCTGGGTTTTCCCTGTGAAGCCAGAGAGATCATCTCGATCGTGAAGAAGAGTGCCTGAGCATGCAAGTCACTCAGGGCTTTCTGCGTCATATACAGTAAGCCCTGAATTCAGGAATAAGTCGCTCTCACGCGTGATTTTGAACAGTCTGCAGTAATATATGGCTCCCCCAGCACAGAGCTTCACACACTAGGAAAAAAAAAAAGCTCTCAGATTGTAGAACATCCCTTCATCTCTCACCGTTCGTCTGTCTGTCTCTCTCTCCTTGATTGAAATTCAAATTAAGAACCGGGTGATCAGCAGCAGGGTTCCCTACACGTAAGACGTGGTAGCCTTCGCATCTCCGCCTCTCCTCTGAAACCGATAGGCTCTTTTTTCCCTATCTCTCTCTCTTTCTCCCCTCCTCTCTCTCTCTCTCCGTTTCTGCCACTGTTTGATTACCATAATGCCGGAAATGGATTTAGGAACAAATACATGGGATTCCTTTTTCTCGTCTGTTTCTTTTGCTCAACAAGGACTTGAGGAAGTCGGCCAGGGATTGTGGCTCAAGGCGCCGTCCGCATGGCCCGCGTCTGGATCCAAAGCTACTTGCTGTGCCGGAACATCCCCGGAGTAAAAGGGACAGGCCGCACTCCTGATTCGCTACTGCTCCGGGCCAACTACGGGCACCGTGCTGAAGAGGGACGTGGACCCGGACCGAAGAAGGGCACCGCAGGCCAGCTTTATTCGGCATTTTGCTATATATAAGGCGACATAATATCTCTCTGGGAAAGACCCTGGCAGAGACGCACGAGCACACAAGAAAAGACAGAGCGAGAGAATCCGGGCTGCCTCTGATATGTTTATTCAATAGACAGCAAGTTATTCCATTAATACCTCTACCATTTCGATAAATCCCCTTGGGATCGAGGAATGGCAATATTCCCCGTATTTTATAAATATATGAGTTACACATACATGTGGACAGCAATGTACTCCTGACAGCGCTCCATGTTTACTTTGCTGTGTTTTTAACATTCCTGTGAATAAACACAGGGCACTATGGCTTGTCCATCGGAGCAGTGACACAGTCTCCTCTATGAGTTGCTGACAGTGCCCCCTACAGGGAGATCCCGGCCAGGGTTCTCTGAACAAAACGTGGGGATGTGATCTGTTGTAATTAACCCTTCTGCTAAAAGCATGTGGTGGGTTTATTTATAACAAAACTTGAAAGCTGATTGGCCCAGGGAATGCCCCTTCCCTCAGCACTCACCAGTTCGAAACATCTCATTGGCTAATGATAAAGTTGGCCCCTCTGTATGAATTATTATGTCTTATGCTCCCCACCTTGAAAAAAAAAACCTAACTCCCTGAGAACAAGCATCTGTATTTCTATATGAAATATACAGTAGTCTCCTTACGCTACACATGGGGGACCATCCTTAGGTAATCTATGTTTTCTAACTCCATCTAGAATCCGCCATCAGAAGCCTTCATCCATAAAGAAACAAAGGAAATGCAAGACCATCACTGCATTTCTCCTTCCACCGTGACCCAAACCGCAATATTTCTCCCATGCTGGGGCCATGCTCAGGTCTGCTTCAGGAGCTCACCTCCATCAAGAGACCCATTCCAGCTCTGAAAAAAACAAACACAGTACAAAAAAAAACAAAACAAAACATCAGAGACAGACATGTTGACGAGCTGCCATTACGTCTTAAAGAGTGCCTTCCCCATGGATCATCATTAAGACACATTAGAAACACTTTGATTAAACTTCCCAAACCCATATCTGGCAGCTGCCTTTGGCTCACAGCCATCGAGCCTGAAACACGCGTGCAACACGCCTGAGACAATGGGCTATGAATGACGACCAGAGTGGGGTAAATAAGAAATTGGTGGGGGCGGTCGGTCTGGGGGCAGTTGCTGACATAGGTGGCCACCATTTCCCTAATGACGAGTAATTATGGAGCGACTTTACCCTGCCAGTCCCATTTAGGGAGCGGGCAGCGAGCTCACAATATTGGACGAGTGCTCAGCACCGCGGGGGGACTTTAAAGGCAGTCAGCTGTCCAGGGTGATAGACAGAGAGGGACACCGACAGCCGGTTGAGTGAAAATCAAGCACGGAAAGCAGGTTCTCTTACGATCATCTCAGCACCTGCCAGGACAGCTGGTGTACTACATGGACACGCTTTTTCCTCAGTACCGCATTTCCAGACTGATAAATGTAAAAATCCCATACATGGGAGAATTTGTGAAAGAACCTGGTGAGCAGGCTGGCACAGTGGCCTAGTGGGGAGCACTGTTACCTCACAACCTAACAGTTGGGAGACCCAGCACTGGGCAAACATTTACAGAATTAGGACGGATAGAGATAATCACCATTTCAAAAAAAGCTCCAAGGTCAAAGTTCACTCTCTGGATGGATCTATGAATCGTATGAATGGATCTGTCTGTCACAATGGTTTTTAATCTGCTGAGAATAAAGAATACGTTTTATGAAGTTGCTGTGTGGCTATATTTAAAAGTGTGAATTATACTTTACATAAGGTTGACATAGGCTGATATGCTGTGAGGTCCTTGTCGTCTCTAAGGGCCTCCAGCTCAGGGAGTTTCCTGAGAGACTGTCATCCTGCTGTAATCCCCGGCTCTCTCTTTCCCGGAGACCATAGGCTGTACGTGGCGTTCCACGCTAGCTGGCATCTGAGGGGTATCACCGTCAGAGCCATGGCATTTGAGCTTAGACGACAGGATTTCAGTGGGGGAGTGAAATTCCGTCGGCGAATGGGTCTACTGGAAGAACGTGCGGGAATGCCGACCGTCCAATAGCGGGAAGAGTCAGTCTCATATGATAGGATAGTAGAGTGGCCTTGGAGATGTTTGTTTTAAGGTGGGGAGCATAACAGGGGACATCGTTCATATACTGAGGCCAGCCTTATTATTAGCCAATAATAAATTTTGAATTGGCGAGTGACAGGGGAGGGACCAACCCAGGGCCAATCAGCTTTCAGCTCTGGCCAGTGCCCTTGTGATCCTGCCCCTTTATACACCACAGAAGTCATCCATTGCCAGTACACAGTGGCAGAGCTCCCCCTACCCTTACAGCAGACTGCCATCGAGACCACTGTGCTCTTTTCAGCGTGACAGGAAACGTCCCATGCAGAAATGGATGATGGGATTGCCAGTTTACCATGTGTGGGTTTTAGAGTCCTAGAAATCTGAGAACTGCCACTGTTTATATATACTCTATCGCATTGCCTGAAATGCATTTAATTAACCCAAGTAGCTAATTCCAAGTGAAAGTTTGTTGCCTCATAACTCAGTAGCTTGCAACTCGCAGCGAATGTCCTCTGAGGTTATCCAGGTGATGACGGGCTCGCACGGGGGTGTGAATCTTGAGCATGCATGGCGGCGCGTTTTCATTGGCTCTGAGGGTGGACGTGGAAGGCTCTTCAGCGTGGGGGCGCCGGGGAGGCAGCCCAGCACTCATCCTTACTGCTGTGCGTGTGGGCAGCGCCGGGGTCAGAGAGATGCCGGGCGTGAGTCAGACAGCGTATCCACCGGCGTGCCAGAGGTGGGCGATCCTGCTCTCTTTTAATCGTGCGAGCCCCAAAGCGAGGTTCCATGCTGGGTTACTGCCACGCTGCTTATGTGCTTATTTATTACTGACGGCCCTCCTTCTTCATACTCTGTAGGACCAAGAAACAAATCAGGCTTGTGTCCCAGATAACTGTCACTACTGATCTATACGTCCAGGCACCCACCTATTTGTTCATCCATTTATCCATCCATCCATCCACGCAATCACCCATTCATCCATCCATCCATACATTTATCCATCCAGCCAGCCACACAAACACCCATCCATCAATCATCCAACCATCCATTCATCCATCTACTCATCCACCCAAACACAAAATCATTCATTCATTTATTTGTACATCACCCCTCAATCCATCCATCCTCCCATCCATCCATGTCTACCACATCTAGCACTATGTTGATTCTTTAACATTACCCAGAAAGCATAGGACTGAAGCCTTGGGAACACCATGGACAGGATGTCAGTCCATCCCTGTGGGATTTAGTCTCCTACTGATTCATGCCTGGATGACAAGAATAAAATGATGGTCAGTGGGACAGGGGGAAAACGCACACTGCTCAGCTGAAAAAAATAGCCTTGTGAGAATATAAATAGTTAAAATATCGTAAGACTGAAAAAGTGGTATTTGCAATGGAACAGCATACTCAGAATGAATTCCCAGGCATTTTAGGGAAAAAAATGAAACTCGAACGAAGTGTCTTTTCATATGCTGTATTTCATTTTCCTAATTTCCCTTCCCTGCCTAGTCTGTATGCTCTCAGTTTGCTCTCTGAATAAATACGCATACATCTCGGTCGAAGCAGCGTCAATTTGTACAGTAAATTAGGCACTTAAAGTATCTTTGTTGTGATACTTAATTAGGGAAGCTGAGCTCTTTAACCCGTTTTAATATCAAAGGTTATGTGTTCGACAGAGAGCAGTGAAGCCCGGTCGTTCTCGGGTTCGGAGAACATCTGGGCTGCTTGGTGTCAGGCGCTGATTAATATGAAGCGGGGGAGCGCGGCTGTGCGCCGCTGCCCGGCGCCGGCTCTCTGCCGACGGCCTCCCGGTGTCCGACTCTCCCCCCGTAACGATCTGGCATCGGAGCGGCACACGGCGGCAGGCAGCCCGCTCCCTTCCCCTCATTACGGGAGCATCGCGGCGCCGGGTCCGGGGCGCGGCGGAGGCTGGCCGCATCGCCATGCCCGCTGCGCCGTGGCAGACAGCGCTCGCGTCGTGCCAGGCTGGCCGCATCGGCGCGCAGGAAAACGGGCGACGGGGGTCAGCTAACGACCGCTCAATTACGGGAAATTAGGGAGCCGCTGTGAGGTCCGTGCAGAACTCATTAAAGATGGGGAGGGGGAGGGATACAAATGCCAGTACAGGATTAATCCCCCGGGAACAACAGTGCGATCCGTGCGGCTCGGATCTCCATAAAGCCTTTGGTGTTTTATGGTAATGAGGCCGGTGTGGGAATACAGAGCGGGGGTGCGGGGTGTCCTTTACAGTACCGCCGTACATCCCCATTAAAAAGCACTTACAGTCGCTTAAAAATCTGATTTTGTCGTATGCATACAAAACAGTTATTTTGGTGCACTGAGAAATTTGTTATACAGTAATGAGCCTTTTATCACAAACGTCCTGCATGACGTTCGTTGCGTTTTTCAGATATACACAACCAATGGCCGATGAATAATTTCAACAAGTCGGTAATAGATAACTGCAAAGTTTAGACATACGGTCGATAAAATGCGATTAAAAGAAGACTGAGATTAATAAGCATGGGGAAAACATGTTAGGTAACATCAGTATATGAAATCGAAATAATGGCTTAATCTATACAGTCTTGTTAATAATTAAAGTAGACCACGGCATAGCTGTGTATTAGTCATGTATTACTAATTGGTGTAAAATTTAAATGCATTTTAAATGCTTGTTGTAAACCCACACTGAGTGTCTCGCACACGGCTTAGGTGCCAAGTCATCGCTGTACTAATTAGTTTGCAATTATGTGTAATAACTTCTCTGAAAGCCCATCCCCTCTGTGTTCATGTATATGTATATATATATATATATATATATATATATATACACACACACACACACACACACACATAACTCTGGGATGGAGATAAACTGACAATGATGCATAAATTATGCAACAGGAATTAACTCTCATCCTGAACGCTAACTGGCATGTTCTGCTTGTTAGTAAATCATTAATCACACAGGCCACAGTGTGCAGGACACGAGTCTGATGTTTGTCTGCGTGCTGAACACGGCTGGCTTTATTTTCACGCTGTGTCACGTGACCTGCCAGAGTTATTCAGGACGTTTCCAAGCACAATATGGTAACTGCTGTAATAAAGGCTGCTGTATTACCATCCGTCCATCTTCCAATGGTTTATGGCGGTCAGGATCACGGGGGGTGTACACCTTTAAATGGGATGCCAGTCCATCGCAGGGCGCAAACACCCAATCATGCATTATGGGTAATTTCCAGACGCCCATTAGCCTAACTGCATGTTTTTGGTTAGTGGGAGGAAATTGAAGAAGTGGGAGGAAGCCCGAACAACAAGGCGAGAACTTGCAACCCCCCATAAAGAAAGGATTCAAACCCCAAGCGAACCCTATGCGGTATGTAGTAATAGCACCAACCTACTGAAACAGGACTTACCTGTCACTCTATATTACACCACAGAATATATCACTCAGTCTCTTCCAGAGCCATATTCAGGTTGTTGTGTGTTTGAGCAAACATCAGTGCCCATGGTACAATGTTTGCTGGTTCCTCCACCAACCCCAGCCCTGCCCACCCAAGTCTTTCTGCCCATCTTCCTGTCACGTGCATGCTGATAAAGCAGATACTAGGCTGCATCTCCAGTCTTTATGCAGGAATGCAGGTTAAGGAACCTTCATATATCAAATTACACAAACATTTACCAGGTTTATATTTTTCAAAGTTGCAAAATTTGTTTTACAACATTTTGTGTTGCAGTAAAATGCACCAAAGGGGTGTAGCTGGGGGCAGTTTTAGAAGACAGTGCTGGTAAAACCTTTATTAAAGCCTTTGTGCTGGGTATAATATGTAAACCACAGATTATGGAGGATAATTTAGCAATGCAGGGAAAATGGCTGAAGTGTAATCTGATCTATCTATCTATCTATCTATCTATCTATCTATCTATCTATCTATCTATCTGTCTGTCTGTCTATCTATCTGTCTGTCTGTCTGTCTATCTATCTGTCTGTCTGTCTGCCCATCTATCTATCTATGCTTTGGAAAAAAACCTCTCTTCACCCTTACAGCAGGCAGACGACCTGCACGGCAGCAGGGCAGACGGATGCCGCTAGGCGACAGAGAGGAATAGAAAGAGAGAGCAAAAGAGAGAGAAAGAGGCAACTCATTAATTGCTAACTAGTTGGCATCTGCCACCCGACATCCCCCTGCGTCCATGGAGACGAGCGGCGGGGTTCCGTCTGCTTCCTGGCGCCGCTCGCAGGCCGAGCGGGTCCGAGCGGTGGAGCGGCCGGTCCCCGAAAAGCAGCTCTGTGAGCTTTGGACCGGGGCCCAGTTCTAATAAGAGTAATCAGGGCCCCCATGCCGGGCCGAGGGAAACTCTTCGCAGCGGTGGCATGGCACAGCCAAGCCGGCCGTGCGTGTTTACCCAAAACACTCGGGGAGAGGCCGCAGCAGCCGCGTGCGTGTGTGCCGGGCCGCCGGCACAGAGATTACACCGCGGCGGTCAGGGCCTCCGGCCACCAATGTGCCACAGAACAGGCCCCGCTGACCAGCGCTTAACCCGGATCCTGCCAGTCCATGATCCACTGGTATAAACAGGCAAACCAGCATTGCTGAAGACAATGACACTTGTGTTTCTGGCCCGGCAGGTTGCAGTTAGAAAGGTGTGGGTTCAGATCCCAGGGTCAGCCAAGTCATTTCAACATTGGGCCCATGAGCAAGGCCCTTAACCCTCGACTGCTCCGGGGTCTGCATGACCCCGTTTTCTGAAGAAATGCTGCTTTGGATAAAACTGTCTGCTATGTAAATAAATCAATAGACTTAATGTAAATAAATAAAGAGACTCATCAGTATTCCCAAATAACAGCTAGTCAACATATACCCACATACTGAAAGCCCTTTGGTCAATCCTAAAACCCAGAGCAACTGTGAAGGATTGGTTCACCATCCAGGGTAATTCCCTGGCTGGCACCTGTATCTTTTGGGATAGACACTGGACGGCTGTGACCCTGCATAAGACAGGTGGGTGTAGAAAATGGTCGGATGGATAAATAAACCAAAATATTACCAATTCCAGGCTTGATCCAGATTACATTCCACGCCATACCTTGAAGATACTGTAAGCTGCAATTATCACATATATCAGGTGAAGGTCCAGCCATAGGCTCCAGCCGGCTGGGAAACCTCAGCCTACTCTGTCCCAAACGAAGCAGTGCTTTCCCTGGCCGCTGGAGGAACCACCACTGACACGACCATCTGCTATGGTTTCAGCTCAGACCGCTGTTCCCTGAGGCCCACATGAAAATATTTCCTCTCAGTACAGACACTGTGTCTTGCACAGTGAGGCCAGTGTGTTCCCGGTGGGCTCGGAAAGGGAGACGGGATGAAGTGATTTTTTTTTGTTTCGTACCGCATGCTGGTTGGAAAGCCTTCAGCAACTGAGCTTGCTAATGGAGTTTAAATACTTCAGCCTCGACTCAGAATTACTGGGAAAACATAACAACAGAAGACAGATAATAGAACACAATTATTGTAGAAGAAGTCCATCCATCCATCTTGCAATGGCCTATCTTGGTCTGGATTTACATTTGCATTTACATTTATGGCATTTGGCAGATGCTCTTAGCCAGAGCGACTTACATTAGTGCTTAGAAGCCTCCATCAGGGTATAGAGTTGTGAGTTCTATGTGGAAAACTAGTCAGCAAAGAACATTTTTCTAGAAACATCATCTGAGTTTTATTTACAGAGAAGTACAGTTTTTTTTATTAGCATTTGCACTCACTGGCCACTTTATTAGGTACATCTGCATAGCAATAGGTAGGGCGCACGTTAGCTTTTTCATTGATAGATGAATTTTGTGTTCGGAGAATCCGTTCTGCACACCGGTGTTACACTGAGCTGTTACTTTTGCTATTACGTATTACCTAGCTATGACCTCTCTGAACAAGGAACTGCTGCTGAGTGGATATTTTTCCCTAAATGCACCAGTCTCCTTGTGGAAATCCCAGGATGGTGCCTGTTTCTGAGATGCTGCAACCAGCAAACACAGCACCAGCAATCAATGCTTAAAATCACTTAGAACTCACGCTGCAACTCTCAGCTGCACTGTAACTGGATCTCTAGACTCATTTTGTGTGCTCTTCGCATTCAGTTGCAGCCACGCGATTCTCTGCTCGCAGAAGCAGGTTGTTTGCAGGCCGTTTGCATGTACTGGCCGTTGCATGTATGTCCCTCCTGCATGCAGATTCATTTCCCTTAAATAATGCCAAAAAAAATAATAATTGCTGAAGTGACTCACTGCAGAATCATTGCGATATAATTTCTTAGTGAAACACTGAAAGTAAAACCGATTAAGTAACCATTTGTCACTGGGATGGATTTGAACAAAGTAGTAAAAGTACAACCTATGAAAGCAGAATAGGGAATAAAGGCAAAAATCACAGTAATAAGGCTTCCTTTTCCATCACATCCCCAGTCGTTTGGAAAGATAAAGGGGGTCAGTTAGGTGCCTGCGGAGGCGGAGAATGGGGGGGGGCAGCCCAGGATCTCTTTAACCGGCCAGGGGGTAGCAATTTCCATTCATTCTGCCGCCGATTTGCCCGCACCATGGAGAGGAAGTGGCCCTGTGACATGCAGATAGGGTGTCAATCATGGCAGGAGGCTGGAGACTGCACACTGCACCCAGGCGGCAGTAACAGAGCTTGACCAGAGAGGGATCAGTAATAGCCCTTTGGCCCGGCGTTGCAGGAAGACTGTCATTTTCGGGGGGGAATTCATTTTCTAGCCAGTGATTCGGGAAGGTGAAACGGTGTAAAGAGTGGCGGTGATTTCCGTCCCCCTTTATTCTTTCTGGGAGGGGCAGGTTTCGGACGGCTCTGGAAGGTTGTAATTGAGGTTAATATCAAGCATAGTTCTTGGGTGACTCACGGCGGCTTTGATCCGCCAAATTTTCCCTCCCGTCTGATGGAAGAATATGGAAAACAGAAGCGATCGGCCTGGCTTTCAAGTGCTAATTCCGGATCCTCCGCGTCCCTAGCGCGAGACTCCGGCCCCTGACGCGCAAACAGTCGCACCCCTCTCTCACGCATCCCCGCTTGCAGGGGAAGTGACGGTCGAGTGTTTTCGAGGTATGCGTCCCTTTTCCGAGTTTTAAATGAGGGGGGGTCTGGATAGGGAGTCCAAAACAAGAGAAGCACAGTTACTCGCTGTGAATTCCAGAAGTGTGCTTTCCCTCTGGATCCTTTGTAAACATCTTATTGATGCAGAATTACTATTAGAAAACTCTCCATGGATTGAACTTTGCATTTCGTACCGCTAAGGAGACATAAGAGCGCAATAAAATGAAAGTAACGGCACTGATCACACAGGCCAGGTGCGTCTCGTTCATGTCCGCAGCTCTCTGAACCGGCCGATGGAGCCCGTGCCGTGAATTCAGCGCCTCCCTCATGCCGAATCCCATTGATGGGCCGCAGAGAGGAGGCAGCTTGTCGTCTATGAAAAGGAGGCTTTCTGGGAAGCGATCCAGGAACGGTCACCTGACTAAACGGACAGATAAACCCTGCGAAGAGGGCAGGGGCAAAGGGAGGCTGACAAAGAGAGAGCCCGGGCCGCCGCAGGTTTTCCCATGATGCCGCGGGGCGGGGGGGTGGAGTCGGGCTCAGAGAGGTCGCGCTGAAAGCAGCCCCGTCAGGTGATCGTGACGTGGCTGCTGGATCTGACACTGCAGCCAGAGAGCTGCTGTTCACCACTGACACATGGTGGGTAGGTGGATTTGTGAAGCCTTGTTAGTGTTGCATGGAAGCAGGTACAGCTGTTCTGCAAGGGAAAGGTGAGGTTTCAGTGCAGCATCTACTCACCGTTCCCCTTTCTAGATTCTAGCAGGCATATTTAGTCTAAAATTGTAGTATTAACATTTAAAGACTCAGATAAATAAAGCTGAGATCCACATGCAGTATTTATACACGTGAACCCTCTATTCTACATTTGCCCACCCTGATATCTAAAAAAATTGACGTACAGCTTATTTAAGGAGGAATTCAGAATTTTAAAAAAAGTCAATCAAATTTGTTGATTGAATACTATCTAGTATACTACACTGTTGTCTAATATTTACAAAGCAGTATAGTATACTATTGTGATGAAATTAAAAGTAAAGTCAGCTTTATTTATACAGCACTTCAACAGCAGCCATTGCTCACCAAAGTGCTTTCCATAGATTACAAAATCACAGCATGACATCAAGGCCTAAGACCAACGTAAATCACAGGTAGACAATCTGCTCTTTAGTACGTTTAACTTTCCGCCAATGAACTCAGAGGAGTTTTAAGTGTAGATCTACAAACTGAAATTGAAGAAGAACATCTAATGTGCAATGGTACACTATTCCAAAGCTTTGGTGCTACTACTGCCAGTGCACGATCACCCTTTGTGTTCAACCGGGACCGTGGAGTGGCAGAAGAAGTTGGTCAAAAGATTCCACAAGAGCAATCTTGGTGCAGTGTATGCGTACATAACAAATCAGGTCTGTAAGACGGAGCTAACCCATGTAGGCAAACCAGCCAAGGGAGGGAAGGTCAGACTGGTCCATCTACTTATCAACATTATTAAAAAATGTGCAGTATGTATTCAGATTATGTACCAAACTGTGATGGCGGTACTACTGCTTGACAACTCCTGCTCCTGGGTTCGGGATTGTACTCCTCCCTGTGCTCTGCGGGTTCATATGTAGCTTCAAAGTTCTCCACGTTGCGTGGGTTTCTTCCCGTTCTCCAAAACCGGTGAAAGGGTGTCTCTAAAATTCCCATGACATCCATGTCTATGTTCCCTACGCTGGATAAACATTCGGAAAATTGTAAAACGTGTAACCAGCGAAATGAACCCACATTAAAGTTCTGACATTATAGCTTGCATCATGATACAGAGAAATCGCCTTCTGAGTCTCCTGATGCCTCGGTATCGTTTTTACAGGTGATAACCTGCCGGGGATTTCCTGTTACCTCACTACTGGAACTTCCCACGCCTGACAGCAGCGCCGTGTGTGTGAGGGTGATGGCTCGTGGCTGACACAGCCATGTGACCACGCTGCTTCGGCCCCTTTGTTGCTGCGCCCCTTTAGGGGTCAGCCAGAAGTCAGTCAGGGAAGGAATACATTCATAGATGTTTCCTACCTAGAGGGATGCTTGATTCTTGACTCGTGAGTGAAAAGCAATGGGACAGAAGGGCTACCTCCTAAGATGATTGTGAGGTTTTTAAGTTGGGGGCATGAATGAGGTTCTATTTCATACAGAGGGGCCAACCTTATCATTAGCAAATGATATGTTTTGAATCGGTGAGTAACAGGGAAGGGAGCACTTTGGGGGCCAATCAGCATTCAGCTGGGGCCAGCTGGCCCTGCCCTTGTATATGCCCCTGGCTATCTCTGTGACGCCTGAGACTCTACGTTATCTAACTTTATGTTTCCATCCACCAAGACAGCAGAACTCCCATCCACAACCCAACACTTTGATTCTCCTTCATGCTTGCCGTACACAGACATGCTCAGGTAAACACATGGATGGGCCTTTGGTCCAAAGTATGGCTAAGATGTGACACCTGCCACTGGTGAAGGGCAGCATGAGTGAAGGAGAGCAGATCCAGCTGAGATGCCAGGCTTCCAACTTTGGTACATCTAGGGAACCTTCTTCAAGTTCAAGTATGTCTTTTGTGTTATATTTCATTTGCATGGCAGCAGGACCCAGACAAAGTGACAGTGATTAATTGTCATTGTTGACACACCACAAAGAAATGCATCCTCTGCAATTAACCCATAAGTGACATTGTGACACAGCAGTGGACAGCTGATTCAGAGCCCAGGGGGCAGTGCTTGGGGGCGGTACCTTGCTGGTCAGGGTTTTGAACCAGCAATCTTTCAACAACAAGCATGCATCCTAAACCATTTGGCCACCACTTCCCCAAAAAGTGAAAAGATACAATTTCAGTCACCTGTACAAGTCAAAACAATCATTACCTTTATGTATAAATCCATAAACACTGTTAATGGTTTATCAATCAAGATTAATACCTTTTACTGTGCCCTTTGTAATCTAATATATATGCAACGTTGTCTTAGAGGAATGTAACTGAATGCTGTAGTCCAAAGGCATGGGGTTCAGCAAACTGACCTGCCTGAATGAGCCATACTGTGTACATGGCACACATCCCCTCCACCCTCTCCTAGGTGACCCCCCGGGCCCGGGTCCGGGACCACTTCCCCGTCCCCTCGGAGACAGCGGGCCTGTGTGTCTGCTCTGTGACAGACTGGCCTCCCAGCTCATGGTGCAGGGTCGGCTCCAGGCTGGGATGTTGGAGGGGCACGGATACCCTGTCAGGGGCCCCCTGCTTGGCTGAGTGCCCCCCCCCATGAAAATATACGGAGGGACACCCCCACCCTTGCTTGGAAAAATCTACTCATTTAATGTACCGTATGACCCATATTTTTTCATATATTTTTTATCATAACCCAAGTAAGGTGCTGGCAGGCCCCCCTGACCCTGTACTGGGTAAGCGGTTAGTCGATGGATGTATGGATGGATGGATAAATGGGTCATGCTGCATATACCGTAGCATTATTCCTAAGATATCCAGCCTCTCTCTTGGCCAGCTGGTACGAATAATCCTTAGGCTTGTGCACATTCAACTCGATACAACTCTGAAAGTCTATAAAACATTTGGGGGGGGGGGGTCCCACTAGACCTCATCTTTAACAAGCCATGTATGACAAATTGCAGCGTAATGTACAAGGTTCTTAATCTTTAATTAAAACGTGAGAATCTGCTCGGAAACACGCCTGACTCTGACACGTTAAATCTTCTGGTTAAACAGCCTTTCCGGGCTGCGGCTGTATGAAACACCGCAACACATAAATGCGCCTCACTCCCGGCCCCTCCCTTACGTTTCCCAGTCACCAGGCACAAATCGCATCCCCCAATACCTCCTAATTAATCGCCAAGCTATTAAGGGCTGTTCAATTAGACGAATATGACAGAAAGAGGCACAATTAGGGACCTCATTCGAGCTGTATTAACTTACCCAGCTATTACTGGAAGCTTTACTAAAACTTTGTCGCTGCCTGCAGACTGTGGATGTGAAGGAAGATTTTAATGAAGGAAAGAGACTCCAGTGCACTTTAAATCCTTAAATAAATCAAATTAAATGACCTGACGTTTCACCTTCTTAGGCGAGGGCTTCTGTAAGAGCATCCTGTGTGGCTGTGCCAGATTTTTTGCTTTCTGAAGAGTTAAATATTGCATTTTAATGCGTTGAAGCAGACGAAGGCAGTGATGGTGCAGCCCAGGTAGGATGGGTGTCACACAAAGATGCTAAAAAAGATTAGCATAATTGAAAGGTGATTAATTGTCATTGTTGACGCACCACAACCAAACGTGTCCTCGGCATTTAACCCATGGTGACACAGCAGGGGGTAGCCACGTGAGCACCCGGGGAGCAGGACTTTGCTCAAGGCACTTGTGGGTCGGGGACTCAATCCAGCGACCTTTCCACTACACAGCATTTACACCGCACGCCTGCCCCATACCGCCCAACGGCATGGCTTTGTGTTCAACGATTTTACCAACACTGGTAATCTCCTGGTAACACAGCTACCTGTGCCCCCACGCCCAGCCCCCCCCCAACATGTCCTCGCAGATCTATTGAGCGACTCCAGCCTGGGAATACCTGGGATGATACTGATTTTGCAGAGAGCGCGCGTGCAGGCTGGCACACGCGTGCACATGTGCACATGGATGAGAGGAGCCGAGAGTGTGAGACACTGACACACAGGGGGGGAGGGGCGACGCGGGGGGGGGGGGGGGGGTTGGAACTTCAATCACACCTTAAAGTGGGATGAATTTCTCATTTCCACCTTTAAAGGAAGAGCGGCTGGCTTGGGGGGGCATTTAAATGCTGTCACTTGGCAGGTCACCCTGAGACTGCTCGCGCTGCCGGCCAGGATCTTTGCCTCTCCTGGGGAGGATCACGCCGTCCACCCTGTCCTGTGGAAGGATGGTCACATTCTCCACCGGCACCTGCAGATGGCTGCTGCATCGATAGCTGGTTTCCCGATATTCATGACATTAATCATTAACGTCCCAGACTTTCTACAGGAGGTTCTCGGAATGCGTATGCCCTTGGCTGTTCGGGAGCGACGTTAGCATTTCTGATAGACCCATGTACATTCTGCATTGTTAAAGTATCAGCAGCCTTGGCCATTGCGGCCTTCGCCTTTTTTTGACATAAAACCATGATGTCTATGTTACGCCTGGCCACAGGCTCATCAAATAGGCAGTATAACTGATTAATGTGTGAGAAAGTTAAAACAGTATGTCTTGGGTCAGTGAGTGTGGCTTAGTTTTGTTCTTGAAAGTACTTGAAAGGGGCAGGGAGGTGGTGTAGTGCTTAGGGACACAACCGCGCAATCGAAAGATCGCCAATGACGATTAATCACCTTCACTTTGTACTTAGCCCTCGTTGTACGCCTGCATTAACTGGAATTATTCACCTTTTATTACTAAAACCATCCCCACGCTATCCCCATGTCTACATGTGTCTTTATATACCCTAATTATTAGATTACTCACTTGACACTGCCACCAGGCGATGCTGGGATGAGAACAAATAATTTATCAAAACAAAAGGACTTATAATTAATATAGTAGATACAAGAAAATGCGTACATGAGCAATTTCATTAGCGTTAACGTGGTCTTATCATACATTATATTACCATCCCCGCGGGAATACCGTAAAGTATTGTTTCCGTGGGAATATTTTTGTAATAATTTTTTTCCCACGTTCCTGTGGATTACCGCGGATATTTGTGGCATCACCGCTTTCCCCGTTCCTGTACAGCCCTCCATCCGGGGATCCTACTGGGGATTGTGGATGACCAGGAGGGTTCTGTGCGCTCTCAAAGCCACCGGAAAGAGTAGCTAGCTTTATGGTGGCTAAGATTAGCAAAGTCTGTATTAGAAGACGATTAAGCACTGCTGCGTTCATTTAAACAGGTCTTGTCTAATGTGATAGTGATATTGGGCTATTTTTTAATCTTGATTTTATTTTTTAATGCTTAAATATTTAAACTACACAATTTGTTAACTAGGGGTGGTATGGAGGTGCAGTGCATAGCACTGTGGCCTCACACCTCTGGGACCAGCGAGTCTCTGCCCAGGTTCCATGTGTGTGGAGTTTGCATGTTCTCCCCCCGTGTCATCGTGGGGTTTCCTCTGGGTGCTCCAGTTTCCCGACACAGTCCAAAAACATGCTGAGGTTAATTAGAGTTACTAAATTGTGCATGTCTGGTGTGTGAGTGCACCCAGTGACACGGTGCCCCCCCCCCCCCATCCTGGGTTGTGTCCATAGCTTCTGCGATAGGCTTCAGGCGACCCGGAAACGCGGTTTCAGAAAATGGAGGGAATGTGTTACATATAATTTCACTTGGTGGACAAAAATCGCATGTATTTTATGTTTTGCTTCGAATTGCACTGGTGTCATTCGAGGTAGATTCCGGGTGAAAAGTTCAGTAACACCTTCTGCAGTTGCTTATCCTATTCTGGATCATTTTTTTGGAGCGAGGGTTAAGGACCTTGCTCAGGGGTCCAATAGAGACGTAGCTCCTCTGCCAAGCACAGGACTTGAACCGGCGACTTTCCAATCACAGGCACAAAGGGCTAACCTGCTGAGTCACAAACGACCCCTAAATCAGCCAACTACATTCTCGTCTTCCACTTCTCCACATCCCCTATTGGGTGGATGAAACCCTCGTTTGCTTGATATGCAGGGTCCCTCCATTCAGCTGTGTACAGCTCATTTGTATATGTGCTCATGCTTTGTTATAGTGTCCTTGATATTCCCATTGTCACTGTGCCCTGCGGGATCTTTGATTTCACAGTCAGCTTGTCTCATGTGCTGGTGAGCTGCTGGTTTCTGCTGCATTTAGATTACAGAACCCCGATACTGTGCACTCCCTAACCTGTAATTTATTTTATTAGTATTCTTGTTAGATTATGTAAATGTTAATGGAATATTATTTTTTTAATTACATGCGTTTTAAAGAAGATTCACCCTACTTGGAACACCACTGATGATACCCACAACTTTTAACAGTTTGTTATTCATTTCCATATTTGTATGGCACATTCTAGTTTAATAAGTGGCCTGGCAGTAAATTTTGACTGTTATTATTAGACTATGCTTCACTAAAAATGCATTTTTCCCCCTAAGTGATTTTTGGGCAAGTAATAAGAAAAAATAAAAAAACAAAGTCTTTAGAATCACTACTGAAAACTATTGACAAAATACACATTTTATTTTAATTGCATGCATTCATTGTGTCACACATCGTGACACAGCGGTACGTGGCTTAAAACCTGCAATTAGACACAATAACTTGACTGCGATTTAAATACAGTTAGAAGTCAATTTATGGCACTGTGTGAGTGGAGAAGTGCATCGTGGGTAATGGCTTTACTCTCTCCCAGGCAGTGGGAGAAATCCAGCTTCGGGGACACGATACCTGCTCATCGCCCCAGTGCCAGATGTCTCCCATAGAAAGGCCTGACATCTTTGTTTACCATGCCTGGATTGCACAGCCAAGGGTCTTTGGGAGATGGTTACATTTTCATATTTTAACTTTTGCATATTTATTATAAAGCCTCTGCATATTCCTTTACAAAAAACCCGACCTCTGTACTAGAGTTGCACCCAAAACATTTCTTTTTGTCTAGAATGTATATAATACTAAAAAGAGTAATAAAAAAAAACAGTTGAACCAACTGAGAATGAAACTGTCAAGACCCCTGAATAACAAGTCAATCTATCGCTGGGAGGCAGAGGTGCGAAACATAACACACAGATGAGCTGTTTGAAGCGGTTTAAACTCTTTCAAAACTAGCAGTCCAGTCCTGATTGCTCGGAAGTCCATTTTAACAGCTGTTCTCTGTGCAAGCAGCCAGGATAACCGGAATCACCGTAGTGGAGAGGAGTCATAGTGAATGAATAAAACTGGATGGTAAGGTCTGTGATGTTTGAAGGACAGCACGGCTCACAGATCTCAAAACGTTTTAATGCACCTGGATTCAAACGTGTTCTGGAAAGCTGAAAAACCCTCATACAATATTCAAAGACACATAAACCTAAGGGGAAGGTCTTCATTCCTTTTTCCCAGGTTTTCCCGGGATTCTTTAAATGTTCTTTTTTATATAAATGAAACACCTAATCGGGAGGAAGTGCATTGTTCACGTAAAAATAAATAAATAAATAAATAATGTCTCTCCCTTGACCTGCAGAAACTGTGATCTTTCACTGTGTAAAATAACACATTTACTTCATTACCGGATAGCTGTGCTTCTCAGGGAAGGGTGCTTCATGAAAGGAATAGACAAACAGGTTGATTTCAGCCCTGAACGTCTGATTTCTGATTTCTGCTGTTTGTTTACTTCCTCGCCCTTTTGGTTTAATGAGCTTTGGCTGTAGCATTAGGGGAGTCTCGCCAGTGAGTCACCTCGCTTTTTTGATAGATAAGGTCCTCTGGGTAATCAAGAGTCATTCTACCTCTGGAAATCTCTGGAAGAGTTGCAAAGCAAAAGAAAAAAAAAAAAAACATTGTGCATGTAATTCAGAAGTGACCCCAGTTCACCAGTCTCCCCTCATGCGCACAGCTGAACCCATCATGTCATTGACTACACAAATATTTATAATCTTGATTTGTTCCAGAATATTCCGGAACTTCGGTGTGGTTTCTCCTGCATGGAAAAATTTGGGACGTAAACCTATATGCATATGGTATTAGTGTCATAAGTGAATGAGGCAGATATTTCGACACTTTGTCAAATGCATGTAGCTTAATTTTAGTGTATAAGTTACTGGTTTTGAGAGAAAATGTCTTTTTATAAGAAAACATAATATGTGTGAGTAGGGTGCCTTCACTCTTTGCTGTCAAAGACTTTGTGTTTCCTTTTCTACAGGAAGAAGAGTGAAAATTTTTATGAAAATAAGTATTCTTTCAGTACAAGAGAGGGTATTAATTATCATAAACTGAGCTTCAGAAATATAGTAACATGCAATTGAAACAGTCTGTCAAGATGTACATGTGGCTCCGCTTCAGTTCATAATTATTACAATTATTGTTATTACTATTATTTTATTTTATTTCCTCTGATAAAGAACTTAACATGTGTAGGCTTGGTGAATTTGAACTGTCTCATTCGTTCGAGTGGCTGTCAAGATGCAATAAACAGCAGGCTTGTTTGTTTGTTTGCAGAGGGAGAAGTGGCTCAAGTGGTTGTCCATTGTGACAGTGCCGATTGAAATCGCCTAATCAGCGTGACTGGACAAATTCTGGGCATTCCAGATGGTCGCGGAGGGCACCTTTCCTCTGAGAGGCGGCCTTTCCGAACAAATACGAAAAAAAAGGCTTGTTTGAGGAAAAGAGAAATGAGGACACTCATGAAGAAGGGAAAGAAAAACCTAAATGTATTCAGGTTTTAGGATTTTAGATAAGGGAGGAGCAGGAGATACAGTGCGGCTGATTGATAACAGAGCGAGTCTCGGGGCTCGGCCGCATTTATGGTACAGGGGGGGCTGTTGGTTGCCGTGGTAAGAGCCTGCAGCGGTTGCCTAGGGTGATAAGACATCGCAAGTCTGACAAGGCTGAGTGTCAAGGTCTTCCAAGAGGAAGATATTTCACAATGAAAGGGAGACACGGGAGCAGCTGAGGAGAAGCTATCGGCTGATGGAGAGGAAAGGGGGAGGTGCAAAAGGGGCGAGCCGAGGAAAGGGAGGAGGACGGCGGCAGAGGTGAAGGGGCACCTGCTGTGTTTCGGGGGGGGGCAGGAGATTTTCCTCGTTCGGTTAGTATTCAAGATTCAAGATTGATACTTTTTGATCTAGCACGCGAGCGAGTGGATTTCGCAGGGTGCTGGAAAGCGAGTGGGAGAGTCAGGGAGGTGTGGAGGGAGAGAAGGATCAAAAAAAAGAGGACAGGGGCTAGGAATCAGTCCCAGGACAGGGGAGTGCGCTCGCGGGCGTGCCCGGCGTCCGAGACAACAATTAGGAGGCGCACCAGGCAGCCAGCAGGCTGAAGGAGGCAGGAGGAAGGTCAGGCTGAAAGGCAAGGGAGTGGCCAGCCGGGGAGGTGGGCGGGAAAGGCGAAGGGGGAACAGATCTTGATAAATCGGCTCACATTTTCACAACGCACCAGCCGCCATGACAGAAGCGCACAGAGCCACACCAGCTAGGCTGGGACTCCTATTCCTTAACGATGCGAGGCTTTCTACTCATGATATATGAAAACTACTCCTTGCTACTAATTGTGCAATTATAAAGGGGGGTTCTCGGTGACGAAGTGGCGTTTCCGTGTCAACGCCCGTCTGGCTAGCGAGGGCGAAATGGGCTATCACGCCTGATTTTCTCTCATTAAGGAAGCCGGCAACGCAAGCCATGGAACCAGGGCTTTAATTACGGGTATCTGGGACAATGCCGACTCTGAGCCGTTGTGGGATCCGCCCCTTAGGCCCGCCTCCTGTCGTCCTCCTGGGTGTGCACACACACACACACACACACACATACCCCAGTGCCACTGCCTGGTACCCCTAGACTGCTGGGACAAAGTGCGGGAGGGAGCGAGAGAGAGAGAGAGAGAGAGAGAGAGCGAAAGAGAGAGAAAGAAAAATTTGTCTTGGCTGAAGATGAAAGGGCAATTTATTACCAGCTGCTGGTGGGAGACAGAATATTTTGCCCCTGTGTTTTGCCTGCTTCTGTGCTGTGTCGGAATGAGGAATGGGACCACATTAGCACGTTCACAGGGCACAGAAAACAACTGGGTATAGCCCCATCAAAGTTAATAATATTGCTGGGGGTCAGGGGTCAGCAGGAGCACAGACAACAGCGTCGGCTGCTTTTGATGCCTCTCCCGCTTTTAAGGATACCTGCTTCAATATATATATTTTTTAATTAAGATAGTTGTTGCCATATTTTTTTCTGAGCAATAACTCTGACTAATGAATTTAACCTTCTCTTTAACTTTTTAAGGAGCGTTATGAGTTACCTGACTGAATGAAAAATGGGTTATGTGCAGTGGAGGAAAAAAGCAAGCCTTTGGAACGTCGCGTGGAGGTAGATGGCGGGAATCCGCGTGTGTTTTGTCAAACGCAGCACACCCCACTTTCCACATGCACACCTTATGTTTGCACCCTACTTCAGATTCCCTCGGTCTCAATGCCCCCCCCAAAGCCATTTTAACACGTCACAGGATTTAATGTAAGCTCAGTGCATTAGGGTGACCAGATAATCCATGTCATCCTGGACACTTTGAGCTACTTCAGGTTTTACAAACTACTTTATACCCGAAAAGCTCCTTTGGCTAAATAGTTCATTTCTTCTTGTGCTTTGACTGGTTTGTTTCCTTGATTGAAAGACTCATCCAGCTGTTTCATGTTAACATGTGACACATGCATGATTATAGGAGACTGACCATTCAGCAAACAGAAAGAACACAGCGCTTAAGTGAAATCCAGGTCCTTATGATTGAAATGGAAGCTTACAAATCCTGTCCTAGCTCAAAGTGTCCGGGATGACATGGATTATCTGGTCACCCTAGGTGTGTGTCAGAGCTGTCACCTACACAAATGTCCTATAACTGGCCATTGTGTCACGGTGCGGTGACGTAAACAGAAATGGAGAACAGGTTTTAAGTCTCCAATGTAAAAACACTGGCCAAATCCAGCCCTGCGCACACGCGTGCGGACAGACCCACCTCCGCCGAGCGCTTTTCATCAATGAACACCTCGGACTTGGCTAAACTGGGGGGGGCAGCCAGTCCAGAGGTTAGCCACATAATTGTTTTCCCTGTCAGCAATGTTAAAATCACCTTCAACCTGAAACAGATGGCTCCAAAAAGGAAGGCGGCGCGGCACCCCCCCATTCCATTTTATCATTTTTAGCCGCAGACGATCCCCAGAGTGCCGGTTAATGTTCGCAGCTATCGCAGGTGTAATCCTCCCCGAGTCTCTTCCCGTCTCCATCCGCCGAGGTAGTGCGACGATTACCGCCGTGACCTCCGGCGAGCTCACGCTCGTCCTGCCTCGCTTACGTCTACGCAGCCAATTAATAAAAAGTGACGAGGTTTCCAGCAAATGAACATGCGCTGATAAATGAGGGTCCTGACTTAATTGCTCGGCAAATTAAGAGCTCACAATGGTGACAATGTGCGCCGGTTTTAATATTTAAAAACTCATTACACATAAGTATGTTCCGCTTAGTTAAGTATGCGGTAATGCTGGCTCACCTTTCGGGGAATTAATGGTCATTTAGAATCATGACCAATTGAAATGATCTGGATATATATATATATATATATAGAGAGAGAGAGAGAGAGAGAGAGGTATACATTATAGAGGCACTGTAGAGAGTACTATAGCTATAGAGTTGGTGGTTAAATTCTGCATATCTGAAGTTCCACCTTTGTTTGTGGAATACCTTTGGCAGGCCAAAAGCACACTTACATTTGTATCAAGCAGTCATTTTTATCCTGGCGATTAAGGATCCCCAAGCCCAGAAAGCCTCACATGGGGAACCGGTGCTTCAGGACTGTCCACAGTGTTTGTGAGAACCTTGTGATGGATTGGCACTATGCCCTGCCTTGTGCTTCCCAGGACGGGATTTCAGTTCACTGTGACCCTGTGCCTGTTTATTGGGGTACACATGCGGTCTCAGCCTGTATCATCACCGATACGGTGTGGAGGACGACGCCCGGCATCACCACCGTCTAGTAGTGGTGCATACCCAGCATTTAAAATGATGGAGTGCTTTCAATAAATTTGCTTTATTATGATTGGGCAAGATCAATATTTCAGTAGTTCAGTTACGGCCGCAGATAAAGCACATGATATGTATTATTCATGGCCGTTATCTGCTGGGGAGGGACATTTTCTAAGGCCGGGAAAGAACAGACACATCTGTGGATTCTCCCCCCTCTCTCTGAACTGTGACTGAAGCAATAAGATCATGGGAACCCCTGTGGATACCCTCCCCAACCCCCCCACCCCTCCCAAACCTCCACCAGTCACACCCTTATGCTGCACTACTCAAACATGCATTTACAGTCCGTGCTTACAGTATAAATACAGTGAGTAATCCATGGTGACAAGTCAGTATTTTAACACTGGCCATCAAGACCATAAGGCAGATATACGGGTAAATCGTAATTAATATATGCAGGATAACTGTAGAATAACAACAGTAGAATAAATGTACCCATTTTCATCAATCAATAATGTTTCAATGTGAGGCGGTTCATAATGATACATAC
>JAODKN010000037.1:12303402-12319415 GCA_026774425.1 Petrocephalus zakoni
TCCATCCATCCTAAGTTAACGACTTAAAGTTCACAAGCAAGCCTGGGGCCCAGGCAGCACAGTGCAGAGTTCACCCTGAATGGGGTGCCATTCCATCACAGGGCACAGGCAGCACAGTGCAGAGTTCACCCTGAATGGGGTGCCATTCCATCGCAGGGCACAGGCAGCACAGTGCAGAGTTCACCCTGAATGGGGTGCCATTCCATTGCAGGGCCCAGGCAGCACAGTGCAGAGTTCACCCTGAATGGGGTGCCATTCCATCACAGGGCCCAGGCAGCACAGTGCAGAGTTCACCCTGAATGGGGTGCCATTCCATCACAGGGCACAGGCACAGGGATTAAGCCATTAACCCTGGAGGTGCCACCATTTTGCCCATGAATAAATATGAAAACCATTCATCCATGCAGGGACATGGGGGTCCAGGGCCTATCCCAGAAACTACGGGAACAAGACAGGGACAAATTACAGAAGCAGACTTTTTTTAAAAATAGAAACTGAAATGATTCTGCTACATACATTGACATTGCTATCAAGATGGTCGTATTATGCTTGGTTAGCATTAAGGATGTCAACCATGAACGATGCAGTCAGGTTCTGTGATGGCCACTTTTATTTTGATCTTCAAAAAAAACCCAACAAATTTCGAAAATTAACATATTCATCATCACATCATTGAACTTATGAACAGTCCTCCCACACAGGTGCATTGTGGGTAAGCTGACTGATAATGCACATAAACGTAGATGGAAGCAGCAAACTGAGCTATGGAGCGTCACAGAGCCACATTTCCTCTCCGGCTCCCCTCTGTGGCGCAGCGAGGGACAGACCTGTGCAAGTGACGTCATGCTCCTGTCTCGCCCCACGGGCCAGAGTGCAGGAGATGAGTGTGAAGCAGATGGATCGCTTACGAAAACCAGTCATTCAATGGCAGGTTTAATTACACATAATTTAATTATCAATAATTAAAGAGCAGGTGATCGAGCAAATAGACGCTAAGATGTTAAAGAAACATAGAAACTATATTAGGGGAACTACACAAGAGTGCAATTCAGACATGTAGCTCTATAACAAAGACTCGCTAACTCCTCCTACAGAAAGATCTTCCAGTTCCTCAGCCGACCTACTGTCCGCCACAATCTAGGCACCGCGCCAAGAGTAAAAACCACACCGGGGATGCTACATGGGCTGCGCTTGGGTTTAGATGCATCTCTTGGGCATACACGTGCTTTTGATTAATTTCACTTCACGAGCACCCCCGGCAGTATCCTCTCAAGATCATCAGCTGCATACGTGGAAACGATACAGCCCGGATTTCCGAAGCAGGCATCTGAAATTCAATTTGTAACCAAAATCCGTGAAGGAAAAACCTGCTAAATGCAAATGCTACGATGTTGCGTCCTGTTCTGGGTAAGGGTGCCATACACACAAGCACATCGTAGAATGTAGCAATAAACAAAAGATGCCAAAAAAGCTCACGGCTGAACTCTTTGGTGTCGGTCTTATCCTGGGAAAACTGTCATTTGTGTGTAATCTAGAGGGAGAGACTATTTTTAGCTGGCAAAATATTTCAATTGTCTCTCTAGCAGGTAATTAGCGACCTGTGGATAAGAAATGACTACGTGTGGAAGCGAGGCAGGCAAACACAGACAGGGACCGACTCGAACCCTTTTCTCACCTTGCCCTCCCTATCTCTCTCTCTAGTCTAAAACAATAAATATAAAAGTGCAAGAAAGAAGATATGTATTTTTTTCTATCATGGGTGCATTTGTGCACCACACTTGGCAATGGTTACCACAGGGAAGTAGCTGGGAGATACTTTATAGCGAAGAATATTTCCAAGAACACAACAAAAAAACACCAAGAAACACACTCACACAAACGTCTTCTATTATTGCATCCATATTCCAAACATTTATCTTGTACAGAGTGGAATAAAAAAATAAAACAGTTATAATAGTAATATTAATACTCCATTTTAAACCTTAAAGCAGTAACTATTGGTAACTGCCGTCCAGGAAAGATCAGCAAGACTGAAAATGATCATTCACTGTTTAGGTTTTCAGAGAGAAAAAAAATCCGGTTTAGACTGGTTCTGTTTTTGTGTGTTGTGTGGACTTCCTTACAAAGAAGCCAGCTGTGAAAATGTAGCCAATTTACATCGCTATTAGAGCCTGCTCAGGTGTTTTAATGACACCTTATCCACAGAGCAACTGAATAGGAAAAAAACCAGATGTGCACCATTTCTGCATATAACTTTTTATTTTCAATATTTGCACACTCGCTGGCTGCCACAGGTCCACCACTGCGTCTCTTTCCAGCGTCCTCTGGTTCCACCCTCTTATTTATACTGCAGGCCGCAAAAAGGCTGGACCAAAAGCCAAGAAGTTTGTGGCTATCGCTGCCGACCACTGCCAAGACGCTGACCCAAAACAAATATGTTTACTTCTATTAAAGGAAATGTCTGGTCCTAAATATCACTAGTGCTGAAGAGAGTGCTACAGATTCTAGTGTGTTTGGGCACCTTTTTTTTAATGTGGCCACATTGGAAACGAGTGGCAAAAGTTTGGGGGGGGGTGGGGATTTCTGAGTTTAAGGGCAGGCTGTTTATGGAAGTAAAATGTAAGAACGGCTCTTTTCTTCCATATTTCACCTCCCAGCTACCTTGTCTTGAAAGAATCAAAGATTATTTTATCTATTTCTCTGTTTCAGAAGAAGAAATGATGAATACCTGCTTCTACGTCCTACACGTGTGTGTGTGTCTGTGTGTGTCTATACAGGTTTTGCTATATTTCTGAGGACTAAAGGACCTCACAAGTAAAGCAAATCCTCAAAAAAAGTGACTAATGTTTTCAGTGCTCACTACTACAGACATTCAAACAAGTAAAAAATGCCAAAAGTCTTGTATTTTGTTTGGTTACTTATGATTAAGGTTAGGGCTGGGTAGGAGTTAAGGGTGTCATAGCTGGAATTATGGTAAGGTCGATAGTAATGTATGAAGAGTCCCCATAAATATGGGAATAGATGGACTGTGTGTGTGTGTGTTGGGGGCGGTACCTGCCCTGCGATGGACTGTGTGTGTGTGTGTTGGGGGCGGTATCTGCCCTGCGATGGACTGTGTGTGTGTGTGTTGGGGGCGGTATCTGCCCTGCGATGGACTCTGTGTGTGTGTGTTGGGGGCGGTACCTGCCCTGCGATGGACCGGCTCGTTCTCCTTCTGTATAACTGGGATTTAAGATGGATGGATGGATCTAATACTTAATTCAACTGTGAAAATACATAAACAGTTACTATGGAACTATGTTTCTACTAAAAGTCAAAATGGACAATTTTTTTCAAAGCCATAATCTAGGACCACAGTCGGTATCTGTGAAATCACCCTAAGTGTGGGGGTGTGCCCTGCAACAGTCTGGCATACCATCCATGGCATCTCTAACCTTGCTGGCTAATCGCAACCCTCTACTGGAAAAGACATATAGAATATGGATGAATGGATATTATCTATGTATATTACCATGGAAATTTAAATGTTCTTGTAGCGGGTGCTAATCTCTGTATGCCATCATTTTCAGCCAGTTCTATCTTTGGATACTGTAATTTCGCTTTGGTTTTATTGCTCTGAACGTATGGTCTCACCTGCTGTGCTTCCTCTTTCTAATGCTGCAATCACGCTGATGGTACCATTATCTAACCCTTATGGTGCTTGTTTGCACCTTTAGTTGCGCTGGCCTTATCCAGGTAATGCGAGCCACTAATGTGACTCTCACATTGTGATTTCCCTTCGGCTGGCTTCAGAGACGGTCTTATCATCTCCTCATGCTGCCTCTGAAACTCCTCACGAATCGCACAAACAAAACCGGTGCACACCGAAAGGTCAATTCATTCAACTGCATCCATTTCCTCAAGCTTGACATAATTGATTTCTACCCATCAATTTTCCATACCACTTAGCCAATGTCGGTGAGCCTGGAATGTATCCCAAGATGCAACAAGCCACAAGATGCCTTGGATGGGATAGTGGTCCATCACAGGGCCTGTATACACACAATAAACATTATTCTAGAGACCCCTGTTCAACTAACTGCACAATCTTACTTTGTGGAAGGAAACTGGAGTAGACATTTGAAAAACCGCAGGAAACCAGTAAGAACACGCAAACTCCATACTCAGAAACTCAGGGACGGGATTCAATCCTCTAACCCTGCAGGTGTGAGACTACAGGGTCTCCCACTGAGCCACCTTACAGCCCATAAAGCCAATGGATATCTCCATGCAAACATTCTCATATCTCATCTACTGTAAGCCAATGATTTGTTTGTTAAGCGTAGACTTGAACTGGCAGCCCAAGCTTCACAAGCTCAGAATTAGCCACTACCGAAGCTTTCCACGATCCGTCAGATTAGCGCTGTTTATTTACGCCCGCATCGATCGCCGCGGGCGACGGGGCAGATCCGCCAAGTGACGCGTCTGGTCCCCGGCGACCCGTAAAATGCAATCGGCCGGGTAATGCTTGCGAGGTGTCCGCCTGAAGAAGAGAAGACAGCCGGATTTCTGATCTCACTGGTGGCCAAATGATTAATTAATCAGTGTATGCATGCCGGCAGGAGGCAGCACTGTGCGGAAAGCGACTGCTCCGTCATTCCAGCATAGGATGAAGCATTCCGCAAACTCTATGGCCGGGATTGAAAAAATTTCAGCCCAAGAACAAACATTATCAAGAATGCCTTGAAAGGAAGCAGTAAATCTATGCGCATCATGAGTGATCAGGGCCAAATAATTGAGTGGGGATGGTAGGGTTCAGGTGGTGTTGACCAAACCAAGTCCTCAAGGCTAGCTAAAATGCAGTGTTCCGTTTCGGAGGAACGAGACGAAGCCGACGTACAAAAGGACCAGTAAGGATATCCATCACCACCATCCAACACGGTGCTATTCCAGACAAGACAGTGCCATCGCCACCCAGTATTTTATTCCTCTTGGAATCACAGGTTCCTTGGAACCATACTGGGAAACAGGAGGTGAGGGCGGAAAAGGAGCTGATCATATCTAAGTAGGAAAGCCGGGAGCTTGTGTTCTTTGGGGAGTTTTCCAGTCCATTGGGCCTTCCTACTGCTGGTATACCGGGTCAGGGTCATCGCAGGCCAGGGCTCCTTCCTCTACAGCAGCCCGCGGTTGTCAACCGATACCATTCAACCCGGGAACAGGTGGTGTTTGTTAGTGCCCTGCATTCACGAATAAATAATGTATGACGTGGAAAAAAAGCCTTAATATTCTTATGATTGCTCTTAAATAACTGTATATAAGGTAGACAAGATGAACAGTGCTGAATAAATATATCAGAAGGATACATTTTAAACAGAAGGATATGAAAGACAAATATTTCAAGTTTATTTTAGTTTTGAACTGGTTTTAGGCAGTTTATACATTGTACATTGTGGAAATTGTTTGCTGTTTTAGATATGTAGTTGGCAATAAATTGCTGTCGTTGCTCTCAGAATGTCTTTCTTAAAATATTTAATTCAGGTTTTATTTTTGTTGTTTTGGTTTCCCAGGCAGACGGACATGCATGTGATAATTGGACACTCGTCCCTTTATCTCGACTGCATCTTTGTAGTCTACGACTGTGCTGCTGCTTTTCGCGTCTTCCCAACGCAGCCGGTCGTGAAAAATCCCACACTCTGTCTGTTCTCCCATTTCCATTCCGTACGCGGAAGAAACAAACAGCGTGATGTAATAACGGAGCCGGAGCGGCGGGCTGAATGCTGCTTTTAGCCGCTATTATCCATTAATAGGCTCGCTATTAGCACAGCCATTCTAAGAAAGCAGAGAAACAGAAACAAACTTAGCTACGTTTGTTCATTTGTTTACGGGAGTCGTCGAGAGGGGCCTTTGTTCGGCTTCCCTTTTAGTTTCCTCTGATATACAAATTATCGCAAATTGCCACCGTTATAAGAGGCCCCAGTGAAGACACCAGAAGCACTCCGTACGTGACTCTCGTCTCCATGGAGAGGAAGAGGGGACGTAACTGTCTCCGGGACGCCCAGCTCGCCAAACCTGACATGGCCACATCCCGTTGATTCAGAGCACAGCTGGTGGGACTGCGAACGTGTAGATGGATGTAATTTAATCGGCGGCGAGGAAAAAGGCGCTGGTTCAGGAACAAGGGGAAGCTTACATGGCATTTTTAAGTCGTACAATTTCCCAAGAGACACGCGCCGCGTTATGACCTTGGTGTTTGCTTAACAAGGCCGAACGTGTAAGAGTGTTACACTTAAAATGGGGCAAAACTTCAGATCTGCTTTTTAAATAGAACACCTGAGCTGCCGACTTCACAACAATCACACGTACCGGTGCTTTAGTGCCTCTCTTTTTCTTTAATAATTACAGCTAGTCTGCTTTGCTGAGGCAGAAACCACCTAACTACCCCTGACACTCTGGGCTCTTTATTTACTTAATTTATATATCATTCAAACACCCTGTTGATCTTTTTATCTGTTTAATAATTTAAGTTTCATTGTAAAATCTGAATTGCCTTGTTTAATTTCTTTCTTGACCGAGGGAGGAATTTCAATGCACTTGTACTTCTGTACCTGTGCGCATACCAAACAAAGTTTCAATTCAGTTGATTTAATTTCAGTTATGAGCTACATTTCACTCTCCTAATAAGTCTCTCGGCAGATGCTTCAACTGTGTCTGACAGCTGCCCTTGGGTTCGGTCGTTGGCTGAAACCCAAACAATTTTCCAATAAGGAGCCACCCCCTTCGGAAACGACCCCCCCAAGCAAAAAAGGGCCGAAGCCCTTCAACGGGGCGAGTGGGATTGTGAGAGTGCAGGGAGGTGTGAGCCTTGGCAGGGACCAAAGCCCGATGGTACCCGACACCACCAGCTATCGCAGGCGATCGCTGCGTCCATTTGGTCGCCTCTCACATGATCTCAAACAGGCCTCCGCCAGTGTCTCGTTGCCCCGGTCACCTGGGATATCCGAGGTAGTGTTCTCCATCGGAGTCGTGGCTGGCCTGGCAGGGAGGGGGCGAAATACTGCACCGCCCCAGACAAGGGTTAAAACATGGTCAGTGGGACTCACTCTGACAGGCTGCCACAATGCCCCTCTGTGTTGGGTTTCCTTATGGGGCTCATTTCCCCCTCCCCGTGTTAGGCTCAGGGGTCAGGGGGGAATTGCGATGCCATGCCTCTCTCCTCGGAAGCTGCTGTCGGACGGCTCCCGTATCGGGTGAACCGCTCCGATGTTTCGCTCCTTGGTTCAGATGACAAATCAGGCCTGCCATCGTTTTTTTTTTTTTTTTGTATGCGGTGGGGCAACATAACATTATACCCCCACAAGGAAGGCTAGCATAGCCGGAAAGGTGTCTGGATACAACGTCTGCGCACCCCTGTGAAAATAAAATACCGGGAGTTAGGAAAACCTGAGGCGGATCGGCGTGGCCTGTAGCAATACAGAGGACTCGCATTCTGACAGAGCTCCATCCTTTACTCATGTTTCTTAACCTTAAGCTCTAAAAATAACAGTTTTTCTGCATTCTTTGTTTTTTGGTTCTCTGAATCAATCCAGGCAAAGGATTTATGTTTTCAACCAGAGGTTGTTATTTAGTACAACATCCTGCTCGTACATCACTTTGTCCACATCATAGCCTCGTATATAATGACTGTACATATTGTTCCATTCAAGCCCCCTGGAAATGACCAAAGATCGTTTTAAGGCTTTATGCTCAGATTTCCCACAATGCAGCTGAAGCCTAGAATTGTGGCTCAGCTCTGGTTTGAGCACCAACTGAATGAATGAAGCTGTATCCAGGCCCACCACACATAACTCCCTGGTCTAGGACAAAAATATTTCAATCAAGCCCCAATGACACGCAACCCCTCCCACCTGGGTCCTCCTCTGGGCACCCCCTGGGCCCAGAACTTCTTCTCAAGGATTCAACCAAAGGTCTGGCTGCAGCCATGTCTAGGTGTAAGAGCACATGAGGTCGGAGTGAGGACAGCAGATGTAATGCAACAGGATATAGGAACTTCTGCCAGGCATCTTGTGGGGGGGCATAGGAGTGATGCTTCAGCACCTTGCAAAAGTGGGCACTTAGCAACTAATGACACCCCCTTGGCTGTCCTTCTAGGGGTCACCGCCCCAGGACCATTCCGCGTGTTGTGCTGGAACGGCTTCGTGGACGCGCGGTGATGCATTGCGCTTTGAACGCAGCGGACGCTTCCAGAACCCGCCGCCGCCGCCTTTGCATAATTCCGTAATTCATTCACTCAGCCGGACCTTTTAGTAACTTATTCAAGGGCTTCCAGTGCATTAAATAGGCACATCAATAACCGTTCACCCGAGATGTGAATTCACAGCCATTAGGGCCGCGGTGTAGCACTCGTGCTTCTAATTTATGAGCTCGGCACCTCTCCTTCTCAGTCTTACGTGTCCCTGTCCTGGTCCTGCTCCTGAAGAAGGAAAAAAAAACAAAAAAAACAAGGACTACTCACTTCCTTGTCCTGATATGATGGTATTTAGGGGGGAAATAAATAAATAAGCCCTGAAATAAATAAGCAGGGGAACAGGGATCATGGGTATTTTCAGCACCTAATCTCTGTAAAGTTCCCCACATCAGAAGGTGAATGAAAATAAGAGTTTCGCAGCGGATTACGGGCGGCTTTGAGATGAGAAAGTGGGGCACATGCGTCTGGCGCTCTCTCCCCCGGTGCCAGGGCCTAATGATTTCTAATGCGGCTAAACATTACGGTGCTGTGGAGAGAGAAAAAAAAAAAAAAAGCCAGCGTTTCGCCGGGGAAGCGCAAATCTCCCATCGCATGTTCCCTTTGTTGATTTGCGCGAGACAACGACTCCGCGCGCTTATCTCCATTACCGCCACGCACCGCGGGGAGCTTTGGCAAAGCCTCTCACCCCGCTCGCCTTATTAGCGAATGCTCTCGTCTGTCTCCTTCACTCCCCCCTCTCTCATGCCCCCCCCACCCCGACCCCCTTCTCAACAGGAAGGATCCGTGAGGTGTGATGCACAAAAAAACCCCTCCCAAACACGGCGAGTGAATCTGCGGCTGCGTTTTCAGTGATTTTCAAAGCGGGTTCATTTCACCTGCTCGTTTCTGTCTTACTAGGGCTCTTTCTTTGCCTAGAAGCGTCCCTCTAATTCTGTATAAGGGGGACCCATAATAATAACCGGGACTTTGCAGTCATTTTTGCACGTTACTCTGATGCTAATTTACTGTCTTAAGACATCTTGCACTGTTAATGTGCAGTTTCTATTGTATTCTGTAGATTTGCATATGTTGTGCTATGAAGTGTTTCTCCTATGTGTCTTGAAAGGTTGGACAGTATGTCATGTTTGACACCAAACCACAAACAATTTTGGCGTGTTTGCTCATACTGGCACTAAAATGAACCGATTTCTGAAACAATAATAAAGAGTATGTTATATAAACATTTAATATTAGTACATTATGTATAAAATGATAGAAGGATCCATCTATCCACCCATTTTTCAGCCATTGGTCATGGTCGCAGTCACAAGAGTCATAATTAAAGAATCATATTATTTACGCTACACAAAAAAACAAAAATGCATAAATGAATGGCATAAAATAAGGTTGGATGCAGAATGGCCATCAGAGCCCCTCCTGTCCAACAGACACCCCCCACCCCAGTCCCTGGTCCTGAGTGGCCCAAAGTCTGTTTTTCAGTCGATAAGATCTTGCATTTGTTTTTCTTTTTTTTTTTTCTCTGGTGCCTCACCAGAACCAGGGTGCCCCGGAGCCCTCAGCTGTGGCTGTGTTTATTTGTTTCAGTTTCAGCCCTGGGAATAATCATCATAACCATATGTCTGGGTAATGTGTCTCTCGCAGAGCCAATGGCATCAACCTCTCACAGTTTTCCCTTTTCGTTATTGTCAAAGTTCACTCTGCATTTCCACGACTGCGGATCGCTCTGTAGATCCGTTTTGGATTTCGCTAATATTGTCACGGAATAAGCATTGAAAACAAAATTTTCACGACTGTTTGCTATATATTCGCACAGAGTGTGCTTTTATTTGTCAGTGGGATTGGCACTCAAGCTAGTCTAATTTGAGCTGACTTTTGCGTGTTTGGATAAAAGTCGGGCCTCCTTGTGTTTTCTTCAGACAGTTTGCCGTTCGCTTAAAAGGCACACGATATGAAGAGACAAACTTTGCCCAACCGAAACACTAAGCCGCGTGGAAACACGGCGTAAAGTTATCAGCAGAAGGTGTTCATCGTTTAATATCTTCAGTGGAAAAACAGCACAATGAGGTGGATTCACCAAACCCAAGGCCGCACTGTCAAAACAATCCAACGACTACATTTCCCAGCACATGTGCAAAATATTGAACTGGATAAAATATTGCCAGTAAACATTTTGGTTCATGGTGTCTAGAGTATCATCTGGTCGTCTCTTGCATCCAGAGTTGGGGGGTTCAAATCCCACCTATACCCTGGAAGAGGTTTGTCCCTGCGCCGTGTGGGTATGCTTGGGGTGCAAAAACCCCTGGAAGAGGTTTGTCCCTGTGCCGTGTGGGTATGCTTGGGGTGCAAAAACAGACAGGGAGATGTCGCTAAGTGTCCTGGACCTGCTTATGCCCTCTGCTCTCTGACACAGGCTCCTTGAGACCTTGACCAGAAAAGTGGTTGAAATACGGGATAATTTACAGTGTGTGTGTACTTGTTTAATTATTGGACGGATGTCTACGTCATACAGTCATAGGAAATTAAAAGTATACCATCCTTCAGTTCTAACTTTGTCTTTATCAAGGCCAAAATATAAAATTCTATAAACATAAATACCATCTTCTATAAACATCCTATGATTTCTTTTTTAAGGTGGAGGACATAAGAGGGATCATAGTTCATAGACAGGGGCCCACATTATCATTAGCCAATGATACAGTTTGAATCGGTGAGTGATAGGGGAGGGGGCCAATCATCTTTCAGATATGGCCAGTATCCCTGTGGCCCTGCCCATCAAAAAAAAAAAAGAAAAATAGGTTAGTGAGGAGTGCACAATTGTTATTTTGGCCCTGAAATAAAAAACAGAAGGGTGAACTTTCTTGCTAGTTCATTGTCTTAGGTTCAAGATCTTCCTCTACTTTTCCTCAGGATTTACATAACAGATTTGACAGTATTCTTTTCCAGAGCTTTAATTTAATGCAAGATTATCTATTATTTACCACCTGGCCTCTCTGCCCTTCACCGTGTCTAACCCCCCCTCCCAATTTCATCACTGTGGAACCCTGCTGATACTCCCTTCAAGGACGAGTGCAGAAAAAAGAAGCTAACCCTATCAGCAGTCAGGCTAAACATGGATATTATGGGATATTATCAGATGTGCCAGCTAGGTGCAGAGCTCAAACTTCCATGGTACCACCATGCAGAGGGACGATAGCTATACATACTGCAACGAAATCAAGGAAAACACCTCCTTGCGATGGCCTCTGATTTTATCGTCAGTTTTGGATTGCTGCTCTCTTTTGTGTTTCCTGATGTTCAGCCTGTTCCCATGTTTATATGTGATGAAAGGTATATAATATGTACAAAATGCATAATATTCCCATTAGAACTGTCCAAGAAATCAAGCAAAGCATAAATATCACGTTTCTCATTTTAAACAGACAGTGTAAAAAAAAAAAAACCACGAATGCCAATATTTTATATAAAAAAGGCTGGTAGTTACTATGAGGCAGAGCAATTTAAAAATGTATGGTAAGCAGAGAGACAATTAAAGAGAAAATGTGCTGGTTGGGAGCCCAGTCATGTACGGCTGCTCCACCTTGGGCAAGGAAGGTGTTCTGTGAGAATCTGAGCCTGATTATTGTGATTGCCACCATTCAGGGTGGACCTGCCATTTATTAGTGTCTGCCAGTACGATTTCAGAGCAATTATGGGACACGTCTTCCGCTACCCCTCTCTGCTGCCAGACAGAGTCGACCAATAGCATGGCTGCATTGTGAGGGCAGCCGTTCTGGGTTATCTGACTGCACATGCTCGGTGGTCTGCTGGAGATGTCCCCAGGCCTGATCAGCCACAAGTGAAGTGGTAGCAGTCTTCAATGACACATTATCTTTTGTATGGGATAATCATGGCATGTCTTATGTGCAAATGATATGAGGTATTCCTCCATCTCTATCTCTGCATGAGACAGACAGTGCTGATAGAAACCCTAGCATACCTTTGCAGTTATGGTTTCTTGGGTGCTAAGAGCAAAACAGTCTTACACAATTATCCGATTCTGCTTACAAGGCACAGTTTTCACCAGTGCCCTTATTGGCACAATTAACCCAAGCATAAAATTTAGGATAGACTTCTAAACTCCAACATTTTAAACGAGGGATCCTCTCAGCACACAGGGATTGATTAGTAGGTTGGAAATGAGAGGAAAATCCACCCTGCTCATGTTATATTCTGATTTTATTATTTTGTTTTGCAAGCAAGTATAGCCCAGACAGTGTCATAAACACTCAAAACTCAGACATACTCATAATCCGGGACACCATAAAGATGGAGGAGCTAGGACAATCCCTAACTCTGAGTGACAGGGATACAACTGATCTGAGCTAGGGGCTCAATATGATACGATTTCAAGGGGTCCAAAATCTCTAGTGGCGTCCCTGCTCATAATGACTCAGATTTGAACAGTAGTAATTGCGATGAGTCTTTTTATTGTATTTACGTGTTTTTGGCATGTTAAGAGTATCACTCATGTGACACTCTTCAAGCTGCGGACTGTATTTGAAAGTGAAATCCAAGAAGGGCTTTTAAGCACCACCTCCACAATAAAAAGCAAATGGACGTATTAATCCATCCGTCTTCCATAACCACTCAGGAAACACGGGGCACAAGACAAGGACATGCCGGGCCGGGTGCCAGTTTGTCACAGAGCGCACTCTCCCACGCTATGGGGACTTAAGTGAAACCAGCCAAGCTAACAGCATGTCACTGAAATATGGGAGAAAGAGGAGGGCCCGTAGGGAAGCCGGAATACGCAAACACACGACCAACCGGCGACTGGAGTCGAACCCGCTCCCCAGGAGGTCCGAGGCTCCCTGCTACCCATTATGCCGTGGTGCCCTCTTAAGGTCCCAAAAATAATTATTAAAAAAACAGGAAGCTTAATTATTAATTATATATAATGCTTGTCCTACATAGGGACTCCGGGTGGGGCCTGATTTACAGAGGTGTGACGCAACCCTTCTATCCATTGCACCACCGTGCCACCCAGCTCCCAATAATCATTATTTTAAAATACCGAAAAATTAAAAATTCTTTTATTAAGTATATTTTTTCAGACTTAGGGAGGACATGGCTTTAGAAAGTTAAAAGTGGTAAAGGGACTTTGAATGAGGCATTTCTTCTGAGTTTGTATGTTTCAGAGATGAGAAAGGGAATCGCTGATCAAGAATGGATCATTCTCAGTAGGCTCTCCGCATGTACCAGATGAAGGAGGCCATATTCAGGAAGGTCCCTTCACATTAGCAAGCAGCAGATGCTGGAGCAAGTGAGAGAGGAAGGTCAGCATGTCGTGATGCAGGTATCAGAGCAGCGGCAGAGTGAGGCAGACGAAACATCAGCGGACGAAAGCTGGGACAACAACGACCAAACAAAGCGTTAGCAGAGGCAGAGTGAGGCAGACAAAACATCAGCGAACGAAAGCTGGGACAACAACGACCAAACGAAGCGTTAGCAGAGGCAGAGTGAGGCAGACGAAACATCAGCGGACGAAAGCTGGGACAACAACGACCAAACGAAGCGTTAGCGCACACAGCCGGCAGCGCTAACGGCGTCGCTGACTGGCAGACGGGCCGATATGAATTGATGGAAGCAGCACAAGTTGCAGATATGTTGGTCTTTTATACCCGCCCCCCCCAGAGTCGGTGACTCAGGCTGTCAGTGTAGGAACACGAGCGAGACAATCAGAAAGCACCTCAGTCTTTAAGCAGAGCCCAGTTCCAATCCCAGGTCTGCCACATCCCTCCTATCCATTACAGCCAAATTGCATGCAAATTTCCCCAAATGAATGAGTTTTAAGTACTTGACAACCTGTCAGGATAAGAATATTGAAACGTCCTGACGATTAGATAAACAATCAACAATAATCACTCTATGCAAATTTGATATTTCCTCCACAATTATCAGAAAAGCACTATAAATAACCAGACACAAAGGAGCTTGGCATTTGTTCATATTTCAAACAGATATGGATGCAAATGAAAAATTATTTTTGATGTAATTGATTCAAATGCTGCCCGCCCCTCTGCCTTTCTCTGTCGCCCCGTTTCAATATCTTCACTATCGAGAAATAATAGGTGATGCAAATGAACCAATAGGAGACGAGCACTGGGGAGAATAAAGGCTTCTGTGTGTGCGTGTCTCTGTGTTTGTGCGTGTGTGTGTGTGTGTGTGTGCGTGTGTGTGTGCGTGCGTGTGACTGTAAGTGTGCATGTTTGGAGGGAAAGGGGAACATAATATGTGTTCATTAACGGCACTTGAGATAAATTTGGAAGGAAGAGAAGGACTGTCCAACACGCCAAAGCCCCAGGAGATTAGATGCCTGAATTCTAGCCCTTTTCTAACATGAGGAAAGATTAAGACTGACAAAAAGATATCAAGCTATTTCTGGTAGAAAAAAAAAAACATAGTAATTCTTCAGTGAACTACCGGGTTTTAAAATCTCAATGGATAAAAATGATAAAGTGTGCGTGGGAATTGGAGGTGTGCTAAGGCTCTGTGAGCGCACCAGTCCGGCAATGTGATTGGTTAGGGAGGTGTGCTAAGGCACTGTGAGGCGCACCAGTCCGGGAATGTGATTGGTTAGGGAGGTGTGCTAAGGCTCTGTAAGGCGCACCAGTCCGGCAATGTGATTGGTTAGGGAGGTGTGCTAAGGCACTGTGAGGCGCACCAGTCCGGCAATGTGATTGGTTAGGGAGGTGTGCTACGGCACTGTGAGGCGCACCAGTCCGGCAATGTGATTGGTTAGGGAGGTGTGCTACGGCAGATGGATGGATGGATGGATAATAATAATAATAATAATAATAATAATAATAATAATAATAATCATAATCATAATAATAATAATAACTGGTGGTCTTTAAAGGCCAGTGTTCAGCAGGTATAGGGAGGATGGGGGTGTGATGATCCTGGGTGCTGCTGAATCCTCCAGGACCCTCGGCCACGGAGAGAGATAGGGGGAGATTGAGCAGAGATCTGAAGAGAATAAAAGTCAGGACTGTGCCGGGCGCACAAAAGGAGGACGGGCTGCATGAGAGAGCTGACATTTTGTAGCCTCAGCAGAAATACAGTACAGTGACATACACAAAGGGCTGATGGACAGGGGTCAGCGGAGGGGCTGGCAAGGTGATCTCAGAGCAGGAGGGGGGGTGGGCGGGATGGCGAGGGGGCGGCACAGATAACAGGGGCTTTTTAACGGCACGTTTACCCTTTGTCTTTGCACCCGTGATGGCAATGCCGCAAAAAAATGATAGACGACGATACGAAAGTGTGGTACGTTCTGGGACTATAAGGGACCAAAAGCTGAGACAGGCACAGACTCACCGCAGGCGGCACAGATTCACCGCAGGCGGCACAGACTCACCGCAGACGGCACAGACTCACCGCAGATGGCACAGATGCACAGACTCACCGCAGACGGCACAGACTCACCGCAGACGGCACAGATGCACAGACTAACCGCAGACGGCACAGACTCACTGCAGACGGCACAGATGGCTCAGACTCACCGCAGATGGCACAGACTCACCGCAGACGGCACAGACTCACCGCAGATGGCACAGATGGCTCAGACTCACCGCAGATGGCACAGACTCACCGCAGACGGCACAGACTCACCACAGATGGCACAGACTCACCGCAGACAGACTCACTGCAGACGGCACAGACTCACCGCAGATGGCACAGACTCACCGCAGACGGCACAGATGCACAGACTAACCGCAGACGGCACAGACTCACTGCAGACGGCACAGAT
>JAODKN010000037.1:12339835-12351099 GCA_026774425.1 Petrocephalus zakoni
AAATTAATTATGTGACAGATATGAGTTATTACCTTCTCTTCTTCACATACACACATACACACAGATACACACACACAGATACACACACACACACAGATACACACACACACACAGATACACACACACATTTGTATTCCTATCTTAGTGAGGATCGTCCAGTCATTTCTATGGGAAAAACCCTAATCCCAGTCACAACACCCTTAACCCCTACCCAGCCCTAACCTTAGCCATTAACCTTAACCAACCCAAATACAAGACTTTTAGTATTTTTACTTTTTTGATTTCATTCATAGATTTTTATAGAATTGAGAAAAAGTTTTACCACACTTTGGGGACATTTTGGTCCCCAAATGTGATCTATGCAAACCCACACACACACAGACACACATATACATATGAGGTGAGACAGGAGGAGACTGACGGTACTCTGGTATCTTCATACCCGTTAGGTTGCTCTGAAGGACATTACTGCCACCCACACATTACACATGGACAGTAAACCATGATGAAAAAAAATAAATAAAGAATCAGCAGACCTTCACAGGGCAGGAGGCCATAAAAGATCTCTGATTTATGAGTAGATTGCATGTAAAGACACCCACAGAGTAGGAGCGGCATTGACAGCATTTTGCAGTCTGCTGATTATCTCTCTGTGGAGTGGGGCACGGCTCAGTGACTGCTGGTCACCGGTGGGAGAAGCCGGTCTTCCGACCGAGCGACTGTAAGCATGTAAATAACAGCAGTGCTGACGGGCAGTTTCAGACTCCCTGCAGCCGTGCATTGTGGGGTGACTGGGGGGCGTGGCCAGATTTGCATCCGTCTTCTTCTGCCCTCAAGATGCTGCCAGTTATACAACTGCTTGAAAGTAAGAAGGTAAAAAAAAGGTGATTTTTCCAGAGCCATTTGACTTACTGTGAAAAGCACGATCATGAATTTATTAGTCAGTGATGATTAATCAGCATGCTGTTTTTCTCCAATTCCTGTCCTAATAATCTCTCTATATAACTTAATTTGATTTAATTTAATTGGCAAATTAAGTAGAAACAGACATTCTCGTCAGTGACATATCTTTTTAGCTTCAGCATTCACTCCATCTTTGTAGGACTCTTTTCATTTTATGGAACTGAGGAGCTGCCCATTAATACAACAGTTTTTTCTCTCTTTTTTTCAAACCAAAGAGAATCCCTATAGCACGACTGATTAGAAGCCAGGTTCTATTTGTATGGTGGAGACAAATGGAAAAACTGTGCACTGTGGAATTCTGGGTAAATATGTCAGTCTGCTTGAATAAATATTTTGACCCAAAACAAAATCCCCAAAACAAATTCACAAAACAGGGAATCTTGAGCTTAACTCACTGGGTATCTTTATAAAATGTCTTATTATTTACGATAAATAAAAATAATACACATATGCACAACAATAACATGGAAATAACCCCAGCATATGGAGATTTCAATTATGCAACTGCTTCTTGGTGTATTGGCACCGTCACAGCGATACTCAGCCACGGCAAAGCAGCATCGTCGGTATCTGACTAAAGCCCGATCGCTTACGTCCTGTCGGTTCCAGCAAGATGGGAAATTTATTAGCAATTAATTAGTGCCTCACTTCCCTGCGATTTGGTCTGCAAGTTACAATCCGGAGACAAATTATATAACCATTACAGTACATGCAACTGGATTGTACTGGAATTACTCAGATCCGTGTTAAACCAGCAACATTACGTCGGTGTCCACGTCCTTAAACATTGTGCCACCTGCTGTTCTCCAACCTGTAACTGCTTCAGCGGCACTGCTTCATTCACACACAATGAGGAGCATTATATCCGCGCATGGCTGAGGGACACCACGAGACTTACTCGCAAGGGTCCACTTACTCGTAAGGGTCCACTTAGCGTCGCCTCAGCACGTGCGACTGCAGACCACACGGTAAAGCACAGCCCTCATTCCCCTGAGAAAACAACATGGGATTGCGAGACTGTCTCTCTGTCGGGAACCACTGCCAAATAATTCATGTGAACAACTGATCCTGGTGACTCCCGAAGTCCTTGGCATATATGCCAACAGCCTGGAAGGGTCCTACGTAGCCCACACATTAACGTCAGGGACACGTGGCCTTTTGGAAACTCAGCAGTACGATCGGAGTTACTATCAGGCTTACCAGACTAGTATTAAAATAAATAAAGGACCCAAAACCATATTAGTACCAAATAAAACCTGATATGCATCTAACTTTACCGAAGGATTCTGGATATTCTATCTCTGCATAGTCTTCTCTGAGCTGCCATACTGTGCCGTAGTTCTTTATTACTGCATCAGTTACTACGGCGATGACACACAGGATTCTCATATTGCTCCTCCGACTTGAAACGTGCTAATACCGTGTCATTGGCTACCGTGGGCACGGTGTTGATTAAAATAGCCATATATGGCACAGATCAATCGCAGCCAGCCCAGCCGGATCGGCCGGAGGGCCCACGTCGCCCTCTGCCACGTCATTGACGGTGCACGTCCCTGCCAGACAGCACAAGCTGTACCGCCAACCTGCGAGCAGGTCGCTTAAGATTTTCCAGCCTGAACGGGATGTCGTTGAGCAGACTGGCAGCTACTCTGAGGATACTCCAGGTATTTTCGGATTGCTACTTTGGTGGGGTTTTTTTGTCGTTTTTTTTTTAATCTTCACTATATACTACATCATACAAATCAGGCCTGGCGGGAAAAAGAAAAGCAGGTCATTTCATCTGTCTCTGGAGACGGATTAGTATTTACTCTCTCGCTCTCTCTATCCAGCAACTACTTAAAGAAGATGACGTCCTCACCACTCATGCTCAGCAGTCAGCCTTGCATTACATAGTCCTCCAACATGAAACTCCACACTGTATAAGAATGTAATTTCATCATATTTCTCATGATTATAAATTTAATTCAGCAGTTGTGGCCATATCAGAAACGGAGCATAAAATTGAACAGCTTATATTATATTATATTGCATATGCTAATTGTAGTATTGGAGGCATGCAAGCAAATTGCATTTTGTAGACACCATAAAACCTTCACAAAATCATTTGAGTAAATGTTAATGGCAGTGGATAGACAAGCAAGGGGTAGTGGGTGGATTTTACCACGCATTTTCGATTACCGATTGGCTTCGGCTCCTATTGGGTTTAATTTGGCAGGACTGGCGATGTTGGGCGATTTCTCACTCTGAGGGTCTACAGGCCTCGTTTCACCCTCGTTTCTGTGGTGTACAGAGCATTGGCTTGCAGCAGCGGGAGCTTGATTTCAAGCTCACAGTTTGCAGCCCTATATCTTACGTCTACGCTCGCATAAATTAATCATGTTGAGGTGTTTAACGAGGTGGACCAGATCTCGGCAGCATTCAAAAGCACCCGGACCCATTTCAACTGCTTGTCTTTCTTCTGACGCGCGTCTTAAGAGCGGAAATGGAGATGAGAGGCGACGGCTCTGTTTTCACAGAATTGTTTAATTTCATAATGATGGAAGCTAAATCCCCAGTTTGAAGCTCCTTGGCTTCTGTGTGCGATAAGCAGCCGAAACCCCTGCACAGAGAGGGGGGGGGGGTCTCAGAACTGAGCCGAACTTCACAATAGACAGCACTCTCAAAGGGAGTTTTATCGGCTGCTGTGACGGAAAGCGCAAATTTATACAGAAGTCCCAACCAGGGAAATTCTATTTACGGCACAACAGTTTATTTATTCGTTTATTTTCTTCCACGGAAACTAGAATGTACCTGTCCTTCAGACTCCCTTAAAAATAGCAGGATGCATCATAAGGTGGCGAATTTGGTCACTTCCTTATAAAACTTCCTGTCAGGATGGGCAAAAGTGTTAAGGTTCACTGTCCTGCAGTATCAGCCAGTAGAAACAAAATCAGGAACATTCATTCACAGACCTACACCCTTACAGCTATATTCACTGATGACCTAAGGGATGAATCTCAGTCTTCTTTATTATTATTATTATTGATTAATAATAATAATACTGATAATAATGAGATTATTATTATTGTTATTGTTAATATTATTATTATTGTTGTTAATAGTAGTATTCGTAGTAGGAATCCAACAGCTCTTGACCGAGAGAAGCTTTTGGAAGATGGGTGCATTATTATGACTGGTGTGATTATTGTTATCTTAAATAATCCCATCATGTTTACTTAGGGTTTACAACCATCTATCTGTAATTGATCTAACAACCCCCCCCCCCCTTTCATTTATACTTATGAGCAATTAAATTCATCTATATGTGTAATTGGACTTCCTATGCGATCGATTGTTTTTGGGGCCCTCTGGTCTTTAAATGAAATACCGATACATGCACTAAGTGGATCAGTCAATACGAGGGATCTGTCCTGCTGATGGCTCCCTCTCCCTCCCTCTCCCTCTCTCTCTCTCCCCCCGCCTGTTATTACTATTGGTGTAACTTTCACTGCTTAATGTCAGTCCTCCCACAGTAGTTAAAGTAACACCTGTGATAGGCTGCGATTCCCCTACCATGTGACCTTTTGCTTCCTGGGAGGACCATCAGGATCACTCTGGATAAGCATCATGGAAGATGGATGGGGAGATGAATTAAAGTAACACTAAACTTTACTACGGGGCAGTCAGCTTGGGTACTGCAGGAGAAAGCTTCATGCTCAGTGGAAGAGCAGAGCCTGTCAGCCACCTGCCTCTGCTCAGTAATGGCCCCTCTTGTCACATCCAATACAGCCTTTTTTCCCAGGCAGCTGCTGAGAGCTTCAGGCTGGACCATGTGATAGAAAATAGGCTGGACAGCCGGCATCTGCTGCCAGATTTTTTATGGAGTTGTACAGTTTTTATGTTTTTTTTTTTTTGGATTCCTTTAAAAGGCCTGGACAGGCCTTCCTCTTTCCGAATCTACAGTGAAAGACGTGTGTTTTGTTGTTCTGCGGGAGGCACGAGGTTGGGGATAGACTCCCGTTAGAGTGACAGAGAGTGTCTTGGAAGCATTATTCTGACTCCTGGAGGTTTGCAGTTAGAAAACCAAACCAAACGTCTTTCTGTATGCTGGTCAGTGCTCACCAGCCTCCTTCACGGCATCCAATAAAATCTCCCAAATCCATCCTCCAGTTCCCGTGTCCTGGTTCACACCAGGATGAACCAGGTTTTTCACAAGCAGACTTTTGGCACTTTTTCACTGGCATGGGGAAGCAAGTCGTACCTGAGCTGTACCACAAACAGAGAGCAGTTACAGCACGGTTCCAGCTCGGTTCGGTTTTCCACTGTTGCGCTGCCAGGTTCGGACAGCGACAGTGACGTAACACCAAAGAAACACTTATTTACTGTTCACACAGTGTACATCATGATTTACTATGTGCTAATTCCCTAATTTTCTAGCGCATCTGTGAGAATCGCTGTGTTATGCAAGCATCAAACGCTAACGGAATTAGCATTCGCTTACGTAAATTTGCATTACAAATACTTTCCGTTTAGCTGTTATGGAGTACTTTTTTACGTGGGCGGCTGGACATTTTCTAGTTCCGAGTTATCGGGAATGCATCAATACATGTGATGTGCAATGCTTCTGATAATGAATAATGTATGGAATATGCCCCCTTCAGATAATCCATGCATATCGACGCGGATGACTGGCATCTCCATGCAGTTCGGTGATGCAGCTCCCTCGGTTCGGTCCAGCTATCGGTCCTGCTGGTAAGCGCTGCCACATCAGCACGGGTACGGCTTGGGTACAGCTGCCATACTTTACAAAAACAACAAAAAAAACAACGCCGGTTATAGCTGAGGTATAGCTCGGTACTCGGTGACAGTGGAAACACGCCGTCACAGTCCATAGCACCCCTCCAACTCCCCACAACGCCTGCATTTTCTGCAACTACAGGGGATTATAACCTTAGCAACACAACACAGTGTCACAAGTTAACAATTATCCTCCAGTACAATCCCACACAAGCAATGTAAAAAAAGAGAAATATCAGACTAGACCATTCAGGTCCTCTAATACGTACTCTTTTGCTACACAAGTTGCAATTTCACCCATCGACTGCTATTTTTATAATTAGGCAATCAGGGGACCTTTGTTCAGTGTTGAAACCATTTATTCCTTGGTTTAGACCCCCAACACACACACACACACGCACATTTCTGCACAGTTGCAGAGGTCACAGGCGTGACAGTCATATCTGCAGCGCGCTGCGTCCTGCTCCAGCGGGGGGTGAGAAGCTTCCAAGGGTGCGACCGGCTTCTCCGCAAAGAGCTGTCACTGCTCGTTTGTGGGGAGGCTGTGAAATCCAGTCGGAAGTGGAAATAAGAGTTAAAATAATTAAAAGTGTTAAGGATAAAAGGATTGACTGTGACCTTGCAAGTATTAAGGTAGTAACAGACTCTTAATGAATCAGATTGCAGTTATACCTCGATGATATCAGTATTTAATGTAACGTTATTGGTATTATATTTTTATATATGCATACAGATTAATATATTTATTTAGGATCTATCTATTTTTCTGTTTATTTGAAATTACCTTGAATTGCCATATCTTTATTACCCATAGAGTGTGTGTGTGTGTGTGTGTGTGTGTGTCCTGGGTGGTGCTTCAGGCCATGGAGGGCTGGATGGATGGATGGGCAGATGAATTGAGTCTATTACAGGTTAATGCTAATCACACATTAAAGTGACCCTCACCTTTATACTGGGATTCTGATCCTGGCTGATGTCACAGAGATGTTACATTGCTCCCTGGCCTGACCAGCCGTAGTGCAGAGTGCAGGCACCAACCTCACAGGTCAAGGATGTGAATGCATCCAAGCGCTGTTTCTCTTTTTAGGAGTTTTAGGAAAAAAAACACTGACATCTCAACTATTCAGACCCATAATTAATAAAGCAACTTCAACAATTTAGAAGGTTTCCCAGAAAATGTAGTAACTAATAGTTATATGGAGTATGGACTGCGTGCAGATGGAGTTCGTATGGTATACTGACAATTCAAATGAGACCAGTCACTGCAGTAAAACCTCAGAAAGAGCAAAGATATTCTTTTTAAGCTATTAATCATGGTTCAATGTATATTTGTCATATCACCACTGGTTTCAGCTGATTATTACTCCTAGTGTCGATACTGGGTATTGCTTTCTGTGACCATACTATACTACAATCATACCTTAACTTTAATCTGTTTTACGCTATAACATTGGTGTTATAATACTTGTATTATGGTTCTCTGAAGGTGTCTTGGGCCAAAGACACTGCATCTATACCTGTGACCAACACACCATATGCCTTTAACCTTCAACCACCGCTGTTTACCGGAGGCATGTCTTCTCCTATAACTTGCAGACTTTTTAATTTAGTCTGCCCTGTGATTTGTGGCATATCTGGTGTCAGATGGTCACCTAAACTCGATTCATCTTGCTTCTCCGAGGGGCAGGGCCAAACACTAGGATGGTCTGTTAGCGTAGCTGAGGAGGCCTTATCTCTGTGCATCTCTCTCAGCAGTATAAACCACATATGAAACCCACTGGGGAGCTTTGGGAACGGACTTGCGGTTCAGTCTTTTCTTCTACATGTGTTCGTCTCCTCCTACTGCCCAACCCGGTCTGACTCCCTGGGATATCCAATCCCTCTAGCAACTCAACTTGGAAGGACAATGGACAATGAGAAGCAATCATTCTCTCTTCACTGGTGCAATCACCGCTTAAGTTCTCTTTCTAAAGCCTGCAAAGAAAAGGCGGCCATGATGCCTTTAAATTGGTCCAGGAATTCCTCAGCTGCCTCTCCTCGGCCCTCCTAATGCCGCCATGTCCTGTGCACATCCAGTGGCGTGCCACGTTGACGCGCTCGTAAGCACTTCGAGGCCGTTTAGAATTTTCATGGCCAGAGGAAGAGAGGCCAATTGCTTTGGCAGCATCTCTGCCAGCTTAGTTACAGTTTAATTTACACCCTCACCTTTTTTTTGGTTTAGGATGTAAGCTAATTAATTGCCTTTTCCCTGAATTCATATAGCAATATGAATAGTTTCCTGGATTAAAAATCAGGTTTGTCATTTTAGCTAAGAAATTTCAAGCATGTACATAATAAAAGCAGATTAAAAGAAGAAACAGTTCAAAGTTAATGATTTCAAATGAAGCTACTTTACTCAAGACCCTGCAGGTATGTATGTTATAGATCCATCAAAAAGGCTATTACAGGAATAGTCAGGGTGTCATAATGTTTTACTTTGTTTTTTTAGTATAATGTAATATGCGTCTTTGTAAATAATACTTCATCTTTTGCCATGACTTAGGATACAGCTATATTAGTAAGTATAATCTTGAGTTTCTCAGAAAACATCAGACGGAAAAACAACTGTTTTATTTATAAAGCATCATTTGAATCATAATCAAATCATACCCTAGAATCCTTGATTTCCCTTGATGCATCTTGGTCCTTACATTAAGTAAAAAAAAAAAAAGACGTTCCTTCAATAATTATTAATGACAGTCTTAAATATTTAATACCGGTGCGGCTGTGTCTTTTTAGTATCAGATTTCTGTTTTTAAATTATAGCTAGCTGAGTTTACAGTGTCTTCCACCTCCAAAAACGGCATCCCTTCCTCCTAAGGTCGGCCGTAGCCGGCCTTATTCTCAGCTCGGGCGATATCCCCGTGTCCATCCTTTCTTCCACTACAAAGACACCGTTTTCTTCCACCACTCATGGCTGTATCCGCTGTCTACACGTGGCAAGCGATTGCCCCAGTAAAGGTATTTTCTGTTTCAATCTTACTTTTTTTTCCTCAAGCGAGAACAAAAGGGACAAGCTTTCTGTAGCGGGTTCGACTGAGAAAATTGTTCCGAATTGCCTCATTCCTCGGCAGATTAGCGAATGCATACAATCCCGGGCTAAGTGCTATTGTGCGCTACAATTTGGCTATTATACTTTGTCTTTTTGATTTAGAAACCCCCCTTACCAATTAAAGTAATACCGCCTTCCAATACCTGCTCCCAATTAAATCTGAGCGATATTACCTGCCTTTGCTGCAGCTGGCTACAGATTCCTCGCACTTACTCCCATTCATTAGGCCTATTCATGGTGAAAGAGCTGATGGCAGGAACTCAAGTCTCTGCTGTCTCCCTCTCAAACCCCCCCCTTCACTCTCACACTTCCACAGCCCCCCCCCCCCCACCCCCACTATCTCTCTCTCCCTCTCTCTCTCTCTCGCTCAGTCTCTCCTTTCTCCACAAAAGTGGCGCGGCTCTTAGTGGCACGACTCAAAATATGCAGGGGAAGGGATGTCAGATCCTTGCCGTTCCCTTTTATTTATTTACCCCCCCCCCCGCCCCACTTCTTGAGCCTACCCCCTTTCCTGTCTCCCAGGTAGCCGGGGTCCTCCGGCTCATTGTGTTCCCCCTCGAAGCTGCGTGTCCGAGCCGCTGCACCCCCATCCCAAAGCTGCATCTCTGCTAAGGCCACGGCCCCAGCAAGGCCCCTGCGTCCAAGGAGCCTGCAAAAGGCGGGAAGCTGAGGGCTGGCTCGCAGGGACACACCATGTTTATGTGCGTGCGGCTTTAAACAAACCTCATCTCCTTGGTCACCACCCTGGTTGCACGCCCCCCCTAAGATTCCACAATATTTTTTTTTTTTGTTAGATATTCCATTCTTCATTCTAGGGGCTATTAGCGTGGCTAATTATGATGGACATTTGCTTTTTTTCTGCTACCACGAGCATGGTATTTAGAGACATAGCCTCTGTAGTTTATATATGTTTTTTTTACTCAGTCAAAACATTTTGGCACGCACACAGAAAAGTCTTGCCGTGAACGCCTTTGCCCAGCATTCGGGCCTCTCACACGGCATCCTTCTGAGACCCCCAAACCTGCTTCCTCTCCATCTGCAGAAGCAGTGGCCCTACTTTGAGTTCCCTCCAGATCTCTAAACTTGCCACCCTGGCATGGAGAGAGTCCAGCAACTTCGTGGAGAAACCTCATTTTGGGGCTTGTACTCATTTCCCCTTGTCCACAAAGTCCACAAAGCACCTGTTCACTATGTGAACTCATTCCCATGAATCCCCACAGCTGTGACAGAGGGAATCATTGGTCCACTATTCCAAAACTATACTAGATTCTTGGTTGGACCATCACATGTTGTCTCCTCTCCAGTGCCCTCATGTAGCCCCCCCGGGGAGACGTGAGAAGTGAGACCCCTCTATATACTCTCTTACCAATCCACTGGCAATCACTGGGGCTCTTTACTGGATCTCAGTTTGTTTACCTCTCCCCACAGACCTGCTTGCCAAGGGACACCCTACCAGGAACTCAAGCTACATAGGATATACCGAGTGGATCTTCACCATACTCAGGTCACAGTCTTTGGAGAGGATAATGTCTCTGTGACAGTTAAATGCATTGGGGTCTTCTAAAACTCCCCTGAAATATCCGGATGGTCGATTATTGTGGCTTTTTGTCGATTTCCTGTTTATCTAATGCCCCTCCAGAGTTATGTGGTCTATTTTTTTTTTCCTAATCAAGCTCACTTTCAATACGCAAAGTTTCAAAGCTTGTTTAATTCGTCGACTTTTGCTGTTCCTGGTGTTTGAGTGGCATACCTGACCCGTACTGCTCCAGAGTGATGAATAAATAAATAAAATGAGGACACGGCGGCGACCTTGAGAATCACCGAAACAGCAGGAAGCCTCCTCTTTGATATTCTGAATCAAAGGCCTCCTTTGCCTTCGGAGAGCCGAAGGTTGTTATTTTGTTGTTATTGTTTCCCCCATCCACGGTATAAAGTGCGCTGACCATGACTCTAACTTTTGCCTCATACATCTAAAGGTGATTAGGTTTTTAATTAAGCACTGAAGATCAGAGTGACTAAAGTAGGTTCTATGCGCTGGGAGGGCTAGCTGCACACATCAAAAACGAGCAGCAAAAACGTACAAGGCCTCTCTCTGCCCCATCCCCCAGGCCGGGGGCGCTAAACACCCCTGTTATTTCTCGACACCAAGGTCACTGAGGAAAAGTTCCTGCACCTGAGTTTGGATTTTCAAATTCAAGGTCAATATCATTCCCAATTAGCCTTAAACAATACCCTAGATAGACTATATATGCTAGGGTAAGGCGGAGAAGAGAATAATTACATTCAGACCAAATGTCAATATACATGAAACAAACAGCCCAATGTCCATGAGCCGCAATTAGATACAAGGTGCGGGGGGGGGGGGGGGGCCCGTTTGGTGGGCTGGCGTCACATTAACAACCAACCCAAGGACACGGGCCAAGGAAAAAAAAAA
>JAODKN010000037.1:12366808-12380496 GCA_026774425.1 Petrocephalus zakoni
ACCTTCGCCCCCCCCAAACCTTCTACTTTTAATGGTTTTCCGTGGCGGACGGTCCCCTTGCCGGTTTTGCAATTTTTGTAATTTCTTTTTTTTTTTAAGCCCCCCCCCCCCCCCCCGCAGCTGTAACTAGGAGTAACAGCCTGCGTAGGAGGAGACCAACCGCCCAGACACAAGTGACAGTACCAGGCACAGCTGTGGCCTTTCCCAAGGAGAACACGAAGCCCTTCCCGGTCCCTAGAGCTGAACCAGGACACAGGATAAGCCCCGCCCCATGCAAAAAAAAAACAAAAAAAAAACTTGATATAAGGTAGCCCTGTTGGGGACTAAAGAACCTCAGTCTCAGGTGGTAATGATGTTTTTGGAGGAATATTCTAATGTCAAGGGAACACCACTTAGATAATTTCCCTAATTTGGCCAACGTGAGCATCTGACCAAACTGCGGACCAGCATCGGAATATTTGTTTAAAAACGTGCAGGAGCCGGTGTCCATTGCAGGAAGAGCCTAATGCCATATTCCTATATTTTTGTTCAATTGTGTTCTAATTTATCGAAGTAACCAACCAGAAAATGCACTAACAGCTGTTGCACTTTATTGCGAATTAGTATATACATTCTCCAGCCGTAAGGAGATGCCAGCCTTAGCGTATCTTCGTAATTGCTGCTTGCTCACAGTGATGTCACAGCAGAAGCTGCAGGACAATTACACCCAGAAAGCTACGCCAGAAGTGTAGAACCAAAGTGCCAGGAAGCGACGACACTCTCAACATCACACTGTATTTATGTCGTTAATAACGCTATTGCCGAGATTCGGAATTATTGTAACAGTGATAGATATTATTAATAACAGAATTATATATAATTCAATTTTTACAGCTATATTATTAATACTTAATGAATTATGAATTAATTATTAGCAATTATATTACTACCAGTGATTATAATACTGCTGGAGCTATTACCAAAGTTACAGTAAGTCACATACTGCATGAAACAAAAGAAACATAGTTTAACTATTAATCAGACAAAAAATTATATATATATATATATATATATATATACACACACGTGCATATCTTTCTTAAATAAAATTAAATAAAAAATATTATTTTTCAGTCTGTGTAAGCTGTATGTTGAAACTTTAAATGATATAAATAATGCGATTATATATATATATATAGCAAGCTGCTCTCCCTTCTACATATATATAATATTTATTTAGAATTAATATTAATATTTCGAATCAATACTTCAATATACATAGAGCGGAAATTTTTACTTCAAAACCAAACACCAATTATCTTAAAAAAAAATTTCGGCAGATGATGCAGGTAATTGGAACCACAGTCACGACAAGGGTGAAGGGGACACTGGGACAGTATGGAGCACAACAGAAATCTGACCGTAACCGGTTTTAATTATCCGAATGAACAGAACTACTTTTCATTGCCTCCCTCCAAGCACACTCCAGCTGGGTGCTGACGAATTGATAGCTTGTCTGACAGCAAAGAGCCGGTCGTAAAGCTCAGAATATCGTCTCCTGTCCTTATTGTCTCATTTGTGTTGGAGGGGGGGCCTCAATTTCTCACATTGCCTTCCCAGCTAATGTCCTTTTTTTGTTATGATTCTGGCATGTTTGGTGATTTGACGACATGATATGACTTGTCCAGACGAGACCGGACCACAGGTTACTGCGGTAAAAATGTGATAGATGAGGTCCTTTTTTTAAAATGGTTTTTCATCTGAAATTAATAAAAAAAAACAAAATCATATAAATAAAACAAAAAAAAGATAAACAAATAAAGATGTGTGTATATGTGTGCATATGTGTATAAAACAGTAAAAATGTGTCTTGCAGGATGACAGTGAATTCAGAACAGGTAGTAAAGATTTACGTAACAGCGCAGGCTGAAAGCTGATTGGCTCCCAGAGTGCCCCCTCCCCTGTCACTCACCAATTCAATACAAATCATTGGCTAATGATACAGCTGGCCCCTCTGTATGAAATATGGCACCTCTTATGCCCTCCTTTAAAAATGCCGGAACCGCCCCCGGTGTATTCTGGGTGTCACGACATCACGGATGCCGAGGGGAAGCTAACGAGAAAGGCAGGGACAAGTTTACCCCGCAGGTACGGGCATAATTCCGGCACTCGGCTTTGTGGCCCCCGTAGCCTTCAGCATCCAAGGGTCCATGCTGACTCCAGGTCTCAGCGAAGACCAAAAGCCCCTGGCTGTGCGCAGCTTTTGTGCCACGGAGAGTCGCTAGCCCCTCAGTGCCATTCCTCCATTGAATGCTAAGCAAATGCTCACTGTATCCACGCATATGTGGCTGAGCAGCACATCAATATGCTAGACATCTCTTAATTACTGTATGGTGAGGGGGGCAAAGCTTAGATGACAGCACCCCCCCCCCCCCTCCACTCCCAAAAAAAGCGCAGGGTAGTCTGACTAGCCTCTGTAAGCTCCTGTTCCCGCTCAGTCTCCATCTTTGCCCGTCTCCAAAAGCCGTAGACCTAAATCCTCTTAGTCACCAGTGTTTCCTCTTCTCGTGGGACCAGTCTAGAAATGGGGCAGGCCAGGGAAGGGGGGGGGGAGCTCAGTGAGCGCGTGCAGAGCTGTGGGTATCCATGGGGTTTTTACTTACTTCCCAAGTGTTTGCCTCCCATTTAAAAAGGTTTAATTTCACTTTCACCGCCCCCCCCCCCCCCCCACACACACACACAGCCCCACCTCCATCACCCGCTGCATCTCTCTTCAAGTCTCTCTTCACCATTGGGGCCCGCTCCACTCCATTAATGACGAAGAGGACAGATTCCTGGCTCATTCCTTGAAAGAGAACAAGCTATTTTCTCAAGATGGATGCCTCTTCCTGTTTTAGGATGGCCGAGAGCAAGTTGCCTCTCAAGCAAACCTACTGTGAACCTCACATCTGTATGTAACTAAATTATATGACCTTTCTATACATGTAATGTCCTATACATACATGCATATTTGTTCCTATATATATATATATATATATATATATATATATACATATATATACATATAAATTGTGTGTAGACAGACACACAGATAGATAGACAGATAGATAGATAGATAGAGTATATTTAGCATGCAATGTACAAAAGCTTCCCCAAGCAGCACCTCAGTCTCCTTGATTAATGTAAATTTAATTAGGCACAATGCTAATTAAGCAATAAATAATGACAAGGTGTGTGTTTATGCAAATGAAAGACACACCGGGTAAGACAAGGCGGGCAACAGTCAGAGTGCGCGTTCTCCGCGTCTGGCAGCAGCATTCTGGGAAATCCGTAAAGCGCGTCTCAGATCCGCCTATTCTCCCACGTATTTGCCGCGACGGTTAATAACGCTCCAGGTTACGTAGCTGCGCCTTGCTGCTGATCAGCGACCGTGACGGTTTTTGATCAAAGTGACGGAATTCCTTTGAATATGAGTAAGGAATAGGCGCAGCCTCTACGTCATCCATGACCGCGCGACGCGCCTCGGTACCGCGCGGCCGCGTGGCTAGAGCCATTCGCTGGCTTGTGTTACTCTGCAGCTTTGACATTTATATTTCAATAGCCGCAGGAATACTTTACACTGCACATAAACGTCCTAACAGACACCTTTTATTTCGTTTTATTATGTTACAAGTATATAATATTTATGTCTGTAACCTGTTATATATAAATATACATTACAGAGGAGATAATTTTAGTTATATTGTTAATGTGTTGCATTTGAAATCGTTTTCCAGTTCACAAGTTGCAATAACTTGCAGGCAATTTAATACAGAGCATAATAAAAGAACATTACAATCCAATATATAACAATAGATGTAGGAAATACCTCAGATATCGGATATTACGAGCATATGTGGATATGGGAGGTACCCCCAAATTGAAACCTGGCCACCCTATTGGCCACCCCCGTCATATGTGCATTCCCTGATTTTCTAGGTGCCTTATATTCATATTTAGATTTGTGAGCCACCCTAAAATGACCTCTAGTCTCACCCTGGCCACCCCGCTGTAAATTTTCTGGTTCCACCCCTAAATACAAGTGAGTAAAGGGTGGATGGATGGATGGACGGACGGACAGACGGATGTTTTAAAAACACAACTTAGGCTCCAGATTGTAAATAGATTCATAAACACAATCTTAAGCAAAAGTGCTCCCGGACCTTTCAAAGTCTTCAGCTTCCATGCCATGTGCCGTGGTCTCCCTGAAAGACGGTTGTGTTGTGATGGGGCCCACTTTTTGCTTCAGATAGCAAAGGCCCGTGACGGAAACATGACCTCTGACTAAAGCATGGTAATACAGGGACCCTTTATTGAATTCCTGCATCCTTGTACCAAAAAGAGCTGATACAGCTTTTTTTTTTCATTGGGAAAATCCGAAGAGTTCCATCCAAACCGGGCATTAATCAACATTATGTGACCACTGCTCATGACGAGCACCTCCTCCCTCCCTGCGAGCGCACAAGGGAAAAATTCAATTTACAGCAACGCAGTCAGCACGACGTCAGCCAGCCGGTTCGTGTGCCATGCGCGGGTGCCTACCCGGCCCCACGGCATTCGCCGCAACTATTGTGTGGCGGTGTCAAATGTCGCTGCTCACCAAGTCGTGTGGTGTGAATAAAAAGCGTGTTATTTACGCTCTGATTAATGGCGCTCGCCTGTGTTTGCGCGGAATCTGTCGGCACAGGGGAGTGGATGATAAATAAATACATCAATCATGGAGCAGATTCGAATCCGGAGCCATCAGACGAAACGTTTAAGTGCACGTTTACATTAGGCGTCATGTGTCTCTGCATACCGCTGCAGCCTGGTCCATCTATCATCTGTATTATCACCGCTAAGCTAAAGCTTTTTCCCCCAAAGTGACTTACAGGTTTTCGGATCATTTTATGATGCTCAGGTGGTTTGGGTTCTCTGGGCCAAAATGGACTAGAGTGGACAGTTTCTTCCTGGGGGGGTGGCTGATCCATGAAATCCATGAGCATGGGATCCGCAGGCTCGTTCTTCCATCAATATGCCCGGTATTATCCACATCCAACAATCAAAGTCTTTTTCTTCTACAGAAAAGTCAGGTGGTGGGGGGGGGGGGTGCGCGCAAATGCAGAAACATCAGTTGAGGAATTTGAGTTCAATTTATAATATCACAAATAATGTCACTAATATTCAAACATCAAAGTCACAATTAGACAGGAGAAAATTGCACGGAAAAAAGCGCGTAAGTGGAAATTGCACGGCAACGGGATCATTGCAGAAAGTCGCTTGGCGGGACGCGTGTACCCCACGCGCAGGTCACATTGTGCGCCGGTGAGAAGTGACACCGGAATAATAATTTCTCATTTGGCGTAGCGGGGAGGCCGGGTGAGGAACATGATTACGGAATGTGATTGAATTAAAGGGCGCCGCACGCGGCGAAAGTGAACGTGGGGCTCTCCTGAAACGCCGGCCGCAGGGAACCGCTCGAAGTCACGGGCGGCGTCGTTCGCTCCGGAAAGATTTACAATGACTCTTCCCCCACCTCTGCCACGGCGGGTCTCAGTGCCGGAAAACCCCGTTCCGGACGGGCACAGGTCGGTTCGGGAAAGCTGTGCCTTTGTCACTGCACATTTCCCCTTTAACCGCGCCAGGCTTTCAGTGCCCCGCTAAAGACCGGGAATTAGAAGCCTTCTGCTTTCAATGTGCTGGCATTTATGCCAGTATTCCTTCCCAGCTCATGAATTATAATGATTTCTTCCCTGTCCCCAGCGCCTGGTGCTCAGCAGTGATTACAGCGGCATTATGATCACGTTTGAAACGACGTAAAAATATATGTTTTTAAGCGAGCCTGCTTTTGAAAAGCTGTTAAGAGGTCTGCCTCACCAAAAGCGAGGGGCCAATCCAGCATGCTCTGCAGTGTGAATCCATTACATATTTTTCCGATACATTCAATTAAGCCATATTGGCTAATGCTAAGAACACTATACAATAGCAAGCTGCTCTCCCTTCTACTGATTTAAGTCAATAAATCAATCTATCTATCTATCTATCTATCTATCTATGTCTATCTATCTATCTGTCTCTCAATCTGATCATCTTCTACCGAGAGAAAATCTGCCATTCCTCTCTGACAATCTCTTTCATCACATGACACTGATAACCCACCAATCACCGCATAGCTTTAGAGTAAACAGTGCCAAAGAAAATGAATAGGATTTGCAGGTGGAAAATGACGATTAGCTATAATCACTTACCTTCTAGGGTGGCGATTCTGCATTATCTGGCATCTTTGATCCATATCAAAACATCCATCACATGTGATGTGTTGGGTTGTGGGGGGGCTTAGAAGGACTGGGGAGCACCATCACGTCGGAATGGTCCTCAGCCTCATTAGCTGTCATAGCACATTGTAACTGGAAATTGCTTCTTTCAGCTTTTGTTTGCCCAGGCAATCACAATAAACTCTCTGCTTGACATGGCTTGACATGTTGTTTGCACAGATGTAGAACATTAATAAACATGAACGCTAATCTGAATTATTGAACCGCTCACCATAATTCCCATCATGGATTCAGAAGCCGGACTGGCGAGCAGGCATGGGTGAGAGGAAGGCATCAAAATTCCTCGGAATGAGTAACACCGTCGGCCTCCGTTGGACACAGAAACAGAAAATGAGATGTGAGGTCGTGGAGCAGCCCTCTCGGGCCCTGGCTTTGGCTCCAAGTTTGCTGTCTGGCCCCGGCAGCTCCCGTTTGTGGCTCTGACCGGAGAGAGGGAAGGTGGGCTTTGCGCTAATGTGGAAGCAGAAATATGGGTTAGATTCTGGCTGGAGCGAAACAGACTGACAGAAACTAAGTAGTAGAAATCAATCTAATAAGAAATACAAAAAATCCCCAAAAAACTTACATCCATCCACCCATCCATCCATCCATGCAACATTAAATCCATTACTGCTCATTTAATTCTGGCCATCAGAGTAAAAAATAATAAATTTTGATTAGAAAATTTTTACGTTATAAAAATGACGAAGTCGATTGCCGTCACATCCTTGTCCCCCTGCATTTCCTGTGATAGTTTCCAGGCTTATTGTGACCCTGCACTGGATTAGCTAACCTCCATAAAACAGGGTGCTCACCAGTATCATGGCAATAATGGCAAAGCAGTGTGAATATGGCCTGCATAGGGGTAAAAGTGAGAAAGAGCAGGACCAGCTCCAAAGCACGACAGAGAGAAGACCTTATTGCATCCGTCTTATGTTTCTCGTCCTTAGCATTCAGTATGGCCATTATGGCGTTTCAGATTGGTCACTATGACCAGTCATACATCTGTGTCTCCAGCCCACCCTGAAGAATCACTGCCGGAATAACATGAAGGATATTCAAATGCAGAAGTGTGGAGAGAACAGGCACAGAAATGCTGAAGAAGCTCTCTCTCTCTCTCCCTCTATATATGTATGTATATATATATCCCCTTAACACTGGGTGAGCATTAAGGATGTTGTTATAATTGGGAGTACAACTCTATGTGTGTGTGTGTGTGTGTGTGTGTGAAGCATAAGATGCTCAGAAAGCATAACAGAGGGATGACATGCAATTCCAAAGAATCAAAAAGATACCTTTGACTTTGATCACCAACATCCCAGTCCGCATAAAATTATTGTGCAAGGTTCTACCAGCTGCACGACGCGCCAGTTGAACGGAAACGTACGATAATTTACACAAAGCCTGGGCTGGAAATGAAAGGTGCCCTTTGTCAATCCTTTCATTACCGTCGGGCATTGTGAGTAGAAGCAGACTCGTACAATTACATCCTGAGCATGAAAAAGGGTCCAGAAGATGCTGGCTCCCCATGCTCGGATCTGCTAACATGTTTGTGAGAAATGAGGCCGTCCGTCTCAGAATGCAATTTTGAGATCAGTCGCGTGCAGTATATTTGGCACTGGCCGTGAGTGACGGCGTGCCAATGGACCTACAGATGAAAATTGCTACAGTCAGGTGGCAGGGTGGTTCAGTGGATAGCACTGTTGCCTCACACATTTCCTAGGTGTGTAGAATTGGCATGCATCTATGTTTACATTGCTGTTCTTTTTGGGTTCCTTCTGCAGTCCAAAATCATGTGAGTGGCCAACTTGGCTTCTCTAAATTGTAGATAGTGTGTTTGTGTCCTGTGAAGGGCTGCAATCCCAGGGCATCCCCTTACCTTGTGTCCCATGCTTCTTGAGATAGCCTCCAGGCTCTCTGCAGTACTGTATCACACAAGCAGTTGGGCGATGGATGCTTTTTAGCTCATTTTGCTTCCACGCACAATTCATCATTACCGCAAAAAAGGTTTGCAGTCCAGAAGATATATAGTAGACTTGCCTTGTTTTCTGCAGTGGGATTCCGTCTGTAGTTGGGTTTGAACAGGTCTACATAGCTTCTGTCAGATGACTCATTCCAAACAAAAGTGTAAGAATTCCAAAATCAGAAGGAAAAAAAAGATATTTCTCTGTTGCTGCTCAAGAGAGCAAGTCAGAACTGGAGCATGTGACTTATCTGTACTCCCAGCTGCCAGTTCCACAGGCTTCGCAGGAACCACCATAAGACACCTGTGAAATACATGCGAAAGGCCCCACATGCTGATGCATTATGGGTAGATGTGCTAGTGTAGCATTTCAAAGCTGTTCACATAGAATTTGCACTGCTTCTATGTCAATATATTGATAAAGCTGGCAGGAAACCATGTGATGTGTAATACAATAATGTTCCAAATGTTGCCTCTTTAATGCGATGACACCGTAATCCTGAAGCCTGCAGAGAAACATCTACCCCTATCTGGCCATAGTACTTGTGGACAATTTCTGCTTGTATGCAGAGAAGCATTCTAACATGACATTACTTCTGCAACATCACTGAAATTTCTTAGGCAAGATCTCTGTACTTATTCCTTATTTAGATGTTGGTTCTCATGCGGTTGCAGCATTAACATATGCTGAATAGCGACAAGTGTGCGGAAAACGAGCCGCACTAAACATTAATTACGCTGCATCTTATCAGAACACTGAATAATATTTAATTAGCAACAAAAGCTCTTAGAAAAGTCTTTTCCTTATTGGATTAATGAATTCCACTTGGGCTGCCAAGGCGAGCGGGACTGCTGGAACGATACATACATAGTACAGTGCTATAAGAGTTGTACTATGTACTATGGAGACGTTATTTCTCTTAACTAAAATGACATATTAACCCAAGGAATTTCGTTTAATTTTGTCGCAAATGTTTGCATACTAGCAACAAGACAACAGGAGTGAAAAAAATGAAGCTGGGAATAGCTCAAGAATACTCTGAACATAGCACTCAAATCCGCACACAGGGTATGACTTTTAACAATCCACTCTGCACACAAAACATGACTTTTGACACATAAATCTGCACACAGTGCTTGATTTTCAATGTTCAGATCCACACACAGGGTATGATGGATGTTCACCATTGGTATCTGCACGTAAGGTGTGATATTGAGCAAGTAAAAACATCTTCACCAGTGACAGGTAATCATGGCAATTGATTCCATAAACTGTAGGTCGTGATGTTTTCATGCAAACTCTACAACACCTGAAAGAGAAATGACTTAAGGCATTTTTGAAAAGGTTTTTGAGTCAAAATCAATGAATCGGAATTTTTCTGTTTTATGTACTGCATATATTTACTACTTGGCTGAAAAAGAAAAGATGAACACTTCTTTGTAAAATGTTGTGAGACAGACTTCGCTGATAATGGGAGTTTTTCGGAACAACAATTACAACTCATACTATAGAAGGCATGATCCTTGCATACAACAACAAAATCTATAGGTTTGTAAGTCAACGTCAACAAGACCGAGAGTATAGGTATTAAGACTTGGTCAGATTCCCCAGTCTCACTGGAAGGCCAAACTAATGAAGATGTCGGCAGCTTTACATGTCTTGGAAGTTTGGTGCGAAGAAAAGAAGGGGCTGAAGATGTCAAAGTAAGGACTGCCGCAGCAAGGTGCACAAGTTTATGGCTAATCTAAAGGAATAAGAGCATCACAATCAAGACAAAGCTCAGAATATCCCTGAGTAACGTCAGGTCAGTTCTCTTGCATAGCCGAGAAACCTGGAAGCAGATGGACAGGAAATTCTTTACCTGTTTTTATCCCTAAGTGGCTTTGAGAGATGCTGCAGATGATGTCAAATTATCAGCTCTGGAGGAGAGCATAACAGACCCCCAGTGCAGAACTCATAAAGGACTGGAAGTGGAGATGAATGGGTCACATTCCATGGAAGCACTCTACTAGCAACGTCAAGCCTTCCATGGACTGGAACCCCAAGGATAAAAGAAACATGGACAACCAGTTGTAATCTGGGGAAAACCATAGTTGCAGGTCAGATGTTGATCCTGATATCATAGGGAGAAGCCAAGCTAGGTGCACATAACAGAGACAGATGGAGGACTGCTGTGAAGTTCCCGGTGCTCCAACTGGAGTGAAGAGGACAGCGGCCATATTTAAATTGCATATTTAAATTGCACACGTCAGATTTTTGGAGAGATGTGTATAATGAGGAAACATTAGTTTGAGATTCTGATTCTGGGACAATTTGGTGAATCGGTTGTCTGAAGGCTTGAACAGGCAGTTTTCCAGAGGACAGGATGAGTAAATTTATTCTTGGGTTGACTGTCATGGGATCTTCAATGACTACAGTGAGTCATCTGTTGGTCTAACTTTATACATGAATGTCTATGCCCTCAGCAGGACAGTGTCCCATTATGGCACTGGCCCATGGCATTTTGTTTGGCACAAAACTGAAACTGCCCCCTACTAGACCACCAAAGTGATCTTCAGCGCTAATATTTTCTAGCAATCCTCCTACCCACTGACGTGCCAGCTAAGCTTGACCTGCTTAATGTCAAATCTTTGAGAAGCGAACCTGAGCAGACAGCCTGGTAACTGACATCTCTCCATATTTAATAGTTTTCTTAAACCTCAACGTGTACGTAAGTTGTGCTTTCAGTAAACTTCCCTGCTAGGATAGACAAGCTGTCATCATGTGTGCTGACATTGAAGTCAACCCCACCATCTTCCCAATGTTTAATTTCAGCCTCTCCTATGCAGTATCTTCCAGTAGCTCACTATGTTTATCACTCTCAGTCACTCTCAAACTTATATATATGCCATTTAAGAGCCAAATATATATATATGTATATATATATATATATATATATATATTATCCATCCATCCATCCATCCATCCATTATCTGAAACCACTTGTACTACTCAGGGTCGTAGCACTATATATATATATATATATATATATATATATGAAAAACAGTACACACAATTTTTGTTATACATTTACCACATGCTTTATCCATTTATGAGGGACAGTAGCATCAGACAATCTCTCTCACAATTGCGTGTTAAAAACTTTTCTCAGGAGTGAAATCACTCAGCCAATCCTACAGACCCCAGACCAAAGCATCTGAACCCCCTGAGCCACAACATAACCAGATTTGTTGTTTACTACTACTACTACGACTACTACTACTGCTACTACTACTACTAATAATAATAATAATAACAACAGCAATAATAATTAATGACTGAGTCAAACTTATAATCTAAATCTGACAAACCAGCCAGACTGTGAGCAGACACTCTAGGCTATTAACAGTAATTATTGCAATGACTCTCCTACACTCATCCACTTTGTTGTTTATCCCAGAATTGACTCGCTGAACCACCAATGAACTGTGATTCAGTACATAAAAAAAAGGTGACGACGAGTTGGCCTGACTGCCCATAAAGGTTCTCCTCCACTTCCAGGATGATTAGGATTAGCACTCCGGAGTTGATTCTGAATACTGAATATGAATACGAATTGGCAAAAAGAATTGTCTCTCTTAATTGTCTCTCTCAATGTAACCATCAAATAACCCCTAAACATTAGTTAGGGAAACCACACAGAAACTTTGACGCACTGCACGGGAATTAGCGAAGGTATATTATATATATTTTTTAGGTGAGGTTATTATAATTCAATATGGCTACACTGTTTGAAATTAAGTTAGATGTGGATTACTGGGAATATTGTATGACATCTTCTTCACTATTATAACAGAAGAAGACTAGGTCACTGTAATATGTCAGTGTATCACTCATTTTCCATCTATCATTGAAGGCGCATCATACATTTTTAATATCAGACAGATTAAAATGAGATTAAACCAAGGTTTAATATTTGAATTAATGCAGTGTCTGCTACTTTCTGTTTTGGATATTACCACCATACTGGAGGATTTGTGTGTGTGTGTGCCTAAAACAACTCCATGGTCCATGGGATGTCATTCAACAAGCCCAGGCCTCCTTTATTGACTTTGGTTTTAGAAACTGTGCCAGTGGGCAAGCCCAGTTCAGTACGTTCCGGTGGATTTTTTTTCCCTTGAATTGACCTCTATTTTTTTCCTGTCAGTTTTTCTTTACTTCAAGGTAACTCGATAATAGTGCAAGGATGTACATCTTTAATGCGAATGGATTTTTTTGTTCTGCTGATATGCAAAAATTGGTTTTCTGTTTCTCCTTATCATGTGTAGGAAAATTGCAAATAAATGATCAATAGGGTTGCTTAATTGTATGAAAGATTTTCATCGTTTTTAAGATCATAAACAATCAATATTTATTTAAGATGATATGTATACTGTACAGTACATAACAGATCAGAATTGTTCAGGGCATGGCATTTTCTACTGAGACTCAGCACCAGTGATAATTTTGAGGGTGATGATGGTATTTCCTGTCTCACTATATACACATCAAGTGACCTATCTCGAAAAACACTATATGGACAGCTGTACTGGGACACCTGCTCATTACACCTACAGAAACTTTTATGACATCTCCTGCTAAATCCAGGGCCCTGGGTCAGGGCTCTGTCAGCGCCGGTCAAGTTCTTCCACACCAAACTCACCCAACTATATCTAAGAATCATGCTTTGTACATTGGACACTAGATCAGAAAAGGGCCTTCCCTAAAACTGTTCCCACAACATAGAATTGTCCAAAATGTCTTAGTATGCTGAAGCATTAAGAGTTCCTTTCACTGGAATTTAGGGGCCTAGCCCAATTCCCAAAAGACAGCCCCATACCATTATCCCTCCTCCATCAAACTTCACAGTTGGCACCATGCAGTCAGGCAGGTAACTTTCTCCTGGCATCAGCCAAACCCAGACTCATCCATCAGACTGCTAGACAGAGAAGCATGATTCGTCACTCCACAGAACACGTTTCTGCTGCTTCAGAGTCCAGTGACTGCGTGCTTTACACCACTGCATCTGACGCTTGATCTTGTGCTTGGTGATGTAGGGCTTGCATGCAGCTGCTGAGCCATAGAAGCCCATTTCATGAAGCTCCCAGCATACAGTTTTTGTACTGGGGTTAATGCCAGCGGAAGTTTGGAACTCAGCAGTTATTGAGTCAACAGAGCGTTGGCGACGTTTACATACTATACGCCTCAGCACTCAGCGACCCCACTCTGTTACTTTACGTGGTCTGCCACTTCGTGCCTGAGTTTCTGTTGCTCCTACTGTATATGCTTCCACTTTGCAGTAATAAGAACATAAGAACTATACAAACGAGAGGAGGCCATTCGCTTGGGGAGAACTTAACTAATAGCTCAGAGTTGTTAAAATCTTATCTAGCTC
>JAODKN010000037.1:12387972-12415111 GCA_026774425.1 Petrocephalus zakoni
TTGGGTTTTCTGCATCAAATGATAAAACACACCTGGGTGAAAAAATGCTAGCACCTGCTGATATAAGTCACCCCCCCCCCCCCCCCCCAAGTGAAAATGGAAATACCTGAAGTGGTTGTTGTCTCTCAAACTGGCAGCAGGTATTCGAAACAGCTCTTGACAGACCGCTGGGGTTTATCAGTTTTAGTGACCGAATCACCTCACACATAACAAAGCATTCATGGAAAATCCACAATAAAAACTACTTGTGATTCGGTGGGCATCGACGTTTGGAGGTGCGAGGTAGCATTCCAGCGCTACAGTACTAACAAGCCCTTAGAGTCAGTTTCATGTTTTAGTGCGTCACACCCACCGGCGCCGCTTTAACAGTTGCGGTATGTTTCCCAGAATCCCACAGCACTTGACAATAAACATATAAAACAACTCCTGGAGCCAGACCAAACCCTCAATCACACTCTAGTGCTGCTTAAAGCAAACTCATTCTCACATTTTTAAGTGGAGAGGAACAGATATGTTTTTTTCTTGTTGGCTCAATGTTAATCAAATCAAACCGGATAAATCAAGACCATGCTGGACACATAACTATACTTAACTAAATGCGTAAAGTAATAAATAAGCACAGGTCCCTTTTATATGAACATTTAAATATCCATGATGGGGAACTAGAGGGCCATCGAACATCCCAGGACCTTTGCCCTTACTTAGCTACCAGATGTGATGGTCAGACTTGTCAGACTGTGTAAATCCAGCAAATGAGCTGTGGGTGCCCTTGAAGATGCAGCTTTGATGCATTTACCTGTAGCATGAACAGCACTGACAAGAGCATGTTGTTAGTTTTAACCCCATTCCCAAGTAAGACGTCTAGCTTAGGTTTCAGGCAGACCATGCATCCATCCATCCCTCTATCCACACATAAGCATCAGTAAGTGTGCTGTAGTCATGTGAGGTGTTGCTTCCTATGTGAAATATTAAAATATCCCTCTATAATATAGGAGTTTAAATATCACAATATACATCTACCAAACTAGCATACAAAAATAAGCAAACAAGTAAAATGAAAATAATTTAAAAAGTTGAATATAATTTTAAAATGTGTCTCATTGAATATTTAGTATAGTTTTATTTATTTAAAATTTTATGTAAATTAATCTCACTTAATTTAAACTACTCTGGATTTTGTGAACTTTATTCTGAAGCTCTAATACACTAGAAATATAAAAAAAAAATATGCATGCAGGAAATGTATTTCACATTACACATTTAGGCACTCATATTATTTGTTTTGGGCTTATATTATTCGTTATTACAGTAGCCTATAAGATAAAGTGCTGTTTTTAATCTCCACTAAATGGCATTTCAAAACTTTTAAGAAGAGCTTTCAAATTGAAACATTTGTGTCTCCTAACTAGATACTACTGAGTATCCCTTGGTGGTAAAGAGCGACAAAAGGAACAGGAAACATCCTATAAAAAAGATTAAATATTTGGCTACACCAGTTAGCAATATTAATGAAGTTCTCTTCCAGGTAGAGTTGACCCACACCCCTGCCATCTCCGGATAGCAACACATTTTTCTTTTCAAAACATTTTTTTGTCAACGGCTCATCAGTACGAGCCAGTAAATCATGGGTTCGGGATCGGCGATCGAAAGCAATTACCATTACAGCGGCTCTCGTTTGCAGGCTCTCCAGCCTGCCCTGCACCTGAATCCCGACACTCTTCGGAGTGTGTGCATGCAATTTAACAACCGGATCAATACAGCAGAGGAGTTAGCAGCCTGCGACCCCCCCTGAGTGCCGGCTGGAACGCATCGTGCTCTCTCCACCGAGTAAATGTCAAAACATTCCACCGGCTACAATTCTTTGGAGAAATTGTTCTTGTGAAACGTTATTGACATAGTTTAACTCACATTTCCAGCTTCCTTGGAAGCAAGGGAGGGGGGAGGGGTCAGTTCTCATTTGGGGAATTCGGCATTCCAAGCTCAGCTTCTCCCCTGCTGACTGCCCCCATCTGCACCAAATTTAGGATCGGGGGTCAAAGGTCATGGGGTTAGAGGTCACCAGCCAACACTTGCCCAAGGTCAAGATGACAGCAGGGTGTCCCTGGAGTGTAGCCATCATCTCGATCATGGACTTGAAGTCAATCAATGCAATAAAAAAGACCAAGCTCTCTCAGTGGCTGGGCCAGGAAATCCATTAGGCTTAAATCGCCAGCCCCATATTTCATTTTATAAAATGGATATATTTTACAGTGATTACCACAGAAGTAAAAAACATTAATTAAATAAAAATACAAAACAGTCTAAAACACATGAAATACAGATATCCACTATTTCTAAAAATGTGTTTATATATCTAAGGGCCTATGTGTTGTACTTTGACATATAGTCCTGTGTATTATAGTATGCATTTATATTCACATATATACATCGATATATTCCACACATACATACATATATTTCTCTTCCATTTATTGTCAATCCCCTTTGTTATCTTGTCATTGTGGGCCTGTCTTGTACCGATAATAGGCCGCACAGAAACCAAGTTCGTCTGTAATCAGATCAACTTAAAATGAGAGGGAAAATAAAATGAAACCTTGTATTGTCCGGACAGTGTTTTATTCACTTGAGCCTCCACAGATACACCAGCAAATCTGTGGCTCTAAAGCGTGTGAGACAATTACACACATGACCAAGCTGATAGCCAGACAAATAGCTGAAGCCGTTATTGTCTTCATTTCAGCCAATCGCATGCGACCCAAGCGCCGACGTCGTTTGCATTTCAATTAAAAGTGGAGCATGACTCTTCTGCTTCCTGTAGAACTATGGGATGTGCTTGTCAAGTTAAGCCTGCTTTTGCGTTCTGGGACAGAAAAGGAGTCAAGAGTATATATATATTATATATATATATATATAATATTTATTATCCATCCATCCATCCGTCTTCCAGCTGTTGATCCAGTACAGGGTCAAAGGTAATATTCATAAAGTTTTTTTTCTGAATAAGTATAATATATAATTATTACTTTTTATTACTATTATTACACATGCCACATGTCTCGTTATGCCACAATACCTGCATCCAGAGCTGGAGCCAGAAATTTGGTGGAGGTCCTTCTCCCACTCGATCGGGGGGCTGGGTGGATTTTCCCAATCCAGAAGCCTGCAGCAAATTTCGAGTGGAGTTTAAAGCTTAAGCTCTTACTTTTACTATCTGGCTAAGTGCTGGATGAGTTACAAAAAGAATTTCGGGGGCTTGCTTTTCCCATCATTGGGCCGGAAATGCTCCAGCTCAAAGCCGTTAGCATGTTAGCATGTAAATAAGAGGAACCCATAGCGGGAGCCAGTGGCGCGAGAACCAAGCACGAAGCCGCACAGAGGGCGATGGTCGCCAGGGCTCCGTCCCCCCTACTCCCAACACAGACATGCCTGTGCTGCGTAAACCAGCGGCCGCATTTATGCATGGCGGCATGCGGGCGGCTTTGATAACCACCGCCACGCTCCCATAAAACAAAGGCAATTACCAAGTTAATTGTGTTCAAAGTTGGCGACTGAAGAAGTCAGCACCTTGGCTTTGCTGATGGTGCAGCGAATCTGACTAATAATTGGCTGGCAGAGCGAGTTGGGGTGGCGGTGGCAGGGGGCAGAGGAGGGGGTGGGAAATGGGGTACATTAGATGTGACAGCAGCGAGGGATTGGGCAGAGCATGACACCCCGTTTGACCCGCCATTTATCAGAACACGGGCCAGAGACCACCTGACCAAAACCGAGGATAGCCATTGGCCATCACCCTCTTAGTGTGCATGTACCATTCCTCGGCCGTGGCAGTCCCTCGCATGGCACCGCGAGTTGGATTAATCGAGATTTTTCACCTGTTTCTCGACTGATAACTTTAAAAATGTCAAGTGAATATAAAGAGCAGTGAAATGAAGATAATACACACAAAGAAAGAGTCTGCAATCCTCTTTTGCCCCCATTATTTCAATAGGGAGGGAACATATTGCCAAATTGGATGAGGTTCTATTCAAACTACAAATATCTCGAAAGACGTAGTCTTTTTAAAGCATTTGGCAAATATTACGATATCCTAAGCATACTCATTGGTTACACATTCAGAAGCTCAGCTTCTGGTGTATAGCTGTATGTTAATAGCAATAAAATTTACATGCTGGGTAAATATTGCAAGTTGTGAAATTCTCTTAGCGGTACTTAGCAGCACATTACGGCCAGCCTAACTGATGACGGTAAAGAAGAAACAAGTAAGAAAAAAAAGCCATTTTGAAGGCTCTCTCCAGAGTAATAGCCTAGATGGCATTGGTGGGATTTCATTCAGCGTCCCGCGGTGCCAGAGCTCTTCGAGTTTTTTTGTCATTTTGGAGATCGCGGTGGTCGCATCCCACCCCCGGCGCAAATACAGATGGACTCATGTGTGGAGCAATGAGCCACGGGCGATCCTTTCCGTCACCCCCCAGCCAGCCCCCCCACTGTCCCGAGGCCGCACTGACAGCAGGAGACTCCATGTGAGGCAAGGGGAACAAGTTCTCCAAGATTCAGGAGCCCATCTCAGGCTTCTCCTACCGGAAAATCTGGCCCTTCACGCTCCAGCAAGCACCAAGATGCACTGATGGAAAAGCACGAGGGGCCCCCTCCCCCTAAAATTACTCTCTACTCATTTCTATAATAAGTCTGCCCCCCCCGTGTCACAGGGATGGGGAGTGGTCTCCAGGATCCAAGAGATATTTGAACCCTGCAAAGTTGTCTTCAGTCTCAGAGAACCCAAATATTCAAAACCAGAGCACAAAAAAAAATAAAAATAATAATTATTATTTAGTATATATATATATATATATATATTATTTAATGCACCCCCCAGGGGCGATTCTAGGATGTGACCCATAGGGGGTATAGTCCCCAGTAATGTTGCCACTTTAATAACTAATAAGATACCAGTTTTTCAGGAAGACTTAGACAATAATTAGAGTGGCTGAAGCTCCCATCGATAGGGTCCGGAATCACCTACCCCCCCATGCTGTGAGATCCTCTCACTGAAACTTAACGTCCAAGAAAAAGTAGCTTTGGGCCCCAGAGCTGACCGGCAGATCCCTGCCATATGAGCCCCACAGCTTCATTTCCGGGTCTTGGTGTTTCCATATGATCGGTGTTCTCAGCACAGAAACGTGTGTGGTGGCAGGTCCTTGGGAGAAGGGGCAGATTGGAAAACACCCTTCTGGATGGATGTCAGACCATCACAGAGTATTATGCTACAAACCCAGGCAGAATGATAGCTCTGTGGGTAGTTCTGTTGAAACCTACATATCTTTAGTGTTGGGGTTTGAATCTGGCCTCTGCTCAAGCAGGTCTCCTCTCAGAGTCCAAAGGCATGCACTTAGGTTAAAAGGCATCTCTTGATAACCTATAATGTATGACTGTGCTTGTGTGTGTGTGCCTTGGTGAGGGACTGGCATCCCATCTGGGATGTACCCAAATCTTGTGGCATATGTTGATTGGGATACCCTGAAGGAGTTTAACAATAGATGTACAGATTCTTAAAATAGTAAAAGTCTTTGATTTGTCTGCCAGATTGCTTTTGTAATGATTTTCTTTGTTTACACTGGGCCTGTGTTGCCGGGGACGTGGTGGCCCACGCAGTGGCGGGCACTCAACTAGGCATCCGCGGCAATCCCAGCGTTCCCAGGAGTGATAAGATGATATTGGCCCTCGAGTCCGCGATGCTGCTGATGTGAGGAAAATTACCACATGCAGAACAATTGCCTGCAATTAAGCCCTTGGTTACAGTTAATTCATATGTTTACGCCGCTATCGAGGAAATTCAATAGAGCAACCTTAAGAATTGAGTTGATGCTGCCAACAGGATTATGGAGCCCAGGCTCAGTGGAGACCAGGGACAGCTGATTAGCGACGGGCTAATTGTTAATTGATTGATGTATCTCCTTACCTCTCTCCACGGCCCTTTTAGAGAGCGCTTTGTGTGCCAGGCCGCGGCTTGCTACAGCTGGACAGCACATTACCATATATCTTCCTTTCAATTTTTTTTCCACATGCTTTGTGTGAGGTGGGAGACAAAAGACAGATATGTGCAGTGAGCTTAAGGCTGGAGATATGGGCTTATAATTAATTTTATTTTTGCATAGATGTGACTATGCTCCCTGTTTAATTACAACATAATTTAGAACATTCTACATTAAAAATGAAAACAAAATAACAGAAGACACTCCTAGTAACAGCATGCTCGTTTTCCCTTAGCAAACAAAATGATTTGCTCACCTGATGCTGTCCAAACAAGAACTATATGCTTATTCTAGTGCATTCTGGGTAGTGTTACACATCTGCTGCCATTTTTGCTTGGTCCAGGGCTGATGGGGTGTTACGATATTAAACAGGAACAGGAAATGAGTGGAAACAGGAACTGAAAATGGGGCAGAAAACGGAACAGGAAATGGGTGGCACATGTCTGATATGCATGGTGCAGTGAGCTTTGCTCTGGATTCAGTCTCTTTTTCAGTTTGCAAGACACTGCGCGGTGTTCCGGTACATTACAATCCTATATCTAATTTTGTGATTGTGAACCGGCTTTCTAGTGTTTAGTCTTCTCTACTGCTTATCCAATACTGGGTTGTGGTGAAAATACATTCATTTCCATCATGCATGATAAAATCACAGTTTTAGGCTGGTATAGTATGCTGATTCGCTTACAGAGCAGCTAATCTTTCCTCTCCTCGGCGATGAGGCGGGCACATGGCCTCTAACACGTGTGCATGTTTTTGTTGTTGTTTTGTTTGGAGCCCCTCTCGGAGGCCATGGAGCACCTCTGTCTATCAAAGGGAGCCTGAACGTGAGCAGACAGGATTCCCCCATCCCAGCGCCATTTGCCATTTTCTCCGTGCTAAAGCCTCGCTTAGAATTTCTGGCAATTGCTCCTCTCTCAGACTGTGACTACCGTTGTCAAGCATTCCGGTTTTAATACCCCCCAGGGATGCCACTGAGAAGAAGGGGTGGCGATGTGGGACTGGGGAGAGTGACCCTCTGACAGGGAGATGGGGCATGTGAGGAAAGTGCATTGTCCCAGTAGAATTATCTGAACTTCCCTCTGGGGATCAATAAGAAGGCATAAAAGCAGGAAGGAAGGAAGGAAGGAAGGAAAAAAGGAATGAAAGAACAAATGAAGGAAGGAAGGAAGGAAGGGAAAAAAGGAAGGAAGGTAGGAAAGAAGGGAGGAAGGAAGGAAAGAAGAATAGAAAAAGGAAGGAAATATCTATCTATCTATCCATCCATCCATCCAGAAGATGGAGACAAGGGTGCAGGGGAGGCTTGGTCTGTGGGGAGTGGGGCAGGTAGGGGTGCTTGGAGCACTTCACTCTAGGTGCAGGGTGTGATTGCTTAAGCGTGAGAGCACCTGATGCTGGCTTTCATTTTCTGCTCATATTCCACTTCACACGGAGAGAGATTTCCTCGGTGACCCTTCACAATTAGTGCGTCACCAGGATGGTTTGAAAGACGGGGAAATCCGGGACACTCGCGGTGCCTCTTTGGTGGGATCAGCGCCTTTGGGACACTCTAAGTGTGGCTAATCGTTTGCTGTTCCCTGGGAGTGCTGCGTTTTCCCTCCACTTGGTTAAAACAAAACACACCTTGTTAGACAAAAGAAGGAAGCTTTTTTGATATAATGTGATGAATGTAATATGTGCTGAGTGCTTTTGGGATTTTTGCTGAAGCACTTCTATTCTAACCAGGGTGAATCAGATGCTATATTCTTGAAAAATAATATTTATAAAGATCATTAAAACTAGAAACCCATAGGCAATTCAATGCTGTATAATTCATTAAGTATCATCTAGTGATGTCTTTGTTTTGGAAGTAGCTTAAAAGCAGCTGCAAGAGGCACTGGTTTTGGCTGCAAGGAGAATTATGTGCATTTCACTGCTGAGGTGTGGGAGTTAAACAAATGCAAAGCTGTTTTAAACTGATTCCACATGAATTTAAGATTTCCTTAGCCTACACTTGACCTTTATGGCTTTAACAGAAGGAGCTATATAAAAATATATATTATACATTATATTATATGTTATATTTAATAATACAGGTCAAGGAAAGTCATTGTGTGTCTGGGTCACAGTGTATACTTTGGCTTATCAGCATCTGGATGGGCAACCATACAGAGCTAAAGTTAGATGTCATGATTTCAGCAAAAAAAAAATTTATAGCTATAAAATAAACTGCTAGATAGTGTGATATTCCAGCTATTATTAGAGGCCTAGGAGAGGACTATCTGACCACTATGCGTGTGAGAATCTAATAGTAATATAAAGGGAATAATAGTTTACATAGGCTGGTCATGGGGGGAATGTTTTAGTATAATTCTAATTAAAACACATGCTTCAGATGACTTGCTCGTCTACTTGCTTGCAATGAACCAGATCTGATTTGTCATTAAGCAATTATGAATGGTAATGCAAACAAAGCACCTTTCAAACCCGCCGCGCCTCGCCAGGAATTAATCAGGCGACCGGCGGCAGCCAGGCGGCGACGCGCGCGGCCACTTCCGTGTGGCGGCCCGTCGCGAAGTGGGGGGACGGTAATGATGTCTGGGAAATTTGACAGGGGAGGGATTTCAAAGCAACGAGGATCCCTTTTTTCCCTGGCAGTCATTTTTATCGCTTTAATGGGCGGGAAGCGAAATCGCTCGGAACTCTCTCTTTTAGAACAAGTCGAGGCACTTTATAGCAATTACACAAGATGGGGGGGCTTAAATATTAGCACTCGCAGGCCCATTAGTGGATAATTTTCCTCTCCGTGCTGAAAGGAGCGCTCGCGCTGAGATCGCTCTAATCTTGTAAATAAAACCTGTTGTGGTTTTTCGCTGTGGTGTTGTGGGGCAGACGTACAGAAGGAACCTGTTGGGAAGATCTGTACTTTCTTTTTTTTTCTCCACCTACCTGAAGGCCCAGTCCCGTTACCGTTCCGCACACACTAGGCTCAGCGTGAGAGCTAAGGAGGGGAAGTCGCATGCTTGGCTTTGGGCTCCCCTGTACACCCCTAGAAAGACGGCTATTATTAGACGAGCGTCCTTTGAAGTGAAGCCCGGTTCCTGAAGAGAAGAGTCACGCTGTGGTGATATGTGCTTACATCATGTCTTCTTCAAAGTAGCATTGTGGCATAAAGCTGGGAATGCAGATTCCCTTACCTTGTGCGTTCCTCCTGCACATTTAGCTCCTAGTTTTATCCTTAGAAGCTTAAGGTTTTCCCCATTGAAAGGCCAGAATCATTAACTGGGAACAGTTCCAGTTAAGAACCATGCAGCTCAAGGCTGCCACTGGAAGCTATTTTACCTGCTGCCCCCGTTACTGCGCCGATTAGCATCACATCATATCATGTTACTTGATTGAAAACAGATTCAAAAGAAGCGTCATGGTACAATAGAAGTACTGCCTTCAGCTTCCTTTAGGCCCAAACAAGCAAGGAGATGATCAGACACTGTTATTAGCGCCTAAATGCAAAATTCACAGAAACCACTGTAATTACCCTAATTGGTAAGTGTAGAACTCGATGGTAATTTGGGAGCCTGAAAAAATGAATTAGTATAAATCCAGCCTGATATGGGCAAGTAGGGAACCCTGGAAGATCACGCAGTGAGCAGGAAGACAGTGCCATGACTGACTAATGTGATTAGTCCTGGGGACCGGGTGTCTTTGTAGACGGGGAGCTGGGCGGCTCTGAGCCGAATTGCCGGATCATTAGATGACGGGGAGCTCGTTGTGGGACGATGTTACTCATGTTTGAATAAGTACATTTCCAAGGCCTTTTTGGCTATTAGTATCCATTACTAATCCTCTTCACCTTCAGTAAAAATTATACTCAACAATTCATTATAGAACATAAATGAATGCGAAGATATTAAGGGTTTTATACATGAAGGTGACAATTACACCCATTTCTAACTTTTGAAGAAGATTTTAAGAAAAAACTTCGATGTACAGCATTTTTACAGCTTTTACCATTGTTTGCCCTCGAGACCTGTACAAGCAGCCCCTGGTTTAAGACATACAGGCAACTCGTGCTTACGGATGGACTGCCGGCTTCACTGGTTCATCACCTAGAGGTACAGTACAGTACCGAATGTATTTATTATTACAGTATAATTATCATTATTATTATGTACTATATTATTATGTTTACAATCTTTTACTGTATTTGGAAGTGATTCTTTTGTGTTTTATAGGCATATAAAGGTAAAATATATACTAAGATAAACACTTGACTAACTGACACTAAATGAGAACTGCATATACCTCTTCTGACTTACCTACCTGTATATCTGTTTTTGCTATGACACATTTGTCAAAAAATCCTTCTGGATGTGACTAGTACAAAGAACTGGTCCAGATACAGTATATGAAATTATACAGACCGATAGACAGATAGATAGATACATAGATAGATACATAGATACATAGATAGATAAAAGTGGGTCATATTTCTTCCATCCATCCATCAATCTTCCAACAGCATATCCAAGGTTGCATATACAGGGTCGTGGAAAACCGGGAACCAATCCCAGGACAATTTAGGCACACCCCAAAGGGATTCCAATAAGCCACAGGGCACACATTATGGGCAGTTTAAAGATCCATAACTGTATGCATTTGGATCTCAGGAAGAAGCCAGAATGCCCAGAAGAATCCTGCACAGCACAAGAGGAACATCAACCTCCTCACACGTGGAGGGTGAGATGTAAACTCCCCCGTGCTACGACTGTGAGGTGATACCGCAGCACCCTCGGCTTCCTTTAAGATCGATTAATTCATTCTCAAACCTGTGGAAGAGGCTCGTCTCGGTATGACTGCTGTTCTGACCCTCAGACAAACCATGATGAACAGTTACTGAATGAACCCTGATAGACCATTTAGTCTTGATTATTCAGTTTATGAATCAGCTTCAAAGTAAAAAAAAAAAACTATTAATAAAACATATGAATGCCTGTATCATTATAAATTCATTACATTGTTTCAATTATTCTGTTCATGTCCATAACATTTTAAAGAATATGGTCTATAAAGGTTATGGTGGCGCGTGGCTTAGTGGGTGATGACAGGCATCGGAAGGTTGTCAGTTTGAATCCCTAGGCTGGCAGGCCAGTGCCACCAGTAGACTCCTGAGCACGGCCCAAGCTCCCGGGGTGCTTCAAGCTGCCTGACCTTGCAACTCTGTTTCCTTATACCTCTAGGTTTAGGGGGTTCATATCCCACCTCTATTCTGTCTGTGTGCAGTTCTGTCCATATCGCATAGGACTCTTGAGTATTCCAGAATCCTTCCTCTGTCAAAGAGGAAGGATAGATATAAGGATGGAAGAAAAGAAAGATGATGTTTTGTGCTTAAGCTCAGAAAATGGTCTTTGCATTAGCACATTTTACTGTAATTGCGGGCCCGTTAGAGCCAGCTAATTGTGCACCCTAACCCACATTCAGTCTAGTGTCATCATATAATTTACAAGCGTCTTTCCCTTCTTACCTGGCATCCGCCCAAGTCTCTGCTCCATCCAAGTTCTTATGACTGCAGCCTTTAACCCGTGACCTAAGGCTTCTTGCCCTCACAAGGCCTAAATACAAGCTGGAAGGAGATTTTTGGAAAGTCTTCAGAATTATCTGTATTATTTTTACATAAGATGTGTTCTGGCGCGGCTAGATATGGCAAGATATCGAATAAAATCTGATAAATACTGGCAACTTCAGGTTCTCACACAATTTCATTGTTTTATTGTCCATAGAACCTAATAAATTGTATCCGTCTCCGGTTAGTTAGTCACTTAAATTAGGTATTTCCATGATTAGGCTATCCTAATGGCTCAGTGGGCAGCAATATCGTCTCACACCTCACTCTGCACGTTCTCCCCGTGTTCTGTGGCATTCCGTTGGGTTCTCCGGGTTCCTTCCACAGTCCAAAGACATGCAGCTAGACTAATTGGCACCTAAATTGCTGACAGTGTGTGCCCTGTAATGTACTGGAATCCCATTCAGGGTGTTGTCTTGCTGTGAACTCTGCATTTCCTGGGATAGACTCCAGGCTCACCACGACTCTGTACCGGATCCGCGAATTAAGGATGGAGAGTCAGTATTATCTGTCTTACAAGGTCGTTCCTAGATGCTGACAAATAAGCTATTGCATATTGCAAAAAATTGCAAAATTAAGTAGCTGCTCTGGCTTTAATATTGACATTACTGGAATATTACCTGACACATATCGTGAGTCCAGATTACAAAACTAGTTGTTCTTTTTAATTAATATATGCTTATTAATGGATATATACACACCCATCATTCAAATGTTTCTCCTGAGCAGGGTCATCAGGTATAAATATTTCAGCTTACAGTATTCAACATTTTCCGAAAAGTAAATAATTCTCTTTGCACAATTCATAATGACTCTAATTAAAGTGAATAAATGTACGCAAAGCCAAATAAAAGAGCACAACTTGCCAGTTTTGTTCTGATTAGTATTTTTGATAACACTACTTGGGGGGGCACAAATTATATAGGAGTACACTCGTACTTAATATATAGTGATTAACCAGTAACTAAGTGTTAGTTATTGATTCCCTGTTCATTCATCATTAATCAGTTCACAAGTTTCATGCAGATACTATACTTGTTAATAATTTGTACTTGAGTAATAACTCATGTCCCCTATGTCCCCTCAAGTAAGATGTTACTGTATTTTGTTGTTTTTTTTTATTAAACGTGTTACATGCGTTTTTATTTACAATTGCCGCATTTGGCAGACTCCCTTAGCCAGACTGACTTACAGAAGTGCTTAAAAACGCCATTAGTGAATATTTTCTAAGTCTATGTGGATCTAGCTGTAACATACAGGTGCCAAATCAGTGGGTATCAGGTTGTAATTTTAATGGAAGGTAGACTGACATTATTCCCTAAGTTATGGACTGTTTTTTTGCATAGGATCGATTTGGTTTCACTTTTCTGAGATGAAAAGCTGAGTAAATAAAGCACTTGGATTGCTAGGGGTGTGACACTATCTTGCTAGTCTAAGCTGATAGCAGCAATAACCACAGAAAAAGAAGACATGTTGAAATAATAGAAACCATTCTGTTCAGAGAGAGGGGCTATTATTTAGCATTTAGGTCCAGCCTGGAATGCGCATGTATGGAGACATATTTTTGTCACTAATGTATTGCAAAACTCTAACACATGGCACAGGTCGCCGCGGGTTACATAAACAGGGTCCGATTTGCACAACAGGCATGTTTACAATCTGCCATCCAACACATTCGAGTAAATTTACTGGGCGATGCTGAGAAAGGCGATAAATTCATTGGTCGCCTATTCTGATAAGCCCCCGCCCCCAGGGTGTCTGCATCCTCGCCTCCCCCCACCCACCAGATTCGGGGTTTGTGCGCATTAATGAGATGCTAGCTTATTGACCAGACACCCCAAGTTCACATCCCTCTTCCTTCTTCTATCATCCAGCACTTTCATCTTGGGGTGAGGGAAACACACGTAATCTTCTCAATTGTGAGAGAGAGCCACCGAACGGCAAGTACCGGGCGTAAGTAACAAGCATCCTTCCTAGGCTAGCTAGCAGGCTAACAGCTAAGGTTTTATCTTTGCTGTGCGTGCATCTGTAGCTGGGAGGAGGGGTGTGTGGGCAGTAATATCAGCAGAGGTGCCTCAGCTCTCAGCCCTGCCCGGAATGTCCTTCATCAGTCCTTTCTGCCCGTGTCCATCCCACTCAGGTGGGTGTGTGGCACTGCTCTTCCCGTCATGTTACTGCCCAATAACAGTTAAGATAAATTCCAAGCCTGCGGAACACCTATGGGACATGTGTACAATTTTAATGAAGGCCCCACAAGCTGGAGACGAGAACCGTACCTGTTCTGGGTAACTACACCACACTAGTCATTAAAGCCCATGATGACTGCTACTGAGTCTCCACAAAACTGCCATTCATGTGAGACGGGGGATTTATTTTAGGTTGCAATCAAACCCCCTGACCTTATGTAACACTCCTCTGCAGCGTCTGAAAGCTGCAAGCACCGTGTCCATTTGAAGAGGTCTCTGCATGACTTGGATTATAAACAGGCATTTGAACAAAGCGCTTTCGGCATACTGATATTGCAGAGAGAATAAATCAAATCCGTTGTAACTTGATTTCTTCTTCACATACTGTATATAATTTTCTGTCCTGGATATTTATTCATAACTGTATGCATTTTGTAGTTTTGTTAACTATCATTTTCCGGAAACACAGAGGGGAGATTTCCCTTATTCAAAATCAGCCATCCATCCAGTGTAGGGTCATAGTGAGCCTGAATGAAACTTAATGGCCGGTGACTAGGGACGGTCTGGACAGGATAGCTACCCATCACTGAAGTAATACTAGCAGACTATGGACAACTGAAAGACATGAGTTCACCTAACTGCACGTCTTGGCCAAGAGAAACCTGCACAAACACAGGGAGAGTGTATGGCCTCAGTGCTACCCACTGAACCATCGTACCACCCTATAGACTAGGGTTTCCCAACCTCTTAATGAATGCAGAAATTCAGAATTTCAGAGACCAGTAAAATTTCTCACCCTGTGGGAGGGCGGAGGGGGGGATTTAGGTTGAGGAGGGTGCCGATGGTTTTATCCATTTCCTGTCTTTTTTCCAATGGTTTGAAAATGTATTGTCTATTCTTGGAAATGAACCCACCCATCCCCAAACCCCAGCATTCTGTGGGCTAGGGCTCGGGAAGTCCTGTTACACACAAACCATTTTTATGTTTCATCATCTGGAATTTTACAAGTTTACAATTCACGGTTGTAAATATGGAATATTTTTGTGTGCCGGTTTAGTATTTCAGATTCTTACTGATCTATAACCATATTTCTCCAATGAGGGGATGCAAGGCAGCACACAGATATTGCCAGGGCGAGCTGAGTGTTTGATGGACAGAGGAAAGCAGCGGGTTGCCCGCAAAATGCGACCCGCTGGCTAGCTTCCAGCACACTCCATCTCAGCTGCGTAGCTGCGGGTCAGGATCAGCGGCCTGCCGGCAGCTCATCTCACCATCTGGGTTTGGCTTTCTCTCCGCCTCCCACGGATTCCGAATCCAACCTCGGAATCTGCATCTGCAAGCACCTTTTAATTGCTCGCCCTCCGTTCACTCGTTCTCAAAAGCCGAATTTACCGAAAATTATTTATTATTTATGCCAGCTGCTGGACTGCGCTCAGGAAGTTAACACACAAGACAGGTTGACAATGGGTAAAATTCGTGCTATTATGCTATCCCTATAACCTTAGACCTCTGCCCATGCTTCATTTTTCAGTTTCTTTGTGTCTCTTACATTTACTGGTCCTCTCAGGTGCTGCTGGATATCCATCCATCCATATTATATACCTGCATGGTGCCTGGAGCTACAGGAACAAGGCGGGGAATAACCCAGGACAGGGTCCCAAGCCATCACAGTGCTCACTGGGCACACACACACACACACACACACACACACACACACGCACAATTCACACCTACAGGGTATTCCGCAACTCCAGTTCACCTTTGCATGTTTTGGATTGTGGGGAAAACCCCACTTTGACACAAGGAGAACATGCAAACTCCTCACACAAAGATTTAGGCCGGAGACTCAAACCCTGGTCCCGGAGGTGTGAGATTCCCCCGACCTTTGTATAGTTTAATGCACTTCTAGGGAACAAAGGAAAAAATAAGAAAAAAGAGACAAATTGAAGACTTTATAATTAGGTTCCCCTTATCAGACAATATTGCAATTGTATTGACGATATTGCCACAACTTTTATATATATTTATATATATATATTTTTACATTTTTTTTATTCAGCAGATGCTTTCATACAAAAAAACAGACATACAGTTGAGAAAACATGTTCAGCCAGTCCGTAAAGCAATTAGGGGTTAAGGGTCTTGCTCATGGGTGCAACACAACCACTTTTCCAACCACGGGATTTGAACCGGCAACTGCCCAACCACAGCAACAGCATTCTAACCTGCAGAGTCACCTCGAAACGGGAGTGACCTTCTCCCAAGATGCAGTCCAGAGCAGGGTAGGACCTAAATCCCACATGTAGGACGTGAGAAGTCACCAGCATCTTCTCAATAATATATAAATATATAACATTTCTTTTCCCTCCACTTTCAGATTAATGGAGCCGAACCCTGAATAAGAACTAATGCACCCGGGTACTGGTATTTGAATAGCAAATTTTATTGTAAAATTGGTTAACCTTGAGGAAACATCATACATTGACACAGCACTAAATATGCATCCAGAAGATTTATTGTCTATCAGCAAAGGCTCAACAACGGCCCCCACCACAAAAGCCACTTCCTTTTCTGATTCCAAATTTTTTTTCTGCTTTGCTTGTCAGAAGTTATGATCTAACATCAGAATAATCCATCATATTGACATATAAAAATTATTAAGCCTTCCTGGAGACAATATATGCAGGAAAGGGATGGTAAAATCTGGTTCAACAAAGGCATTTTAAAGTCAAATTCTAGAAAATCCAACACGTGCAGGCTGATACAAATATTATAAGAAGAAAAATACACTTTTTTGTGCCTCTGAGCCACAAATTCTCCGAAGCACATTTAAAATGCCATACATGTAAATCAAGCACTTTTGATTTTCTTTTGTTTCAATTAATACATTAAATAAAATTTTTGTTGAACTTTTAGTTCAACAAAAGTCCAGAGAAAATGTTATAATTCTTGGGACTGTATTTTCATTTCTCATGTGAACTATTGGTTCATTGAGTCTGAATCTTTGTTATCGGAATAATTTGAGCAAGAGATGGAAGGGAAAAAAAATCAGCATTAAAAAAAATGAATAAGATACTGACAAATCTTATGAGCAAAAACAGGGATTTTACACTCAGAAGTGTGATCAATGGGGTCACAAGAGGCAGATGAATGGCAGTGTGCCTGCAGATATTTGGAGTGGAGGAAAGCAGGACTTCTCTCAAACCCTGCAGAGATGTGTTTTTTAGATCCAATTTTAGAATACCCTTTCAAAGCAGTACAGATACCATGTTCCACATATACATAGCTTTTTGATAGATAGATAGATAGATAGATAGATAGATATAGATTAATATACAGTAACAAGTAGTAACAGCGCAACTAAATTAAATTGAATTAATTGAGTATGTAATTAAGTAAAATTGATAAATGAAATAATTTGAATTAATAAATTAGTTTTCATTAAAAAAAAAAAACAATTTTCGTGCACACACCCAGCTGTTACGTTAAAACAAGATTTATCCCACTAAAAAATACATACTCAGCAAATTGGCTGAGTATGTATTGAAAATCCTGCTAATGCAACCTGTTAATGAAAATAATGCAGGGAGTTTTTTTTTTAATGGCTGACAAATTGGATCAGTTAGACATTTCTTGGAAAAGGCAGAATTGCTTCATTATCTAAGTAAGTTACTTCAATACATAGTGAAATTTGCATTAACACACCGAACATAGTCCACACTTCAAATGTCATTATAAAAAACTGAACACAGCTAATTAAGAAGAAACCAAACTGCAAGTGATAAACAGGAAGCATGATTCTTGTTAAATGCTGCCTAGTTTTAATGTTTAGTGTTCAACAGTATTATAGATGTCGTTCCTACAATTGTCTGATCATGATAATTAAACATCTAAGGGTGGCATCAAGGCTCTGTGGGCAGCACTGTTGTCTCACACCTCCATGGTTGGGGGGTTACCTTCCACCCCTGCGCTGTGCGTGTGGAGTCTGCATGTTCTCTGCTGTCCCCCTGCAGTCCAAAGACACGCCGTTTGGCTAATTTGCTCTAAACTGCCCAGAGGGTGTCTGAGTGTGTGCCCTGAGATGCAAGAGCATCTGCTCCAAGGTGTTTCCCTGCCTTGTGCCTTAAGCTGCCTGGGACTGGCTCCAAGCTCTCTGCAGCCCTGTACGGGATAAGTGCTTTGGAAGAAGGGAAGTACCCAACACATAACGAAAGCAAAGGTAACTGGCGCATCTGAAATGCCCGTAGAGTGTGGTTATGTGTGAGTCTATGCATGTATGAGCCATGTGATGGATTTGTATCAGGGGATTCCCCAGCCATGACCCTCGTGCTGCTTGGAAGAGACCCTCAGACCCCCCCCCGCAACCCTGAAAATGTACACACACACAGATTCGCATACCTACCTAAATGGGGACTGTCCATTCATTTCTATGGGAAAAACCCTAATCCCAATCAGGACACCCTTAACCCCAACCCAGCCCTAACCTTAACCATAAGAAACCGACCGAAATACAAGACTTCTGCCATTTTTACTTTTTTGATTGCATTCACAAATTTTTATAAAATTTAGGTTATCCAGATGGGGACCTGAAAAAATGTTCCCTGCGGCTCTAGGGGTTATGGCTCAGAAGGTTCAGTTCAGTTCAAATCCCTGGGTCGGCAGAGTGATCCCACTATTGGGCCCTTGAGCAAGGTCCTTAACCCCAATCGCTCCAGGGACTGGCTGATCCTACTGTTTCCTCTATGCCAGCTTCATGAGGTGGCCTCCTGTGATGCTTTTCCAGCTGTCCTGAATGAGGTCCTCCATATAAGCTGAGCTCTCATTGGCCGGTTTTCCAGCTGTCCTGAATGAGGTCCCCCATACAAGCTGAGCTCTCATTGGCCGCTTTCCCTGGTCAAACTCCTTCTAAACCGTATTATGTTTAGGTCAGGTGGCCAGGTGATGTGGTGTGACACTGTCTTGCTCCTTGGTAGGTGGCACGGCCTGTCCAGTCTTTTGTCTGGTACAGTCTGTTTATGTGTATATGTGTATGTATATTTTGTATTATTAATTTTATATTTTATGTCTTCTGGAGACTTACTATGATCTTTTAGGCTTACATTATTTTTTTTTTTATGTTGTATTTTGTTTTCTCATTTTCTCCTTGAACAATCTCAGATCCAGAAAAAAATTTGAGCTTTCAACCAAAGATCCCCATGCACAGGGCAGCTAAATTATTGCTCATCCAAAGGAAGATTATGAATAGATGGAAACTGTATAGAAGATACGATACTGAATAAATGAACAGCCTATAAGCTGATTTCCCAGAAATAAACAAGAATATAAAAGGAGGGTTACGTTCTATCCTTTAATCACATAAAGCTCTGGAAGCATGTGACCTGTAAGCCGCCGCATGTCGGGAGGTACTTAAGGAGGCCGCAATGTAAGTCGCACGGCAGAGCAGTAATGGATCCATGCCACGGCCGGGCCTGCTGAATGCGCAATTCTGACCCTGTCAGTAAGCCTGCGCTGAAATCCGTCCTGACACAGAATACACACAGGACAGCTCCGGGAGCGGATTCGCCTGTTAGCAGTGAAAGCGCCACAGATCACTACGGCAGGGAGCCCGGGGGCCACGTCTGCCGCGCCGAAATCAACAAACGGGCCGCTCAAGGAGCAAGTGAGCCGCCCCGTCCGGCTCAATATCTCCAGCCCCAGACGTCTGCTGGAAGACCCAGCCCAGTTGGGATGGAGGGGCCCAAAAGGCAGCGCATCAAACCTAATGGAATATGACCACCTCCAAAGGAACAGGGGGAGGGATGAAAAGAGGAAGACTGGGAGGGGCTGCCAAATCTACATGGTTCTGATGGTGGGGAACGTGCGACCTGCGGGCCTTTTAGATGGGGCTGGGCATCACGCTCCTGCCTTTGACAGAGTAAAATACATAACACTGCAGCAGGTCCTTGACTTACATTGGTTTATACCGGACAAATTTGCCTCGCCCATGTTTTCATGACCTGAGCTCTCGAAACCTTTTTTGCCAGCCGCCACTGCTGCTGCTCTCCTGCAGATGAAACAGGCTCCTTATTCCAGCAAGCCAGATCCACTATATGTTATATATAGGAAAATGTTATATATGTCATAACATGAATGTCTTCAGAAGTGTACAGCACAAAAAGAGTAAGTGAAAAGGGCCCAGTTTTCGAAAAGCTAAGTATGAAATGAAATAAAATGAAATGAAATGTCATGTCATTTTCATTTCAAGTGGCCCAGCTTTCAAAAAGCCAAGTATTCTGGTTAGGGTGTCCTCCACATCATCAGAAATCCTCTGGACTCAAATGACACCTGCTTTTCATTGCCCATTAACACCTCTGACACCTTGAAGACCTAAATAAGCTGCATTTTTGAACGACTGATATCACTTACCAGAATGAATTTGATCTAGTCCTTTGTGAATAAATAAAATTCCCCCTAATTAATTAAAACTGCTTAATCGAACAAAAAGTTAAACAAAGGGAAACTAACCCAATTAACCTTAAAACAGAAAATTCTTCAACAAAAAAAATCTTTTAATTACGAACGGATTAGCATGCTAAATACTATGTACTGGAGGATCATACTTAAGCTATTCTCTGCTTAAAAAAAGAGCAGAACTTTTGCACGAGGTTTTTATATAATGTTTTCATGTCTGGATTCATAAGATTTCCCCTCGACCACTGCTTCATTCCTTGATCTTCCTCACCTTCCATCGGCTAAACGTTTATCCTGCCATGGTAACTCTAGGCTAAGTCTTTAGCGAACTCATACTGTCACCGGTGTGCGTGGGAAAACTTTTCTACTAGCTAGCATTATGCTCTTTTATCTCCACATGGCCCTCAGGCTTGCTGGAACTACCTCTGAGAGCTCAGAAGCCTGTTTGCCTGGGTACCGTGCCTGTTTCATTTACAGGGGCATTAATTTTAGATTATCGCTGCTACAGTACGAAATACTGCAAATTCTGTAGTATTACCATGCATAAAGGGATTCATGCGAAATGTATTGTTTCCCGTTTTCCTTGGTCAACTTCTCCCATACAGTTAATTTATTAAGTAAAAAGCTGCAGCACTTTCAGACACCTAGGAGTTTAAGGATACAGTTACAATCTGCATGAGCTGCCAGGGCACTGCCTGCAACTAATTAGCAAAAGATGATCAACCACTTACAGTGGCAATTTATTATCAATTGGTATGACGCAAATGAAACTCAAGGTAGCTAGCTAAATGCGGTCACATGACCTTAATGTAAAAATGCTCAGCTGAGTTGAAAGGTGAGGTCTGTTTTGCTATCGTGATCTGGTCACTAATGACACTCGGAAATATTCAAAGAATATTTTTACGCTGATACAATGTGAGTATCTAAAGAGATTTTCCACCATTTCTCAGTATTTGTTGCCTGTCTCTAATACACATTAAATATTTGTGCAGTATATGAAATGTTTATCATGGTATTGTCCACAAATACAGGTAAATTTCACTCTTTCCAATATTCTCAGTGTGTTCAGTTTCTATGTCTTTCTTTTCTAGTAAATCATACGTATGGTAGACTGTGGAAAATTTCAATTGTAAATTTTGAGAATCCAAAATTTCTCTTTCAAAGAATATGTAACTCGGAATTTAGATCTGTATACACCCCCCCATATCAAATATCTTTATAGTATTGATAGCATATTTATTGAAAGTGGCTGAAATCCCTCCTTCAGCAAAAATGTGACTTCCTCTTTGCTAGACTGACAGTGGAGAAAATCCGTCACCTGTTCAATTTTTTTTATTATTATTTTTTTGTTTCAACGAGCAGCGGGATAGGAGCATGTTTGCATCTGCAGATCCGCTCCATCACCCAAGATCCACGAACATGACATGCCTGATAATATTCTTCGCCATGGCAACAACAAACACGAAGCCAAATTCTATTAGTCGGTGTTACACTGGCAGGAAGACAAAAACCTGGAGAGGAGGGCCGGGCAGCATCCTGACAAAAGACTTGCGCGATTTGTATTACAATAACTCTGCCGATGTCAAGTTATTTAACGTTTATCGCTTTAGCGGACACGTTTAAACCGGTGCTTGTGAAATGCCCCGGATTTTATGCCGACACGGAGGCATCGGGTCCTCATGAGAAGAGCCCTTCACCAGCTAGCGAAATTAAATTGAAAAAAATAGACAATTAAAATAGGAAAAAATGTGAATCTGATGTAATTAAATATAATTAATGAAATATAATTTATTCACCGTTTTTTACTGTTAGCTATAAAATATTCACATTGAACTATTCCTTTTTAAATTGTTGCGGGAAAATATGCAGTAGCTGGCTGTTTCCATTGAGAAGAAACCATTCAGGGTCAAAGAGAAAACCATATGATATGCGTTTCTCATTAGGCTGCTTTAGGAGCCTACTTACTTTGTTAGAAAAGCTAGGTATACAGGTAGATGTATAATCTGTATTTAGAAAGTGATTAGTCATCATTGTTCACACGCAGCACCAAAATGTATCCTCTGCATTTAACCCAAACGTGACATAGCAGTGGGAGGTTAATTCAGCCCCTAGTGCTTGGGGGCGGTACCTTGCTCAGGGTGCCTCGCAGGTCAGGGATTCAAACCAGCATCCTTTTAATCACCAGTGGGCTTCCTAACCATTAGGCCACCCCCGCCTCGGGAGCAGTGGCTTATGGGCGTCTCACTTATGCTGTACCTTTGTAATAGGATGCACATTCTCAAATCTTGTCCTTGCTTCAGTTAGCCAGCAGTGCTTAGACACGCTACTGTCACTTCCGAGCTACCAGCAAAGCTAGCATGTCAAAACATGGGGGGGGGGGGTGTATTAGATGCACCACCAGCAGTGTTGGGGAAGTTACTCACAAAAGTAATCCATTACAGACAAGTTCAGGTCCAGAAAGTACTAATCCAAACCAAGGTTTTGTTCCAACCAGCCAGTGGAGCATAAAGAGCCACAGTCAAAAATAATTGGTTGGTTAAAGCAAAACTTTGGTCTGGATTGGTACTTTGAACACCTTCCTCAGTACATTCAGCAAATTCAAAGCTTGCTTCTTATGGCTGAATATATACAAGAATAAATTCATATTAGAATAAAAAAATGTAACATGCTCAATTTGAGCTTGGTTTATTTAATAAGTTAGTCAACCAAAACAAATTTGAAAACATACGAGCGTGTTGTGTACCAGTGTTGTGTCTTTTCATGTAAGAAAATAAGACCACAAGGTCCACAAATGAGACAAAGGTACGTGCAAACCGCCACTGGTCTGTTACTAATGCTTATTTTATTGTGCAGCGGAAGCAACATAAACGTAAATGTGCAAATGCTATTCATTTTGAAGAAAAAAATCAGTATTAGATAAAAGTCATAGATAATGTTGCAATTGTAATAGGACTATTTGTCCCAATTGTAAATGAGAAACACTAACAATTCCATGGCAAGAAGGAGGCGGTTAATCAGATAACGAGTCTGACCTAGCCTGGCAAATTAGGACCAGGTGTCTAACAGAGCAGAAAGTGGCCTCTGTATCTGGGCTGTGGCGCACTGTGTAAGAGGGGTCAAAGGTCAGCTTCACAATTAGTTAGGTGTGATGGGCCAGTGTTACAGCAGACAAGTGTCCCCGCTTCCTGTTGGACCGCACTTCCTGTGGCAGAGCCATCGGGCCAGAGGTCTCCTCGCATTGCATGGTGAAAGGCATGGATTTGGTAACAGATGCTGTCAGGTTTTTTTTGTTAGAAAACAGTATGATTATCAATTCCACATAAACAATAAAATATAAAACAAAGATGAGAACTTTCGCACATTTTCTTAGCCACGTAACATGAAAAGGCATGCAGGGACGTTGAGGCATGCACCAGTTTTGCAATAAATGGTTTTTAAATACTAACTGAGTAAAATTGTATAAATGAACTGTAGTGCCGAATCTACTATGCAAAACCAGCAGGGTAAATTATGGAAAGGTTAATGAGATGGTTAGGCCTAAATAAGGCTCAGATCTGCCCTCAAATGCCACATTGCTTTCTGGCGTTTCATGATTATCCTGACTGGATCCGGCTCCGTTTTCCAGCCCGTGCTTCCCAGGCTCCTGCAGGTCTGGCTGTCATGTGTAATTAAGCCCCTCCCCCACACCACCACCACCTTTCCCAATCAGTCAGTGTGCACATGCTAACGTTTGGCTCCACAGAATACGCATTTCAAAGAGGACCAGATCTGCCAAATGTGCCAAGGAGACTGAGAGTGACATGGGGGGGGGCATGGCTGCCTGCTATCCAGGCCACACTCCAAGGATTGGTCAGTCGCCCTCAGCGGGGGCACAGTTGGGCCATGGGCACCCTGACAAACACTTAAGTGGGCGGCCCCAAGGAGACATTCTGTTAGGGGGCCCAGGATTCCTAACCACAGCCCTGACCATCACAGACGAGGGGTACATTAATTCTCCAAACCCTGGGAAAACAAATCAAATTCATTCAGTTACCTCGTCTAAATGCATCTTTTTATTTCAGTTACTGCACCTTACGCTATAATTCCGTTTATTGTCTAAAAAACACATGCAGACACTGACAGTTTAGGCATTAATGCTGAAGGACATTTAACTTTTTAGTTTCATTCGAAGTTTTATCCTTAGTTTGATTTATCATTCCTTATAAGATGAATTTGGCTGATTTATGATCAAAGGCACTGGTTATGTCCCAGATGGCCAGGCACCTCAGTGATGTCATTAGTGAGAAGATCTCCTCCACATTCGACAGAGCCGCGCTGGCTGGGTTCTGCCAGTCCTTCCTCCTCACTACCAACTGCATGAAGAGTCCTGCTCCTCACCACTTACGCAACCTGGCATCTGGTCCAGGCCCGCATGCCCCAGCTACCTCCTGGCCCACCGCCCGGCGCCCGCCACAGGATTACTACGGCTTGGACGTCTGTCAGCCCCCTCGCAAGCCGCCCATCTCATTGCTCTTCGCCTCCCGTGTCTGTCTGCCATCACGGCTAGACGTTCCGCCTGACACTGTGATACTTCGTATCATTGTATCTGCCCAATTCCATTTTCCCAGCCATTTAAAACTATATATCGTCGCTGTCCACTGAAAAACATGCACCTCCAAATATCCATTATTTCAGAAGTGTAAAAAAAAAACTGCTTAAAAAAATCCTAAAACAACAACACAATAAGACACCCTTAGCACCACAAATAGAAACCTATCATTACACAGCCATCAGTGAACAGTTTATTGTTTTAAATGGCCTTACATCGATTGTTGTCAGGGAAGCATATATTTAATTAATTTCACTTTACAAGTCAGTCCGCAAGTTTTAACGCAATTGGTATATTAGGCCCCAAGTCCAATACAACATAGAATCGTATTTGTATTTGCGTGATTTTCAGTACGAGAGAAAATCACTACGCAAACTATGACGCCATATTAGCGAGAAACATTACTTGAACGCAAAAACAGCAAACCAAGTGAACGATACTGATGTCTGTTTCATCAACGAATCAATCTTTTGAACTGGTTCTTTTTCTATGAAACGTTTGAACTGGATTTCAAGACTAAAGGTATCTAACTTTTTTGTACATCCACGCAATGCACAGGGTAAATTCTTAATTTATAAAAGTCAAAAAATATTTTACTAATTATAAAAAAACAGCAACATTTTTAAATTCACTTCCATTCGCATTTTACGTCTGTAGCAATGTCGCCCTCAGCTACCCCTCCGCATAGCATAATCCATTGTATTTGTGCTGCATGCATGCCCAGCCCAAGACACTTGATGAATCATTTTCTGTATTCTTTGACCCCACTAAACTGCCCCATAGTAACCCTAGACCACCATCTAGTGGGGTGAGAAAATGCAGCAAATGGTTCAGGGGCATCGTTTTGGCCATCATCATTACTCCTGACTCAAGTTATGGCACATTCGGCAATTCTCGTGACACTCACAGAAGATGTTTATGTTAAACTTAGTAACGTATTATTATTATTTCTTATTAATAATGCATGTCATTACAGTACTGACCACTGGTATCACTGTTTTTTGAGTTTATTTTGTCTAACATAAGTTACGTAGTATTGGAGTCGCATTCGCCTTAACCCTGTTTTTCCCATTGGCTATTATGTATTTTAGTTGATTACTTTAGTGAAAGCAAGGTTTTTCAGAAACACATTAGTCGTGTAGTAGCAGGACTGACTTGTATATTCGGTTAACAACGATGTCAGTTCACTCGTGATCTAGCTGTCAATATTACTTTAAAATGAGCCAGTATAAAGCAGTTCATTCAAATGATCGATTTGAATACAAATGTTAAATAGTACGAGTATAAATTCTGGCTAAATTAATGACTTCATATCATTGGTCAGATAAGATGTCAAATGTAATAAGTAGAGAGAGGAGAATAGTAGTGAGTAATGTAGTTGATAGTCATCTAGGTTGGAGGGCTAATATAACATGCTTTCATGGGGTCCAGAATCTTTATCAGTACCCCTGTCTAGAGGTAAAAGTCACTATTGTCAAAAAGTAGATGTGGTTTTCATCGGATAGCAACGATACGCTGGCAGCACAGACCTGATAAAACCATTACATGGTTTCAACAAAATAAAAAACAACTAAGAGTGACAAACTCCTCAGATCTGGAACAATCTGAGCTGCACCCAAAAAAATAAAGCCTTTTATGATTTTAACAAAAGTGCTTGGTTATAGTCAGGGGTGCAACTTAAAATTGTGGGCCCCTTGACAGAACGTCACCTTGCCCCCCAAATGTTATACACTTTTATAATTTTCTGTATTTGAGGCCCCCTGTACAGCCTGGTGGGCACTGAATCTGCCAGGGTGTCCTCTCCCCTCCCCTGCTCCCGCCTGTAGCTTGTGATCGCATCGCCCAGACTAAACCCATCTAACACTTCAGATCACTCCTGTTAAATTAAATCAAATTTGCGTGGCTCTATTAAATTTGATCGTTCATCAATTTATCGGCAAACATTAATTGTTTTTCAGACCTAGATTATCTTGGTCTTTACCTCAAGAATGTCTTTTTTTTGTACGTGTATCTGTTCCCCAGGCATTTGTCGGGCTTACCCTAATCATTTCCACAACATTTGTCAACAAGAGCGAAGGATTTAAGAGCGAAACGTGATACTGTTGGGGGGGGGGACTTGGGTCTGATTGCCAAACACAGGCGCTTTCTATTTTAAAGGCACATCTGTGACGATGAAGGCAAGAGCACCTCCGGTGTGAAGCACAAGGGCCCCCAATTCAGTACTCCCCCCCCCCCGCGGCGGGGGGGGGGGGGGGGGGGGGGGGGGGGGGGGGGGGGGGGGGGGGGGGGGGGG
>JAODKN010000037.1:12449923-12468039 GCA_026774425.1 Petrocephalus zakoni
AATAATCCAGTTTTGGTTATTTGGGGGGGGAGATTATAATTTTGCATTATAATTTATAATATTGATTATAATTTATTTCTTTTTATTTGGCCTTATCTTATTTCTTATGTCTTATCTTATAAGACAGAAAAAGAGATAAAGAGATCTGCGGAAATTTTATTTGAAATTATATATATATATATTATATTATTTATTATTATTATTATTATTATTACGCGAGACCAAGCGAATATACTGTAACAACATGGAAAAAGTACAAAACCGCTGCCGCCTGCGCAACTGATCCTGTAACGCCGTCCTAGCAACTTGCAAAGTCTATTAACCTACATCGCCATCTAGTGGCGCGAAGCAACCGCGGCGTCCGCTCACCGGATGTTGCTGCGTGCACCCGAGCGAGTTTAACGGTAATAATCATCCATCCATTCATCTTTGCTCCGAACGCTCATCATTGTCGGACACTTTGGGTTTATGTAAAATAAAAATATATTAATATTGTTTTGTTAAAGTATTATTTGACCCATACAAATATTATTATGCGTATATTTTTAATTCAAAACACATAACAAAAATGACCAAAGCAGTTATTTACGTGTAACGTCTCATTTGTGTGCTTCGCGTGTCTCGCATTCCCTCCATATTCCTTTACATGTGTACGTTCGTTTAGGCGTCCTGACAGTATTAATCAAAGTACTTTTTTATCATAAACATTATTGCTTGTTAAATTTATTATTCAGCACTGCCAATATATTAAGGGTGACCAAGGATAACTATCCAGTTTCAGCAGAATTAATACTTACAGCTCAACATGGAATTTCGACCTAAGTAAGCACAGCATTTTAATTACATGTTATCATCCTTTAAATTTGATCTTGTTGTTCCAAAAGTAACCTTTTTCTATCAAGTGCTGTTCCACTCAGCATATTTATTGCCCTGAGACTGACTTTGGCATGTAATTAATCGTATCAATAATATTTTGTTTACGAAGTCTGTATAAATATGATAATAACATTATTCATAACAATATAAATATGATAATGGTAGAACACATTACAATAATGCTGAATTCGGGCGAAGGAACAGCATAATGTGAAATGAACAGAGTGAATACTTTAAAGAGTTTAATTAATCAGCCAGTGTTAACATTGCTACTTATAACATTAGAATTGCCTACCTATAACAGGTATAAAACATGTATATTGTTTATAGTATATAGTTTTAATATTGCACTTCACAATAAAAGTAAAATATTATTCAGCACAATGCATCACAAGAGGCCTCTGCTGACCTACTGGTTTAGGGGGAAATCCCAGCTCATCTGACAGAGAACAGGGGTCGGTGTCACCATGTCTCATGACTGTTCACATCGGACTAATAATCAATCACGGACTAATTAATTTTTATCGACAACTCCAGCAAAGTCAGATCGATGAAGGTTATTGACGCATGTGTGTAGTTCAAGTTGTACAATATATCTTCGTGTTCATAGCAGGTAGCTACAGGGGCCCTCATTAACCACACAGGCAGTTGAATGGCACTGAAGGGTGATCGGGGCAGGTTATTTTAGTGGTGCTTTGGCCTTTTCCATATTTCTCTATTCATTTTTTTCTTGGTGTGTTGAAGTTGGGGTGGGGTTGGGGTGGAAGAGATATTTTAAAATGCAATTGTCTTTTTGCATGCAAGCGGCAGTTTGGAAATTAACTTTTTGATTATTCACTTACTACAATAATTAAATATTCCTTGCCCCGGGTACTCAGGGTAAGTGAACCATAAAGGAGATATCTAACAAGCCTTGACAGATGTTTTGAATAATGTTTATTTATCAAAAGTGAAGGAAGCGCCATAAACAGTCGCTCTCCTGTGACCTGTGTAACACTCACTGCTTTTTTGTCCCACTTTCAGAGGAAGTGATGTCAGGCAAATTTTTTTTTCCCCTCATTAAAGTTTCTCTCGAGAAGTTTCTAAGAGAAAGACCTAGGAGAACGTCGGCAATGATAATGATTAAAAAAAAAAAACTATAATAATGTCTCGTGTAAATTCTGGAAAAAATAACCTCACCCGATTCATATGCCGGCAGAAATTCTAGATGCAAGTGAACTTTCTGTAGAGGTTCTAAAATAAGAACATTACACAAGTAAACTTGTTGGATCGATTCTAGAAGAAGGATCCCTACACATGTAATCTAGCTGTAGTTATTGTAGAAGTAGATTATCACATGTAATCTCCTTTAAGATATTCTAGGGAGAACGATTTCGGAAGGATTGCTTAGAAAAGTGCCTGTACTATACTTATTTAAAATATGCCTTCCATTTAATTACAAAATTATAGCTGTTTTAAAGTAAAATTAATAATTTTAAACTTAAGTAACAATATGTATAAATTCATGTAACATTAAGTGAAAGCCAAGAACCCTAAAGTATAAATGAATTAAATGGCTAAATGAATATTTATAATCGATATATAACACCATATTCAGGGCCTATTTTGGTAGAATATAATACATTTCAATTTTGGCAATTTCTCCAGCAGCAAAGAATGAAGCGTGTTTATGTGGCACCTTTTAGCTACGTAACATCATGTGTGATCTTCAAGTTCAATTGCAGAAGCACTAGAGATAAAAGGAAGCAGCACAAACTGCGGCAAAGATCTGAAGGTTTTACGTCGGGAATCTGTATCTGCAGCCATTACTAAGTGCTTTGATAAGCTTTCCTGTTCCCGTGTTGTGCGTGGGGTTATTGGGATGAAGCCAAACTTTGGGACTGTATTTTAAAATGCCCTGACACTACGAGAAGTTGCTGGCGCTCCCTGTACAGTCAAGGTGAGCTTTTGACGGTCTCTTTTACAAAATGCATCTCAGTTTGTTTTTTTTTTTCTTTGTTGCAGCAGTTGGATATTTGATAAACCATCAGACGCTTAACCTTGATGGCATTGCTTCACATCAAAGTTTTGCATGAAATTTAACGGAACAATTGGAAATAGTTGGAAATTGTTTCATGCGTCAGTCGCATAAATTTGGTATTTGGTAATTTCATAAAAACCTGTAACATCAAAGCAAATATATAGTAGTCGTTCATTTGTAGTTCAATTGAACATCATTTAAAGCTAGTACTAGTACGATTAATGATATATAGTATCTTATGGTAAAATGAATGAATCAAATTTAAATCATAAATTTTGTTTTTCTTAAAAATAAACAGAATAGTATGTCCATTTCAGTGAAAATTTCATACTGTGAATAAACCATGATGTTTTGAAATTTTAAAAGATTTGAATTTTATATTTTTTGAAATAATTTCTGAGGTGTGTCGAATTTTTTCTGCCTTTCAGCACATCCGCCTAAAGCCGTCCAAGACTTATGAAAGTAGTTTTTATTATATAATTATGGTATAAAAATCTAGAATAAACTATAATTGTTTTATATAATATGCAGTGTTCTGGTGGCCATTTCACATGTCAGTCAGAAATGTCACGATGCATCATCCAAGGTGGTCTCGACGTTTCTTCAAAGCCCCGGGCCAAAAAAAGAAACACTATATAAAACGAGCCGGAAAGGTATCATCCTGCCCTCAGATCAGAAGCTCAATGGGGGAGGAATCGACAAATCAGACGCAAGAAATTAAGAATGCATTTGCATAAAAATATTCATATTTGCCCACACTTCTGTGACAGGCCATCACAACACCCCAGCCTCAGCCCACTGCTGTAAAAAAAAAATAAAAAATAAAAACTGTCTGCCACTTTCATCAAGTCAGCAATGTGAATAAACAATGACAGTCAAACAGCAGCATGAAATCACCTAATATGATGTTCATCTGCTGTTCTATTTCTCACCATAAAATTAAAGCACCTACCCTACAGGGCCCTGTTCTACCGAAAGTACGCCATTTATCCACTTCCATGGATACCGGCCTTGTCAATTTCAGAAATTGCTGCGTTAGGGTCATTTTTTTTTAGGTTGATTTTTTATTTTTTTTGTTTCTTATATTTTCAAGACAGATGGTCTGGCCGTTTTATTAATTGTCTTTTGCTTTTCTCTGTGCCTGTTGGTATTTTTCGTGCCGCGTTTTCCACTGAACCAAGTTGGGATGTCAGAGCCACCGGGGAGAGGATGGAGTTCTCGTTATGTAAATGCGCACGGCACTGATAGGCATGTTCTGTTTCATAAATTACATGCCCTTGACAGAAGCCAAAACAGTATTTGAATTAATTCAGAGAAGTTGTCATCAAAATCTGAAATCTGTGCTCTGCCTCTGCCACTTTTGATTTAGCCGGTGTAAAAATAGGTGCTTTTTTCCTTTACTTTGTTAAAGCGTGTGCATGATTGTTTTGTCATAAATGTTATTTAAATTAGGTCAGCTTGCATAAGTAATCTTGGTGCAACTTTTTGAATAACAACATAATGTTTGGCATTTGAATAAATACATTTCAATTTTCTAGTTTTAATAAAATATGGTAAACAGCACTGGTTAGTGTATATTTTTAAATTATTTTCCACCCACTAACTTGTTCCCCGCAAAGAAACATGACAAGTTTTAATGCAAGGACGTAATCATAATATTGTTAGTCATTGCTAATCACGTTCCATTAGTAAACACAAAAAGTGTTCAATGTCAGCTACGCGCAGATAAATGCGACCGCATTCAAAGCCTCCACCATACCTCTTTATTCATAACAGTCAACCGGACTTGTGAAAATTGTAAATGTAAATATCCATTTATTTATTTTGTCTATTTATCATATTCGATATTGATTTAGTTTTGATCATTTCTGGATGAAAATATATTGAATGAACATTAAATATATATAAGACATCTGTGAAAAAAATCACAATTCTTCATAATTGGTTTCACTTCAACATTGTGTCTAGTTTCTTTTAAAAATAACTTCAATTCTGCAATGTCAGATATTTTCACTCTCTGGAACTATCACAGTCAGTCAGAGAACGAGAAATTCCAGAAATGCTTATTGCTGTTTTTCCCGAAGTGCTTCGAAAACCAAATAATGCTCCATATATCAGTCATAAAAAAGTCTCTTTTTGACCACGGATGAGCAACAATTATTCCGGGTTATTTGTAGGGAGCAGCTAGAGAGACTGCCATTATCTGGCATTTTTGTGGTCTTTCTCTCCTTTTGTTCCTGGTTAAAATGCACTTTATACAGTTATTGCATAAATCAGAATTCAAAAGAACTTCTCTGCATCTCTAACTCCTGACAGATACAAATACGCATGACATCAGACCCCCAAAATTGTTGGGGCTAATTTCAATATTCATGAGTCCTGTGCAAGCTCACTTCAGCAGTTTCGATTAAGCATTAATTAACAGCCAGAGGGAAAACCAAACAAAAATAAAGCGCTGAAATGCTAATTAGGGTGATTGGGATACGAGCGGGCTGTTGTGCCAAAGATGGCCTGGTGTGTGGAGGCCTTGAATAGGTCTGACGAGATTTGAGGTCTGCCAGTCGACTGCCTCACTCACTCTGTCACTTTGTACCGCTATTTAGCGCGAGCTCCAGCTTCTTACTCCTTTACGCTAATGTGCTGTATGTGTAACACTCTCAGGACCGCGGTTGGTCTGTTTAGGCCCATTCATAGGAGACTTTAGTTATCCGCAACCAGTGCAAATTTTCCACCCGCAAAGACTAAACTGTAAGTACTGCCATCATAAAATTAGAACGCAAATGTACTTAAAAGTACACTTATTGGATGGGAAGCCCTCAGATTAGTTACAGCACCACACTTTTGTCATGGCAATTGACATTTTCCTCCTGAAGGTGAACAAACATTAACGCTGTCATCATCTGTGCCATGACGAGAAAATCAAATCACCGCACTGCTACTTCATTCTTGTCTATGTACGACTCATGACACTTGTGCCTATCCAGCAATACAGACAAAACATGATTTTTTTCAGTTATTAATGACAAAATGGACTTATTGTAGACAATCAATAAGTTGTCCTTATGGTATTTTACCTGCTCAGAAGAACTCTGTATCAAGTTAGAATTTCCTGTAATTGGTATGGATTTATTTTTTAGCTAAATTCGAACAAATTTAAGGGATAAAATTATTATTTTTTACAGTATTTCTTCTAGTGGGTCTTATTTATTAAACTAAGTTTCATTACCTGTTTAGCTGTCTGTCACAGCTGTGTTTATGTGTGAAGTGTGTGCATGTAACTTGTAGCTCTGAAAGTAATTTTCCGATTTTGAAATATAATATGTAAAATGCACAGCCCCTTTGCTTACAAGTGCTTTTATGTTATTAGTTTACAATGTATTTGCTTCAGGACAAAACATTCCCTTCACATCAGAAATGCAAATATGTACAGAATCCATTATTGTATATTTAATATAGTTACAAGTAAACAAAGCACTATGACATCACACTTTAATTTGCAAATGAATATATTTGTAAAATTTCAATAAATTACACTTGTAGACATTGAGACTAAGGGTTTAATATGTCATTGCCGTATTTGCTAAACCTCAGTCTAAATTTGCATAAACAGTAGTCTACTAATAATTATTATTAATATATTCTTTTAATAATCTGTATTCTTCATTTGCGTTATCTATTTATGCATATTTTATCAACATGTCGAAAACTGGAATATTTATATTTTATAGGAGGGTCAAGTGTTATTAGTTTAAATATATAAATGTTTAGGTGAATTTTCACTTTCTCAAGTGGAAAGTCTAAAGTCAGGATAAATGGGAGGCTTAATTCTAAGGCCTTAGGTTATTATTTTTGCTTTGTCAGGGCTTTGAGGCTGTCCAACCTTGCAAGACCCAGATAAAAAAATACATGACAAAAATAAATGACTTCGTTAGCCGGGCCTTAGTCCTAAGCCTGGGTATCAAACTTGAATTGTATCAGAATTTTTTATCTGTGAATTGTAATCAGGTTCTTCGGCCTCACAAAGCTGTACATTATTACCACTGCACCAGCCATCTGGTACAAAGTTGGGGGCTGGGATTTTGGGGGTGGAGGTGGCAGGGGGGTGAGTTTTCGGGCTTGTGGTTACAGTGGCCATACAACTTCTTTCACAATTTCTAATTCCAGTATTCTCATGTAGAAATACTGCGCGGGAAAGCTTCCGAAAGGACTACTATGATGAGTTTGGGAAGAACGTCAAAATGCTAACCTCAAGGAATGCGGGGTGGGCGGGTGTCAACAAATTAAATTACTAATATTGTACTAAAGTCGAATTTCAGTTTTAATTAAAATGGACTAGCTTGAACTTGCTAAATGCGTTACTATAGTCATTTCCAAAATTAAATTTTATATTTTATCATTGTTTCATATTTGAATTTTTGATATGTTAAGCAAAGAAATCTTTTGTGGTTATTATAATTTCTCGGATCATAGTATCCTCTTTCTAAATTTTTAAACAATGCACTTTTAGACACCAGGATCATTTCCATTCATATTAATAAAGAGTTTAAATGGAAATGCTGTTTCCGAATGTTTTGGCATTGGGGGCTAGGGTCTGACTTGGGTAGTCATTTCTGTGACTCTGCATGTAACTAATTCTGGAAATTCCAAGGACGAAGCGATGGAACTGCCAAAACCATATGCCGAAACCGGCATTTTTGGCTGAATCCTGTCCGTCTCCACACACCGCACAATAAGCTGAAGGTCTGCCTTCATATTTTTCAAAGGTTTTTTTTATTTTCTTTTTAAACTGCCCTGCCTTCACAGTCACATATTTACTGCCTGGATAATCTGTTTTTTTTCTCAGTGTCATTTGGAGGATGTGACCTCGCCGTCACCCTGCTATCTATTTCTCCTATCACCTCTTGTTTTTCCTTTTAGAAAATTTTGTTATTAAAAAAACCCCCCCCCCCCCCCCCCCGGCTACCTCTGCCTCTTCCTCACACTCTGTCTCTGCACACTGTATCACAGTCTATTACCACAAATTAGGATTCAATATAATTGCTATTCAGAGATAATTAGAGGCCTGTTATTTTTTTTTGTTTTTTTTTTTTCTTCTTTTTTGAGGGAGGGGTGTCCTTTATGGCTCACGTCGAGGCCCTGCAGATACGGACTGCATGGGGGTGGGCATTGCTCCCTACTCACTGCTCCCCAATGCCTCACATGCCTGGTAATGCCCCTCGGCCATAGTCGAGCCTGCCCCCTCCCACCCCCTACCCGCCAAAGCTCCGAAAAGCGGTAACAACTCCTGAACCTCACCTGCTGAGAGGGGCACAGCTCCAAATTAAACAGATTACTCCCCCACCCCCCCCCGAAATTTTTTCTTTTATTTTTGTGAGATCCCGACGTCCAGGACTCCCTCACCAGACCCGTGATTAGCAGAATGACGAATGAAAGCAAAATGGAGAACAAAAAAAGTGCCCTTAATTGGCAAAGGTTTGTCTTTCGCTAATTAACACTTCCCCGCTAACACAAACTTGCTGTCCTCAGATTTTTTTTTCTGAGGAGTGACAGGGCTTTAGCCTAAGAAAAAATTCCTGTTTAATTGAGAACAAACTTTGATTCATGAGGAGGCTTTTAAATGCAGTCTTACATTCTTCTCCGTACTGTTCAGAAAAGCTTGAAGCTTTGATGTAAATCAGCTTAATCAAGCGACTGTCCATTTAACACCAAAAAAGCTCCTCTGACTGTCATCGTACTGTTTTTAAGTCAACACACAAGTTTTTCGAGCCTTGGAGTATGCAAGATAGTGTAAATCAAATTACGTACGTGCATGATCGGTAACAATTATGTACTTAAATATTGCGCAAAATGAACTCAAAATGAACTGAATTCAATAAGAATACAGGCCAACATAATAATGATCTTAATGCTAATAAAAAATAATTTACATTTGCATCAATATATCCTTCTTTCTTAAATACATCTTTACTAATAGTAATTGAGGTAAAATAGAGGTAAGAAAATACTGATAAAAAGCACATTTTGTTGTAAAAGCTGACAACAATTTAATAAAATTCTAATTTAAATACGTTTGAGAATAGCTCCCTGCATCACAACAATTATTTTCTTTTCACAGGCAATGAATCTTCAATATACTGTCACCTATAATATAATATTAACAGCTCAGCTTATTACAGAAGGTAACGTTATACAGTTACAGCAAATACAATTTGGGATATTGAATTCTGACACAGTCAGATATATATATATATATATATTTTTTTTTTTAAATAGGTATTGTAAAGTAAGGTAATCCCACCACAGTGTTCATCGTTTTGTGTGAGTGAGTTTCCCTTGTGGACCCTGAAGCCTCAAATAGGGCGTCTGTGGAGAATGCCTGACTATGAATGAAGACCATATCGTGTCTGTGAATGAGGGGTAATAACTATTTGGCCCAGGACTCCGCACCGGAGATGTCTGGTGCTGCCAGCAAAGAGAGACAACAGACGGCCAGTCAGGATGTTGTGAAGACCTTTGAAAGACTGCAGATTCATTCTGCTAACTCAGCCCCCTGGATTCATCCCAAGGGCCTTTGTGAGATACTCGTACAAGAGCTGTATGGTTAGTAATTATACTCTTTACACGGGAAACGGCCCCTCTGAGACCGCCATTATCCCGGCAATATTTCTCGTTAAAAACTCTATTTGTATGTACTATTTAATGCTACACGTAAAGAATACGTATCAATTACATGCCTTTACATGTGGCAAAATTAGCCGAGGCGTGCCACGAGGTCCATAAAGACCCATGGAGCAAAAGCCCGTTAAGGCAAACTTGGAGAGCGCTTGGATCACACCCGGTGATTTACCACGGTGCCGGGGCCCAAAAGCCTGACCTGCAAAGTGAAAGCTGGGTTGAAAGATACGCATGGCTCGTCCTGTTCTGCTCACACACACCCCCCCCCCCCCCCACCACAAAAAGACGGCAGGTAATGCATTCAGCTCTCCCGAGGGCTGACGGCACTTCATTATTCTGAATGGGTCCGGACACATTGCCGCACAGCAGGACGTGAGCTGCTCTGTGGCCACTCTCTCATCCACAATATGTAGATCACCATATCTATTTAAAACATGACGCAACTCGACACTTTACGGTCGCACATTTTCGAACGCGTGTAAATGGGAGGGAAAAAACTCTCCACGAATCGACGGAGCAGGGGCAGCATTAACATTTACATTCCGATTGAGTGTTTTAGTCATTTTTGAAGCCAAAAAAAAAGGTTCAATACTCAATTTTCATCCTTTTTTTCATGGACTTGTGGGGGGGGGATGCTGTTTTTATGCGAATCCCTCTTTTTATAAATTACAAAACGAGCCACCATGCCATCAGTCCTGGTCGTGTCTATTATGTATGTAAATAAAACCTGTTTCATTATGCGATTTATCTTCAGGCACTCGTCTGGAGCTTAAATGTCCAGAAATGCTTGAGTAAAATTGCTCTTCCCACTTTTTCTGAAGGCCATGTGTCCCGTGCTGCACTCAGTCAGCATATGCTTCCAAAGCGGGGGTCAGAAGAGACACAGAAAGGGGGGGAACTGACCAAGAGATTTCTCTACGTAACCTCATGCCGCCTCTTTGGATTTGGGATTTAATTAATTTAGGCCTTAATCAGAGAGTCAGACTTTTGGGGCTTAAGTTAACTGTCTTAGATGGCACTCTTGGTTTTCTTGAACACTGAGTTCGGCAAAAGTTTCCTGAGCTGTTTACACTGTCTGGTCAAAACGACCAAATTCCCCAAACCACAGATAAATACTGAGAATCAGTGCCACCTGCAGGCAGGTCAAGTGAAGAGGCTCTACTCAACTGTCAAGGCAGGACCTCGATGAAACAAAATACCGTTTGTCCTAAAAATGGCTTCACACATAAGATAAGAAGACACCTAGGACAATGATGAGTAAATGAATGAATGAATGAACAAACAAATGAATGAATGAATGTGCAGAATAATGCAACTTTTACCTAAGGCTGTGCAATGGGTTTGCCTGTAAACAACTTACAGAAGATGCCCAGCAGCAGTGGTGCTATTGCTGTCCTTATTTCACCTTGCTGTGGAGAAGCACCCCATTCAGATCCATCCTGACTTTGCAATGGGGGGCAGGGTGTTTCAGAGCCGCCATGAGTGCTGAGACTCACAGATGTGATATTAATCGACTTTACCAGACCCGGAGGCCTCATCCACGTGCCCTACGGCAGTGTTTCCCATCCCGGTCCTCGGGGACCCACAGGCGGGCCACAATTTTGCTTCCTCCCAGCTCCCTGCCAGACACTCCACTTTTTTGCTCCCTCCCAGCATTAAACATGGACTGGCTGTGGCTGCCCGAGGACCAGACTGCCCTACACTTCCAGTCAGTCGTATTGAAGTCAAGATCATAAATGCACAGAGGTTTTTTTTTTGAGTTGCTCTCTGTCTAATATCACATATACATGTTGTTTACATATATATATATATACAGAAAGACCTCAGGGGTCAAGCCCAGGGTGCAAATTTATATTTACATCCTTAGCAGATGCACAACTTGCCTTATTTCCCATTTGCATCTTTGCATATTTTATGGCTGCAATTTCTGTTGTGCAAGGGTACAGCAGAAGGCCCCCTTCCAGGGAATGAAACCACCCAGCTGTAGGCGAACATCAAGACCCCTGCTGTCTGTATTAGTGCCTGTTATTATAATAAATCGTACCACCCTTTTTTGTGAGGGTAAAATATTATAATAGTATTATAAATAATATAATAAATTACTATAATATAATGGATATTATTATTATTATAAATTATAATTATGTCAAATCTAGCATAATTTCATATCTCACAAAGCACAGAGCACGGGGCAGGAAACCTTGTGTAAAACATACACTTGCACAGAAGCACACAGTGCTGGCAATTTGGAGGTAATAATTCACCAGAAAGCAATGTTTCTGGGACCTTGGGAAGAAACTGTGAATGAAAAATCGACAAAGACAGAACCCACAATGACCAAACCAGCCATTGTCAAATTATATGTTATGCATGACACACAAATCTTTCAAAAACATTGAAATACGCAAAGTGGGTTGTATAAACCCGATGCTATCAGAGCTCCTCACACAAACTCTCCCCCTCTGTGAGCTTTATGTTAATTCCTCAGGGGGTCCTTCTGTGTCTTCTTGGGTGTTTGTCACCCACCTCTCCCGGAAGCAAACAAACGGTGTTACTGTTACAGAGGACTACCTGAGCCAGTGAGCAGCACATATTTTATTCTGTGGTGTTTATTTATTATTTAGAACACATACTTCGTCATGGATCGAGCCCCCATTTGGCCATGAATATGGTAGTCACCTGTAAACATGTTATTGTATTCATAGATTTCTATATAAGTGAAAGGTGATGCATGTAACCCATGTGTGTCATAGCAGTGGGCAGCTAATTTAGTGACTGGGGAGCAGCACCTTGCGCAGGGTACCTCAGAGGTACCAGCGGGTCAGGGACTCAACTCGGCAACCTTTCAATCACACAGTTACATCCCTGACCATCATGCCACCATAGGTGAGTATGGTCATTGTGGGTTCTGTGTGTTGTGGACTGTTCATTTACCCCTAGGTGCGCTGCTGCAGTCTCCTGCTTTTTTTCTTATATTTCTACAGATCTCTATACTTTGTTAATTGTTGAATACTATGTATGTAATGTAATACACAATATCTATGTTCTTTTATTCCAGAATCTCACACTAAATTTCAGCAGCGACTGCTTGAGAGTAATAAAGACCAGCTACGATTTCTCCTTCCCCGACTGGGCGACCTGCAGCCATTGTCACCTTGCTACCCGTGCTTAAGACCGTTACAAAGCGGCCGGCCTGCTTCGGCTTTCCGTGGCCATCATAAGCGAGGATTTATAAGAAGTGAATATTTGAGACTCAGTCTGACAAGCCAACAAGGGGAATGAGCGTTAGATGTTAGCCGTGCATGAGTTTCTGTGAGAGGCGGCCGTCTGTGCGCATGATTATCCTTATGTCCACAGCCAAAGGCTCCTTTTGTCCCTGGTGTGAGAACACTTTGAATTCAGACAGATCCTCGTTTGCCCTACTGAATCTTCTGATTAATTCTGGATGCAGTTCTTAATTAACACCCCAAAGAAAGTGTAGATCTCCAAGCCTGTTCTACGGAGAACGAGTCAGTTTAAAAAATAACCTAAAGAGATAAGTGCTCCTATTGTCTGAGAGGATGTTACAAGGGGGCAATCTCTCACAGTTCCAGGACCTGGGTGCAGGCGAGGTCTCGAGGCCTGTCAGGCTTGCACGAGAAAAGGCCATGGTACGAGATTCCCTACTGGTCTCCTCTACAGACAGCAAAAAAAAAAAAAAAACACCCATGGTACGAGATTCCCTACTGGTCTCCTCTACAGCTGACAAAAACACGTCCTCACAAGTTGCCATATGCCTGAAACAGGCTGTGATCATGCCAGTCCTGGGATATTTATTGGAAGTTCTCTGACTTCCAGCAGAATTGGCAGAGGATGGATAGCTGGGGCGGGGGGGGGGCAAGTAAAAATGTGCTTCGGTTTCCAAGATGCAGAAGAGTTTGAGAGCCTAGGAGAGGATGGAGCACCTGCCATCAGCTTCAGCCAGCTGAAACGTGCCACACATTGCTGGCAGCTTACTGGGGATGAGGCTTCTCCCTAGTTTTTAGACGCTAAAGGTTTTCAGAATGGGGGGGGGGGGGGCATGTGTGTGTACGACCCTTCTTTCTTCTTCTCTCCTGAGATCCCCCCCACAAAAAAATACAATCAGGCCAATTTTGAAAGTGGTCGACAAAACTCTCATTTCCTTGACCAGCCAGCGAGTACTGTGGGACTCCCCTAGTTGACTTGGAAGAGACTCAAAGCCCGCCAGTTTCATTCCTAATTTACCGACTTTATTAATGTTTTTCAGCTCTAGTTTCTTAACAACCAAGTTACACATCAGGAACCTTGAGAAATGAGTAGACTCCCAGTAGACTCAAACATGGATGTAGAAGTGGTACGATTCAGCCGGTCAGGAAAGCAGCCTACGGGAGAACCAGTCACCCCAGAGAAAGTGAAAACCAAAGACGGAAGACCCTGCATGACGGTGAGGGGGGTCATGCAATAAAATTGAAAGTAATAATATATGACATGCTGGGAAACACTGGCTCTTTAAATAACAAAACAAAGAGTTTCGCCCATATCACTGCTCGCGAACGGAAGCGTGACAATACGCTTTTGTCAGTCGGTACGATCCCTTAACGGAGAGCCATTCAGGACCCCACGCGATTGTCTCCCCACATGCCTGTTTAAGCGAGATCTCCAGCCTGCACACTGGACAATTGTACACTTTGTGCCCTCTGGGGAAAACGGAGAAGCCCAGTCACAAAGAAACACGAAGTGCAGGTGTAATTGGGATATTTGCGGGCGTCCAGTTTCAGGGGCCTGAGTCAGCGACGGTGAAATGAAGCTGCTGAGAGGAGAGCAAGAGCTTGTGTGGAATCTACCATCTCCCGCCACCCCCTGCCCACCTCCTACGCCCATCCCATCCAACCCCCTGGCCCATGACACACCCAGGGCCTCCGGTGACGGGGCAGCTTCTGGTGGGGGGAGTATGAGTGACAAATGAGATCGATTAAAGTGTCCAGACGGGGCACCTGCCCGGGATTCGGGTTGCACCGAGATACTCCCTCCAGTTTTGTGTCCCTCCACCAGGATTCCATTTTCAGCCTCATCGCTTTCATGGCTACAAAGGGGAGGCTGTTCCCCTAATGGAGAGCCCTCAGAAAGCCGGCCTTATCCCCCAGACCCCGTGTATTATTAACACGGGGCCAGGACACGCGGGGGGCGGGGGGGGGATTCCCCCTCGGCCAATCTACCCCAGCAGAATTAACTGACCAAGGTGCACCCCCCCCCCACAACTTCCCAGGACCCAAATTACCTTAATTTGTACCAAATTTGTAACCCGAGCTCTATTTTACCAGCTCATTCTGTCACAAAAGGAAAAAATGAATATGACCACATTTGATCTTGCCAGCGATAGAGAGCGCTAAGCTATCGATTCGGTCGGAAGTGGGCCCCCTCGCCGCTTCGTACCGATGACAGCACAGTTTGTGTCTGTTGCCTACATGGATTAGCACATGGCAGCTTTCATGAACGGGGTGAGAGGGTGCCGGGAGAGGGACGCGCCTCGCGAAGGATGTGACATCAATTTGCGTCCTGCCCACTGCTAGTTTTCACACTCGGGCACAATAATTATTTTGCGGCCGTGCACAAATAATTCTGTGAACCCGACATCTGATAAAAAATCACTTTAGTTGTTTTTCCCAGAGCCGCTAATCTGATGCAGGGCCGGGGCAGGCCTAGGGTTCACCCCAAAATGCTCAAAACATACAATATTACAGAAATATTATATTTATCTTAATAATGTGACATCACGTTGATATCATTACATTTGAAATTTCCGGTAATTGCCGGGAATCGGATAGCGATTATTTCCACAGCTCAGCATCTTTCACAGCCTGTCCTAACACTCTCCGCTGTGGCTCTGACTGCTAGCATCACAGAGACGGCATCTCGTGTGAGATTATTAGTAGCTGAGGTGACATGAGGAGGCGAGACTCTGCCGGGAGCTGGCCGGGGCCGCCGGTAATGAGGCCGCATGGCTTCTGGAGAATGGAGGTGGCGGCTCTGGCTGAACTGGCTGGACATTCAGTCTTATGCAGCTAAAATATCGACAGACACGATTTACATTCCGTGCATTTGCGGGTCGCCGCGCCCAAACAAGCCAAAACGCCAAGGCTGTTGCAATCAGACAGCGGTATGTCATTTTTTTTGCAGATGTCCTCACAAAGCTCATTCCAGTGGCCATTCTGTCATAATTTACCAAAGTGAAGGAGGTATGAATAAGCGCATACAAGACCTGACTCCTAATCTGATAGCATACCTGTTACACTCCAAGCATTTTTGTTATTTGTAGAATAGCCCAAATTTGCCATATTTATATACGTACACAGTAACTTTTAAAAAAGAGCTTTAGTCACAACCTGCTCGCAAAGTTTGATGGCTGAAGAGGAAAAGAGTATGAAAAAACTATGAACATTTCATTGGGAATACAGAAAAACCAAACAATAACAACAACAACAACAATAATAATAATAATAATAATAATAATAATAATAATGCGATAAGCTGGCACCCCCTCCTGGGTTATTTTCTTGCTTATAGCTTCTGGGATAGGCTCTGCACCCACTCATAGCTTCCGGGATAGGCTCTGCACCCATTCCTGCAGATGGATGGATGGTTGGATGGATGAAAAGCAACAATTAATATTATTATTATTAGTGTTGCTGTTGGTATAGCTAAAATAACAATGATGGTGATGATTAGTCTAAAAATCAAACAAGGCCACTTGTAAGAGTGGAAGCCGAGGGGGAATCGGCCTCGCAGCCCTGTGTGTGAATTTGCTTAATAAGTACAGTGGCTGCTTTTCGGGGGCCATCCAGCAGGCCTGATTGAAAAGGATTGTTTACGGTAACCCTGTGATCAACCTGCCTGACAGCACACTATTACCCAGAATGACAAGCCGGCGCTGCAATTTGGGCTGAAAGGAGCGGGCCTCCAATCGGGCTCTCTGATGCTTTATTGATAGCCAGCCTTACCGTCATCTTCCTTCATAATTTGTTTTCAAGAACAGCGATTTACATTTCGGCTGGATAACACCTTTTAATGTACCGTGGGCATTAAGTGGGCTGGGGGGAGGGAGCAAAATATCCCACATCTCCGCTGGATTTTAAACAGAACAGCCGGGACCTTGAGTGAAGAGGATTACAATTACAATTAAAATCAGCAGCTTACATGTCCAGCTAATGATCTGCAATAACCCTTTGTGTACCAGTAAATAATTCGCCGCAGTAAAACACGGCATTGGCGGCCGTAAGTAAATCATAAGGCATCGCCTTGTGGACGTCCATGTTAATGCTATGCAGAAAGTGTTATTTCACTAAAGGGCACCAAACCTGAATGAAATGCAAATATAAGCAATTTGGGAGCCACTAAAAGGGGAGGGGGGGGGGGACGTGGTGGCCAGTTAGAACAAATGTGTGAGGTTTATTATGATGTTGAATAACCTCCAGTAAGATTAATTTAAATTGAGGCTGTATATGGACCCTAGGTGCTGTTCTCCTCTGTGGGTAGTGGGTGGACTCTCCTGAAAGCACAGCGTCTCTTTGATGATGGAAACCAGGCCTCAAAGGAGCGTTACCTCGAGGACTGAGCACAGCACAGTCGAATGTCCAGCGCGCATACACATCCCAGCTAATTACCCACCACTGTAGGTGTGTCATTCATGGCCAAAACTGCGCATATTTTTCTGCATAGTATATTGCACATTTTAAAAAGAGGAAATGAAAGAAAGATCAACGATCCTGTGAATAGAACAAGGGCTGTCTTCTGAACACCCGACTCCCCCAGAAATCTCCCTCACTGTCTCGCTCCGTTAGGACGGCTGACCAGAATAGGGCTACCTTCTCTGTGTCTTTAAATAAGCTGACCTCCCCCAGCCGTTTGGCTATGCAGAGAGACATGCCGTCACTTCTGCCTACTTTGGCATTACCTGAGGACCCTTGGGGGCCCCGTGCGGGTCACTCAGTGACAAGTGGGCTGACAGCAGACTTTCAGTGGCGAAAGGACACACTACATACTTCCAGGAAAGTCAAAGTAACTGACAGATCTTAGTCTCCTGCATGCTGATGACGTACCAACATTTAGTCACTACCTATGGTCATGATCTTATTTTCCTAAAAACTCCATTTAAATTAAATTCATTTAAATTAATTGGTAATAGTTTAATTTCCCTTAAAGTAAAGTTTAATATTAAAGCATTGATAACAACCATATAGTCTAAAATATATTTCAGATTTCTTCCACTGTTCTAGTCTAGTCAGTCATGTACAATTTGATTAATATGTTCAAAAGAATAATAATGTTTCTTTTAATCTATTGGTCACGTCCTGCAGTCTCCTCTCTCATGTGGCCCTGATGAGTCACGCTTGTTGCTTATTACCCCTTGTTAGTCTTCCAGTCTTCGTTAGCATAGTATTTAAGTGGCTGTTTGTCTCCTCGGCCCCAGGCCGGTCTCTGACGTCGCTCCTCCTGTCCGCCTCAGCCCCAGTCCGGTCTCTGACGTCGCTCCTCCTGTCCGCCTCAG
>JAODKN010000037.1:12468139-12480560 GCA_026774425.1 Petrocephalus zakoni
GCCCCAGTCCGGTCTCTGACGTCGCTCCTCCTGTCCGCCTCAGCCCCAGGCCGGTCTCTGACGTCGCTCCTCCTGTCAGCCTCAGCCCCAGTCCGGTCTCTGACGTCACTCCTTCGGTCCGCCTGTGTCCTTCCACAGACCAGCCATCTCGTTTTGACCCCTCACAGTCTTGTTTGTTTCCCTGTTCCCGTTCAGTTAAATAAAAAATATATATTTATTCAACTGACAGTCTTCGAGTCCCTTATCTCACACACCATAACAATATTAAATTAAAAAGCAAAATACGTTATTTACCACTCTGTATAGTATGGTGGGATATTTTATTTTAGTTGTGAAGAAACACCTGTCCCCGGACCCCTAAGCAGGATAATGTATGTGTGTGTGTGTGTGTGTGTGTGTGTCTTTGTGTGTAAAACTGTGTTTGGCTTTGTTATAGTTGCTTTTCATGTTCCATTCTAGATAAATAACCGCACATTTGCGCTCTTTCTCTGATATAATGATATTTACATAACTCATAGTTTATTCATTTTTACATAATTTCAGAAATTATGTAAAAATGCTTCCAGACTATATTTTCACTGTGTACAACATGCCAACTTGGTCATGCAATAAAAATAAGTTGATTTCCTGCAAGGCAAATAATGAAACAAATTTTTAAAATGGCCTGAATGTCACATGGGATTATTTAAAATCTTAATAAGCGCATATACCCTTATCTACATATTAAAAAATGGTCTGGCAAAATAAGCAAAATCATGTTTTTAGCTACATGCCAAATTGTTATTTTCTCTATAGACTATTTTATCCAGAACAAGACACCTGAGACGTGAAGTGCTTCTATCGGAGCCACTAAAGAGGCCGCTAACATAATTTACTTTTATTTGAGTGATTATATCAATTATTAACTCCAGTAAAAACCTGAGGGGATATCAATATAGATAATTCCGAGCCTACAATAGCCACTGATAACCAACCAACATAATATGTTCTTAATGAATTAGCTTGTTAGAAGATAATGTAACGAAAGCTATTCATGGTGACAAACTCCCAAAATTACATTTCATATGCCCATTATGTGCAAGCTAAGGGACTCTGGGTGATTTCAATTTTAAAAAGGGTAAGTAGGAGATTGCGAGGAGGGAAGAGACCATCTCCTGGCTCATCAGTCGCCTTTGTACACAGCCACGTGCAGAGCAGCTCTGACTCCTGCAGGAACTCCTGCAGCCTAGGCCACGTTACCTGTGGCCCTGGTGAATTTGGTAATTCATGTCTGCCTGCTAAACTGTGCTATAGTGTCGTGTATACTGTGGGGGGGAGTGGCCATCTCTGGGGGAGAGGGGAATCAAATGACCATGAGCATTGTGTTGGTTCAGTCCATCTGTTGGCTTTTTTCACCTGCACCATGCTATGTTTGCTTCTTGGTTTTCCCCTGTCATCTCCACTAAATCCACCAAACCCTCTGGTCTGGTGCCCTTAACGTGACCGTGTGTTTGTAGTACCTGAGTTTGATTTATGGAACTTTTATCTGTTTCCCCAGTTTTGCTGACCCCATTTCACCGCATCCCCACCAGCCTGAAAAGAGAATCCCCTGTCCCCAGTAAGCCACCTGTTCCATGCCCAGGCCCAATGTCACACGGTTCTGTTTACCGTGCCGGCCACAGCAATTCTCGAGAGTCAATAGCCGCACTGTGCCACAAATAAAGAGCGGCTTTCATAAGACAGTTAGGTCTTTAAACCTTGCCAGCGCGTCCAGGGAAAATATTCAACAAGCTAAAAAGTGAAATTCGATAAACATGCGATCATCAAATGCATACATTTCTCTTCAGGCCTTGGCGAAAGATTACACAGACTTGCACAGCGGTCATTCCTGCTGCCGTTGTTTGTCATGTTCTTTTTAATATTTAATACTTCAGCAGATGTACTCCAGCTCAGACATTCTATGGAAAAATGCCTCACTCTCATACATTAGTCCAAACAATGTTAAAAATTCGTAAGGGTATGCTAATTACACCACTAAGAGTCATCGGAATAATTTAATAAAATGACTTCTAAATGTAGGATTTCACAGCTGAAGAAATATCAGTACTTCTGTGCTAGTCTGTCGTAGAGAAGGTTAGCATCAGTTATGTTGCCAAATGAGATTAAAATCCACAGAAACCCTGACTGGTGAACTCACCAAAGCTATCTATAAAATGAATAAAGGGAATTAATCGATTAATAAAATGGATTTCCTTATCATGTTAAATTAAATAATATAAAGTCCTAGTTAAACGTTGAATGACCATTACAAATGAGTTGCTTCTCGATGATAAGTTTAGCTGATCTTGATTTAACAGTGGCTCATGGCTTTGGGTCACTCTCCTATTGATGAACCAGTGATGTCTGAAAAAATTTCAATTAATGTATTTATTTTATAATTTGTTATACTACTACAACTTTAATACATATATATTATGTATGTGTGTGTATGCATTCTGTGTCTCCTAGTGACATCTAGTGACCATCCCTCTTAATTATGATGTACTAACACTCATGACAACATGACAAACTGAAAATATTGATTCAAAATGATACGCTTATGACAATTTAACCTTACAAAGTTCATTTGAAGAAATTTGAATTCATTGCCCATCTAACTCATTTCCATTCCCCTAACTAATATGTATCATTCCTGCTCATTACAGCAGCAGCATTTACTCTAGCTTGGTGTCACGCATGTTAGTCTGTGTCACTGCGTTGTCTTCATACTTACGAATCGTAATCCATTTGAAACCGACAGAGGTTATACCAGACAAAAACAAAGAGCCTTAGAACCAGGGAGCCCGATGACTGGCACAAAACGAGAGCACAGCATCCTCTGATCTTAACTAATTGAAGGCTTGCCACGTAGATTTGGGGGGGGGGGTGTTCAAAAACACACTTTAAGACATTGTTTCACTATGGCCCACTCAACCTTTGATGTGCACCACTCGACGCCATCTGGGCAACAGGGCCAAAACTCGCGGGATCCGGCCACGGCTCTGCCAGATAGGAAGGGACGTCGTTCCCATTCAACAACAAGCAAGGACTCACAACAAAACACTTTTCATATTCATGACCGTCCCCATTCACTCAAAAGCCTGCCGTATTGTTCACGTTTCCTATTTTTACCTGTCTCTGACAGCTCACACATGCTTTAGAAGTGACCCATGAAACAACTCAGTATCTGTCGTATTTTCGCCATGCTTGAAAAAGAAAAGGAAAAAAAAAAGAAAACAAATCAAAAGCACAAAAGAACTCCAACAGCTCCAAAGTTTGTTTTTACTTTATTGTTGAAGCTTATTCCTATCAGTTCTATCACACCTGTTTCTGTGCCATCCACAGATACTCACTTATGAAACAAAAGCCTGTCAATAAATAAAACAGGTCTAGAAAACAGATGAAGAGTTGTTTCCTTTACAAATATAAATCTAAAGATAATTGTCATCATTTGTGTATTACTTTGATATCATAACTTCTAGAGCCACGTTTTTATGAATGTAAGGACAACCTTTGAGTTACGTACCGTTTGTTAAATAACAGCAAAAATATATTTAAAATACAAAAGCAGTGCCCTGCAGTGAATGACACTGCAGACTTATTCAGCGAGCTGTCATTTGCATTTTTACACAAACGGATCCAATCAAATACTACGACAGACCAGAAATATTTATTTTTTCAGCAGCCTCTAAATAAATGTGCAACGTGGTTGTAATAAGGGAGACTGAAATATCGTTATTGTGCAAGATTCGGTTGCATTGCATGAACACAAAAGGCTAAATGCTTCCTGTCTCAGAAAAAGGCCGCCACACTGCTGTCATTCAAAGCGATCTCAGACTCTCTTGGGATTATTTATACTCTGCTTTAATGGCTGCATTGTTTTGTCTTCTGTTAAGCGTATTCAGAAGGATTATGCATTTTTTTATCATCTGTACTTTACAAGAACCTGTTATCGTGGATTTCGTTAGCTAGTTGCTGAGGGAATTGTAATTTATGGGAACAGATAACGACATTGCATGTTAAATAATTATACATTTAATCACTGATATGAAATGATTATATTTTTGTCCAGATTGCATACGGGAGAAACACGCAGATTTTTTTTATTATAATCTGTATTAAGAGCATCTCTGTTGCTTGCAGTTGTGCGAAATAAAGCTGATTAACTGCTCGCGTGTTACACTGTAAAACGTTTTGCAAGATGTTTGTGAGTATTTAACTGCAGCATGAAAAAGAAAAAGAAAATGTTACATTGTGTGGTAGGGTGTACCAGTGTGAGGGCTGATTCTTCTCTTTTTGCTCCTCGAGGGATTTCGGGAATGAGTTCACTGGAGGACACAAGCACCCCGGAGCAGTCGTCTGCATTTCCTGTGAGAGAGAGACAGACAAAAAAGGAAGGGGGAGGGGGGCAGGTTACTGTTTGTACTCTGTGTTCTTCACTATATGAACAAACAGCAAAGTGGGTGTGGCTTGTGGACAAGCGAGTAAGACTGCCATTCCTGTGATCGGAAGGTCACCGGTCTGAATCCCTCAGACAGCAGAGTGGCTTTTGCTGCTGGGTCCTTGAGCCCGGGTCCTTACACCCCAAATTGCTCCTGGGACTTGGCCGACCCTGGTTTCCCAAAGATGTGTGCTGCTTTGGATCAAAGCGTCGGCTAAAGAAAGCAAATATTTAAATGAGGTTCTGGCAAAGGGAGTTGGTGAGGCGCTGTTTGGGTACGACGTCCAGTCAGAAGTGCTTTTCATATAGTCGCTCCTGAGGTCCAGCATGTCTGATCTACCCAGAACCTCAGGATGTGGCTGCGGGAATACTGTAAATAGCTTCTCGATGTTCAAGTAAAGAAGTTCACAGGGTCCGGAGTGGAACTGAGCTGAACTTGGAGCAGGTAAAAAGCAACTACAGGAGAATGACTGGTAATAATATCACCAGATCTTAAAACAAGAAGGCACATCTGCAGATGATAAAAAAAAACGCTTTACCTTCACTTCACTTGTCGTCATATTTCCTTCATTTTACTCCCCCCAGTTCTTTGTTTGTAAAGGTGAGAATATTAAAAAGTTTCTTCCTGTTTACACATTCGAGCTTCCTGGTTCACAGGACCCAGATGTCATGCCATCATTCCCGGGAGCCTGTAACCGGTACCTCTGGGTCCCCATCACATTTTGGGGAGAGGGCAGAATGACCACTGCTGTTTGTCAGCTCCCAACGGGCGTCTTCATCCCCTCTGTCATCGCTGACATGCACAGCACAGTAAATCGCTAGTGAGTGAGGAGGCTCCCGCCTGGGGAACTCAGCGTGTGCATCGCTCCTGTCACTCACTGCCCTTTTGGCTTCTGCAATCCAGACAGCCATATTGTGCAGGACGCGAACCATAACCAAGTGACCCCCTCCCCCAGCACCAGAGCTCTAGTACCATTGCACGACACGTCATGCTTTTTTGATTACTTGCACATTTGACACTTATTCCATGTGTCCAACATATTACCCAGCATGCACCAGGCTTGAACTGAAATGCAGGTATTACCCAGAATGCACCTGGCCCAACAGAGCCTACAATGTCTTAATCAAAAGCACAGCTTCTGCATATTGACTTAAAGGCTGTGGGCAAGAAATGGAAACACCTAGAGATTTAACTTTACTGTGAGCATATCCACATGTAGCTACAGATGTCACCCATTAAAACATATACAAATCTTATTGTTAAGTGGGACAAAGAGCCAATAGTTTCAAGGGGGGCTGTTTCCTTTGCAAAATCAGCTGAAAAATGCTGACGCTGAGCTCACCTTCCTAACCAAGGAACAGCAAGGCCTATATATTTTGAATAAAAACACTTAGACATGATAAATATATATATATCTAAAAGTATGATAAAGGATATTAAAGGTCATTGTCTATAAATTGTTTGAATCTTGAATCACTTTTGTTTCTTGTAACCACATCTAGGGCAAGGTATGATGCATGGATTATTGTCTGTCTCTGGTTACTGCTGGCAAATGTATAACTTATATATCACATCCAACACAATGAGTGCATACAAAATTCTGATATTTGTCTTTCACTTGCTTCCTCAGGAAACCAGCATGCTTGTTGTCTTGCAACCAGGTGGCTCTGTGGGTAGCTCTATCATCTCACACACCCAGAGATGGGAGTTAGCAACATTAGCATTAGCAACATTAGCCTCGCCATTCCTGCCCGGGAGCTCTGGAAGCACCGCTCAGACTCACTCGCAAACAGCGACTGCATCTCGCAAAGCGCAATTCCGACCGCAGCGCGGCCCATTCCCAGACACCCCGGCCTACACATCTAACCACCGCGTTTAGCTGCCTGCGCCAACTCCGCCTGCATTTACCTGCGTTAAAAAAAAAAGGTTAGCATTGTGTAAAACAAAGCCTAATGATGAAAGCCATTCCCTGTGCGACCAGCTACGCCGCGATTCGCTGGAAAGCCTCGCCCCCTTTTCTCGAAGTAATAGCGTGCGTGTGATTGGGGAAAAGGTGTATATAGTATAATTAGAGAAATATCAGGGTTGCTAGCTGCACCCCCAACCCCCCCTCCCTGATGAGCTTTATATGAGAGAGTGTTGTTGGTTAATTCTGTCTAACAGCGGTCTCTGTAATCACATACCCCCAATTAGTCTCCTCTGCTCGCGGCTTTTGCCGCTCTTTCTCTTGCAGGCCCTTGTTGCCTAGCGGCATAATTAGCTTTCATCTGCTCCGGCAAAATAGAGGAAAAGAGCATCAGTGATTGTGCTGCCACTCCAGCCCTCTACGGTAATCGCTGGCGATTTCAATCAGGTTAATTTTATCGCTGAAATGGGGGAAAATTGCCTCCTGGCCTCTTGTGCAAATCGGTCTATTCTTCCCCCAGCAAGCTGCTCACCGGTGGTGGGTCGCACCAGCCAAGCGTAAGTTTGATCGTAACTTTGGGTGTAAAGTGTACCTTAAATCATATGTTGGAACTAGCTAGTTGGAAACTGGCATCGTGATCTTTGTCAGTTGCGCCACCAATCAGTATCATTGTTGTCCTCCATGCTTTTTGAGTACTGTATGCTTATGTGGCATCTAGCCTCAGTAATATCCTCCCACAGGGGCTGTAGTTGTTTGGGATGGAAAAACACATTTGTTAAGTTTGGATTGTACATAGCTACCAATTTGTATTCTCTGTATTTGTGAGAAGAATTTCAACCACAGTTGAAAGTCGCAATATGCCACCACCAGCAGCGCGATGTAATGGTGATGGTAGACAGGGCAACTTTTCTGTGGGCAACTGCCAGCCAGGTGCGATAAAGGGCAGCTCGTCTGCTGGATCTGGATAATTGCAAAAAGTTTCCAACTGGTGATTGATGGTTTTCCAGCAGAAATTTGTAGCCCAATATCAATGGGAAGGTGCCCAAGCAGGATTTGCCAGAAACATTGCTCAAAAAGTTGACATCACCCTAAGAAGTGTTCACTAAGTACGTTTATCCAATTTGGGGTAAAATTAGTTAGTCATTTAATGTAGGTGTTTGACAGTTGTTTTGCTACGTGAGATGCTCAAGCTCATGAAATACAAATATGGGTCACGCACAACCACAGCCAATGTTAGCTGACTAGTTAGTTACACGATCTCTGATATTGGTATGCTGTTGCCTGTTAAAACCAAAAAAAGATGGTTAGGTTTTTCACATAACATAACATTGTGCTATTTTCAACACTGGATGTTAGGGATGCTGTGATCATATGCAAAACTGCTGGCATCTGCTGTTTAGGTTTACATTGAATATATTCAGCCATATTTAGCCATTTATCCAACACACAATTGAGAAGGCAGGGTCAGACAGTCCTTGGAGAAAGCGGGAGTTAAGGGTTTTGCTTAGGGGCCTAATGTTGAAATGATTCTGGCCGACCCAGGGATTTATACCAGCAATTTTCCCATTATGAGCACGGTGTCCTAACCTGCTGAGCTGCACGCTGCCCGAAACATGAGGGGAACGTGAAATTTAATTCCTTAAATTATAATTAAGGGTCTAAAATGTAAATTAATAAAATATACATGAAATTATAGGGAGGATGCATATTATGCATTGAATATTTAACGTTATAATAGAACAACATTATGGATTTTATTAATTTTATTGAGATTTTTACTTGATAAACTACCATCATTTGTCATCACTCATTTTATATTTTTTTCTGTGGGGATGGTCTGACTGCACTGAAATAACAATAACAATGACAGTTACTATCCATTAATAAGACTGTTCCTTTTGTTCACCTGCCTCTCGGGTGTGAATTAAGACTAGATACATTTGTTTCCCTATGTAACAGTGCGAGAACATGTGTGTAACTCAAACACACGCCCCATACTGTCATGTAGCTGCGTTTCGTTTCTTCACTGTGAGCTGCAAAAAAATACAAAAAAAAAAAAAAGGTTTGTAAGACAACTCTCCTCAAATAGTCCTACAGCCCAGGACACAGAACCTCTAAGCCTGGTCTAAAATGGCTGCTAGGTAGTAGACAGGTCTCTTAAATGATTAGGTTACATTCTATCTAAGTATTTTTTGACAGACGTGCGTGACGCTGATGCATCCTGATAAAATCGCCCTCCTCTTTCTCATTTTCTCTCCCACACACCTACAGCGAAATCAAATTTGACAACGGTGCGACCGCATTGTCGAAGATCTGTTCCAGGTTTTAAAAACTCTTTTGACGAAATTAATCACGTCGCCATAACCATCGCATAGATGTCAGGACGAATAAAGATGGGTTTAATATGTTTATTAGGGGACCTCATTGGCTTTTACAGCTATTCGACACAGTGCCGAGCTGACGCTGTAATTAATGCCGAACGCGCCTGTGCCACCCAGCCTCTCGGAGGACGTGTCACCAGCCTCCCAAAAATGTAACGCTGTGAGAATAAATGCAGGTCAATGCCACAATGGGGTAGCAGTAAGCGGCTGTGATAAATTTTTCCGGTGAACCTCTATCTCCTATTCCCTGGCCGAATACGGGAGTGAAATTTTAAAAGAGTGAACAAATCCCCCTAACCGAGACATCCACCCACCCATCGGTCTAAGCCTGTTTGGCAGGGAAATTGGGAAAGGGGGTTAAACCCCAGAAATTGCCAGCAGAAGGGATGGCTTTTGGGGGGGGGGGGGTTATTTAATGCCACAAATCAACACATCAGAGTAGAACGTCCTGCAGGGCCCGCATTCACGCTGGGCGACACATCGGACTGGAACCTGCTTGCCGGCCGCCCCTTCATCACAGCCACCGAGACGCGGGCGGGACCATGTGACTGATCCGCCATCGCTGCCCGCAGCCCAACTCAGCTGCTTGTTTAGGAATCTCTCCCTGAAAATTGTATTCCATCGACCATGCTCACTATCAACACACAATTATCTGACTTAATCATGTGGAACAGTAGCAAAATCACCTGAGGCTTAGGAACTAATGACATTCTCGTCTAACGCGCTTCTCTAAAATGGCCCTGCACCTGCAGCAGGAACAGGAAGATTGCTGAAGAAAATTTGCTTTCGTTTTTCTTTTTTTTTCCGTCTCCCCTCATGCATCCTTTTCTCTTTCCCTTCATCTTCTAGCCATCTTTCTCTACTGGTCTTTTCTTCCGCAATCTTTATTTTTTTCCACGCAGCAGAATCGTCAGCATTCAGGTACCAATATGCATTTCTTTTTCCATACATGTAAGTCTGTATGCTGATATGTTCGTTTACTATGGCCAGATTTTATCGTCCTCATGCCACAAACTATGATTCATAACTGACGCGCGGCACTCGGTAAAAACTCGCAGACCCAAATCGAACAGAGTACCCATTCCGATACACTTCAGGTAAGAATTCATTACAAAACTTGGTCCCGGACAGATTTTCCTTAGGATGCTTTTGAGTGCTATCTAATTACAGGGCAGGATTATTTTCTGTTTCAGTGATTAATCACAACGCCGCCCTCATGTATTGCAATATGTTGGACATCTTGAGATAGGGAGAAAATCAAATTGTTACCCTGAATGTGCAATGTTTATTCAGCAAGTCCAGGAGATTGACTGAAGGTAACAACAACAACAATCATGCCACAAAATAATCACGGCAAGATTGCTTTTTGTCACTGCTCTGTTTTGCAAGTAAGAACCTGGGGGGGGGGGGCTTCCGTTTGCGTGATGTAACAAATAGAGAGCCCTGCAAATTCTGGGAAAGAGTCTCCATCCCGATGTTATCAGTGACTCCACTGCTTCCAGTGGGATGGAACCAGTTCCACTTCTATGACCTAGAACAATATCTGCTGCATAAAGCAACCTGTCTTCTGAACCATATGACACATCCACACTACATAAAAAAATGGAATCTGCCTCAAAATCATTCTTTTCCGCTCCATGATAATTCAATTCTAAGTCTTAAGCTCATGTAATTTTTAATTCAATTTAAATTTATATATAACAATAAAAAAAAATGTGTGACTTAAAAAAAAAAACACTAATCCAAAATAAATAAATGCAAAGATTTGGGGCATATGTTGGAGCACATGTACGCTAGGAAGTATACGGAGACATTCCAAACATGCTTAATAGCCTCAAAAGATCCACGGGGCTTTCCTTCCAGGCTGCCATAATCTCCACTTTTTTACTTCTTAATAGGAGATAATAACAGTAGGGCAGATTAGCTTACATGTGCAACGGTGGCTTTAGTTTGATAATTAATACAGATTCTGGAAATGAATTTGGGCTTGGTGGGAGCACAAGCTCTGCTTGCCCCATGCCGCAGCTTTCAGCTCAGCAAGAGCCAGGATATGTATTTCACTGTCGCTATTGAAATAATCTTGTTTTTTGCGACAGTGCCAATTTTTCCAGTTAAAGCCTGTTATCTCGTTAAACGGCTCGTTTGATGGGATTTTGATGGCAACCGGATGTCTGTCTTACTCACCCCGAAATTAGCCCTGACACAAAATTAATAAAAAAAAAATAAAACAGAAAATGAAAGAAAAAAACATTTTGTATATTAAAGAATAGAATGCAGGTTGAGTTTTTGTAAAATTTGAACTGAATTTGCTTTTATTTGTAGCTTAAGTTTAAGGGCGTTGAGGCTCTTGCTGGAGTAAAAGGAGAAGTTGGTTCAACTGCAGATGTGCAAAACTCGGAGGCGGCCGGAAAGTGTGACAGTCCGAAGCGGCAAACCCGAAAACGATGACGCCGGCGTTCCCAGCAGCCGCCCCCGAAAAAGCGTCAGAACCAATCAAGCGCGTCGGAGCCCCTCGGTGCATCCGGACAGGCCCCCCGTTCCGACTGCCAGACTCGGCCCGACAGGAGCTGAGTCAGTGGTGGCACTGATAACTCTCTGCGTTTGAAACGGAGATGAAAGCGTCCGGGGATGAAAGGAAACTCCGATTTAATCTTCTCTCCACCCTCTCGGGCTCCCTCGCTCAGCGCACCATGACAGAGAGAAAGCAGTGACAATGAGGGGGAAAGGAGGAAAAGGGACAGGCTTAAGATCGTTTTTGTTATGGGGCACGGGAAGGAAAAGAAGAAGGTACATATAAAATATATAGTATGCATATATATGGATATATTCTTCTTTCCTTTCTTAAGTACAGTGTGTTAGCAATAGCCATTTCTGCACTGCAAAGGCAAAGCTCAGTGACTCGCCTGACACTGACACAGAGAAAAGGCCCTTCAAAGTTTTTTGACTGTCCACTCACATACATGTAGTAGATAGATATATGACGGTGTCTTTTCTAAAAACCAAGCATAGTCGAACTAAGATGTCGAGAAATAAAAGAGAGCCTAAGAGACCCGGTTTTGGTCATAACTCATTTTTTGATGAAACACGCAGTTCCGGTGTTTTGCCGTTGCGCGGCTTTGTGTGCGTACGCACGCAATAACGTTGCGCGGCCTACGCTAATACGCAAAGTGTAGTTCTGTCCCAGATGAGCGTAAGTAAGCATCCCTGCTGGGGCAGCGGCCTCCTTATGGGTACCCTGGTTGCACACGCCACGCATTTTTCTTAAGCTGAATGGACAAATTTAGGTGGGAATGTCAAAGCAGTGGTAAGAGACAGGGAAGGAGTAGTAGGGAGTGGGGGGAGGGGTAGGGGTTGGCGAATGCAGATAGGGATGGAGAAAGAGGTAATGCGCGTTTCATTCTCCACACAGCTGGTCCACGCAGATTGACAAAACCCATCACGCGATCCCCACTGCTAGGCACAATGCTGAGGGCCGGCCAGGCTCGATCCACAGCCCCGCTAATGGCATGTTTAACAGGCCCTCGTTGATCCCTCAGATCTTCATTAACCCTCACAGAAGTGGCAAGGGGGTAGGAGCCATAGGCCACCAAGCAATCACTAAACTCATTATGCAGACAAAATGGGTCGGCCAGTTGAGATACGGGTATTCGGGGGGGGTAGCTGGGCTGGGGTGG
>JAODKN010000037.1:12483538-12507650 GCA_026774425.1 Petrocephalus zakoni
CACGATCAGAAATCACCCGTTATAAAGTCAGAGGCGTGAAACTTTTCTTTACACCCGTAACTACCCTAATGCACATCATCTGGGGGGGGGGAGAAAAAAACATGGCAGTAAATAATAAAAGAAATAAAGGCAATACAAATCCCCCGCAGCTCGGAGCCATTACGTCCAAACCTCACAGATGTGCGAGGGCTGATACTGATGCAAACCTTTGCGATTCTTTAACTACGTGCAGCCCTCTGCGAAAGAGGGAATAAGAGGAGGATAAAAAAAGGAAAGAAAGAGCTTTCCTGCGACGGATAGAACAAGATTTCCCCCTAGTGGCGTTCCTGTATTTTGTTAGAGCAGCCGTGAAATTTGGTCTCCTTACACACTGGGGATACACACCTGAAACAATCACTACGCCGATGTTAAGCGTTAAGCACCAGGATGCCGTATTATTCTGTGACTGTACACCACATATACGGCAATTATCTTTTCTCAATTATTTTGAATGTTTTAAGCTTGTAATATTTTCCTGTCTAATGATATCACGAAGAACATATTTTGCCAGACCAGGGTGCCAAAAAAGAGCCATGTGTTAGCATTGTATTCCCCCAGTTTGTGGGGGTTCAGAGCCTATTCGAAAGCCACAGGCACAAAGCAGGGAATACCCCAGGCAGTATGACTTGCATTATGTTTTTTTGTTAGCAGACACTTCTATCCAAAGCAAAATGTGTTTCTGAGAAAGCACTGTCAGCCAGCAATCAGGGGTTCTCCATTCTCACAGGCCCAGTGGAGAAATTACTTTAAGGATTTAAACCTATGACCTTCCGGTTACAGGCATAGAGCCTAAGATGCCAAGACACACATTGCCCCACAACCCCACAAGCAAACCGAACATAGCGTGTGTCTGCCCTATGACAGACTGCCATTTTGTCCAGGCCGTGTCCTTTTTATGTGCCCTGTGCTTGATGAGCTCAACTGGTTAAGTGTCTTTGGAAGATGGATAGAGGGTTATTTTCCCAAGAGCCATGCTGAACCACACAAGTTCTGATGTTGTGTTACCAATTGATGGGACTAAAATGGCTGTTACAACATTACAGAGAACCTGTGACACATTCAGAAAAAAGTACATGTCATGCTGCTGAACTATCTTTCAATAAGGCTGTATGGGTTACAGTTGTTATTTTCAGTGGATTCACCTTTGCTTCAAACGAGTGTGTCAACTTGCCCCCTAGAGGAAAGGTAGTATGTAGAAAGATCTGGCTGTCTTCTTCTGTTTCTTAGAGATGAAAATTAGGTCGCTACGGCACAAAGATGAGACTCACCTTTTTCATTCACACCTCTCATAGTTTTTTCTCAAGAGAGAACACAATCGCATCTCATAGAATTCCCTGTCGAATCTCAAACAGTCCTCTGCAGAGCAGAGGACTCTCTCTGCCTATCACCTCAGGGCCGGCCTATATTGAAATGAGGTCAATTTCAATTACCTCCACTCCTGACACATGATAATCAGATATAATCAATTATTTGTGATTATCTCCCATAGGCTCATAAATGTCATTCACAAATGTCTCATCGTACATCTCATTCATCACCTTCTGTTTTATAGCCAGGTCTGTTACACACCTCCTAAATGTCATTCCCTATATTTTTATAAATCTGTTTTGTTGGTCCTACGTTTGCATCATCCTGTCCAAGGGTGGCATCTTCTTGAGTACTTTGCCACCAACCAGGACAAACAGAATGCTGGCAGTACTGCCGCATTCTCCTGCATTCATACCACAAAACAAGCATCACAAGGGTCACATATCATTATGAAGGAAATGGAAAATTCCAGAAGACAGAGGAAACCCCAGTAGGGAACAAGCCATTATTGGTGAGACAACGATATCTCATGACTGACCGATTGGGCAAGCCTCTGTGCCCTATAAAAATAATGTTAAAAACAACTACAGGTCTAATATCCAGTATAGCAATTCATTAAATACACCAGTAATGCATCTAATATGATTACGTGTTTTTAAAATGATCGTTTTAAAGTAAATTATATCGTTATTGATCTTTGAGGAGCAGGCTTTTTATAAAACCATAGCTGTTGATCCAGTACAGCTAAAAAGCCTTAAATAGCATATGAATGCTTTGTGGTTTTTAGGACATGCAAACTTCATATAGGCTTATGTCGCGTAATATAATAACAGTTAAATTGAAGGGAGATGGATTTTACTTAACACATTAAAGATAAAAGTGTAATCTCGTTTAAGCGTACCTCTTTTTAAATCTCAATTTAAAGGAAGCTCCCAGGAATGGTGGAACAGCGAGAAATGGGATAAGCTGGGAATCATAGATGGGACTGCCAAAAATGTCTTACATAACTGAGGAAATTGCAAAGATAGATAAGAGAAATACAAAAAAGTAAGCAGTGTAGCTAAGTACGCAGTACAGATGCTCAGATGTAATGAGAGGCTTTGAGATGTGGGACAACGTGACAAAAGTAGGCCTACTTGGCAAGGTTATTCGTGTTTCCATGTTTTTTTTTTTTTCGTCTGTGTGTTAATGTATTACTGAGTTACGTAAGCATTCTGCCTAATTAAATGACATTCCCAAACTTAAATAAAATGGATTTAGTTTAGTGTGTGCCAACATATTACCTATGCCATCATTCTTAACATATTAAGATATATTGTTCTGTAAGATAAATGATTACAAGTTTAATACAGTTATTCTGTGATTGTTGTAAAGGATTAAACTCCCCGTGCAGAATTAGAACATTTTTGGTTGCATGTAGGCTAAATGTGTCAATTTATAAGATAATGAAGGGTCTCGGTATTCAGCTTAGCCTTCATAAATACAGACCTACAGCTGGTGGTGTGACTTGTTGAAAAATACACACATCAACTAGTAAAAAAAAACAATTTGTTAAGTGAGTTTGGGTGACGCCGGGATGGAAGATGATAGATCCCCCTATGGATTTGTGTGTGTGTGTGTGTGTGTGTGTGTCTGTCTGTCTGTCTGTCTGTCTGTACGTGTGTGTGTGTGTGTGTGTGTGTGTTAAAGTATATATTACATTGTGGGGAGATTTCATGATAAAAAAAAAAAAACTTATTTTGACCTTTTTTTTGGTCCCCACATGGGAAACTCAGTTTTATATTCAATTGAATGCAATAAAAAAAAACTAGAAATGCCAAAATTCTTGTATATTGTTTGCTTATTTGTGGTTAAGGTTAGGACTGGGTAGGGGTTAAGGTTGTCCTAGTTGGGTATAGGGTAGCAATGAATGGAGAGTACTCACAAACACATAAATAGCTATTTTTGTGTTTGAGTATTTGTATAATACTTAAAAATAAAAAAAATAATAAATATTGACTGATTGCAAAATATCTGTGTCCTTTAAATGACCATAGAATATTTAAGTATAAACGTAGGCCTACACAGAGGTGTTTGTTCTGATTCCAATTATCCATCTACCAACCACCAACCAGGTCATGAGCTATATGGATCCTCACAGTCATTATTATGAACACTATCAGTATTAAATAGTATATTTTTATTCATAGTGTAATTTCACCAACCTGAATAACGTAACAGAAATAAAATACTATATTAAATTACGAATATATAATATAAAATATAGGTATTGTATAGATATGGATGAGTTACACATCATTATGACATATGCGTATTTCTTCTTTATGAATATGGACATAATTAAATATAGCTTTTAAAATAGTATTATTATGACATATTGGTATATTTATTAGTGTTTAGACAAAAATGGACAATAAGGAAAACATACAGTAATTTTTCATTATTTATTCAAGATCAAAACACACATGTTAAGTAGCATTTGAAATCCAACATGTGGAGTCCCAGGGCTATAAAGTACAAAATGATGGGGTCTTCTGGACCCTCTACATTGGGTGGGGTCGGTGTCCCATCTAGCCAACAATGTGACTCCTTCCTATTCAAACAGAACTGACATGAGAAATTGTGAATGTGAAATTCCTGCATAGCCAGTTGGCGGTAGTCACCCAGCTGGCATCTGTCTCAGTTACTGGCGGTTTTTTAGGTAGCCTATTAGGTACCCTATGCTTTGTGGAGGCGTGGCATTGTGACAGCAGAAGGACCAGTCATTGCACAATCCCCCTGGGGTCCAATGACAAAGGACAAAAGCCACAACCACTGTTTTGATTTGCCCAAAACAATCCAGAAGTATGACTAATGCTGAACTATACCGAAGGTACTAAATCTCCAAGTAGCACAAATAGCTACCTGTAAATTGCTACCAATATAACCATACAAAGCATTTGGGCGGAGCCACTCCCAGCTAAGGCAGTATTTTGTTCTGCTGTGATCTTCCAGCACACATTATAGGCGGGCTGTGTTAAAACAATGTGATTGGCACTACTGGTGAGCCTGTTTCAAAGCAGGAGGGCTAAAAGACTTGTGAAATATAAAAGCAAAATACTTAGAAGGTTCCAGTACAGTTCCCCTATGAATGGTCCCTGACTGATTCAAGGTCATTGACGCAGCAGGGGTCTCGGAAGCTATGCAGTAGCATAACACACCGGGTCACGTACAGTACCCATTGGTCTGATTATGCTCTCTTCAGCCTTCTGCAGCCTCCGCGGTTTCCATGGTAGCAGTCAGAGCAAAGGGCTCCACAACGTTCCATTGTCGCTCGCCTCCATTCGATTGTTGCTATTGTCTTCAAGGTGCTGGTGATGGGCAGGCCAAGGGCAAGCAGGTCTGGGCTGACCGCAGCCCGGACGGGAAGTTCGACGCGCCCCGTGTCTCCCCCTGTGCTCCTTCGCCACAGAGACGGTGGCATTTGCAGGCACATCCCACGCAGCTCCCAGGTTCCGCATGCCGAGGGTCGTAGAACGTCGCAGCAGCCTGGAACTGGGACCAGCATGAGGGTAGTCCAGCTCCACCCCTGTCTCAAGGTCTCCTGCATATTCACACAGACAGTAGTCAACTGCTACCTGAACGCCTCTCAAAATCGGGTTATAACCCAAACACCAAAAACCCCTAAACACTTTCAGGTACAACAAGAAGAACAAAATGACATAGAAACCAAAAAAAGTTAAACTTACCAGCAATGGGGTATCTCTTGGAAACAGCAGTGGATACCCATCTCCTCTGAGCAGGAAGGGAGAAATATCTCTGGGTGCTTGCTACATTCTGGAAATGAATGGAAAGAATGAAGTGAAACCTTCCCCGGTAATTAAACAGGAATACAACCCCGCTTTAAAGTCAACACAACACAAGAGCCCACTCCAAGTTTCCCTCCCGCACCTGGTGCAGGCCACCCCCGCCTCTCAGACTGCGGCGAAGACTGGCGTGGCGCCGAATCAGGATCTCCCGGGTCCTGCTCTCGTCGGGCAAGGCGTGCTTGCTTGTGTAAGACACCGTCTGATCGAGACACGCAGGCGCTCGGAATTATTCATCCATCATGAATATGCTCATTAGACGCTTAGAAGTAACAGGAACATTAAGACATAGGTGTTTAATTGAATTTAGAAAAAAGGTTGCACTGTTTGTAGGCCCGAAATGTAAAAGGAAGGAAAAGCCCTTAACGACTGCAACAGGAGCTGCCTATGAGAACAAAAACACGGTACCAGGCGTATAATCTCACGCGACATTCTATACTAATACTACTATGTCTTTTCTATAACCTCAATTTCAGAGATCGGTTTCACAGCTGCCCACATGTAATAGTAGGAAATGAATGTTGTCAAGCTTGTCTTCTGTGTAGCATGTGTCGGTGCCGCTGTAAAAGCACCCCTTCTCTTTGTCTGTACCTGGCTCGCCTCGTCTGGTAGTGGAACGTTTACACGGTCGCAGACCGCAGGCAAAAAGATCCTCAAAGTGACACAAAGCGTACTGCGTTTTTTGTATATTTACATAACATTTTAGGACACAATATAATTATGAGATGCCCCTATGGAGTTACAGGGAGTCCTAGCAAGTAACGTAAAAGATTCAGGAATCAGGAATTATCTAGCAGATCTGCAAAGATATGTATTTGTTTACGCCATATCTGTGTCTCCTCCGGCAGGGAATACGGCCGTGACTCACCCTCTGCCGTATCTTGTACATGTTCTTTGACAGGAGACTGTGCATGTTCCTCAGGTCGCTTGCCAAGAATTTCTTCTTCATTTGGGAAGCAGATTCCTCCTGACTGGCAATTCAGTCATATAAAATGCTAATTAATAAACGCCATGTATCATAAGCAGAGTGCCAACCTGCTAACGTTCAGCGGTACTCGTCTGGCTGAGAAATGACACAGAACCTCCTAGAACCTAGTAAGCGTGGGAACGTGAGGGCGACAGCGGCCATGTGGTAGGAAAATAGTGACTCACTTTGGGGTTTCGGGGGACAGCAAGTCGCCAGCTGCAGGAGGGTCCAGAATCTCCATCACGTTCTGGAGCTCTAGCTTCTTGTAGAGAGCTACAATACTCGACTCTGGTTGGTTGTCCTTGATTAAGATCCATCTGATGAACCTGTCGTTAAACTTCTTGAACCTGTGAGAAGGGACCAGAGCAGGAAACTGCCCATCCATTAAATCGGAAAATCAGATAACGCAAGCCGTGTCTGTAACAAGCACCTGGGAGTGCAGTTAACTGGAAGCAAAGCCAGCTGAATCAAGGGTAGGCAGTACTGATAATCCATTTCACTACACAGCTTTGACCCAGCATTCAAACTCACTTACAGATCCTTATTGACACCCAGTTCAGTCCATTTAACTGAATTTAACCACAGTCCTGCAATGGGATGGATGTTAAGTGTTCTACTCACACACCCGTGCTCCAAACTGGTGACTTTTTAGAAAATAACTACTTCTGTTATTTTAGCCCGTTGCTCATTGCCAGTGCTTGTGTTATATTACAGTAAATACTAGCCCTCCGTACTGCGCACATAACTGAGAAATATACTGTCCTGTGACTATTTCGATGTCCCATCTGACATTTGGCGACAGTTACCGTCATTTGCTATTTCCCAGCATTGCTCTAAAGCTGTGATAAAGGGAAGGAGGAAGACTGGGTAAGAGAGAGACCGTCACAAGAAGACCGGGGCAGGGATACCAGCAGAGGGCAAGAGATGATAACATGGGAAGCACTGACTTAACCTTCCCCAAAGTGATACCAGCGCCAGATGTTTAGGAGAGACAGGCACATGCAATCTTACACTCCAGGCCTTAACAGAATGACACTGAGCACAGACCTAAGTCTACACACACAGGTGAGTCGTAATGCTCTGTCCCTAGATATGAAGAATCCCATTTCGTAAGATGTAGCTAAAAGCAGCATCACAGCTCATTCCACATCTCATATGAGTAAGTCGTCGAAACCGGCTACCACCAGGTGGCCCATTACTTGTCTTTCCAGTAATGGTGACTCCACTGACCACAGATGTCCTCGATTCCAACAACAGTGTGCTCCATTACCTGTATGGGCATACGGGACGCGGGTTTTAGGGCCACCAAAAGTCAACCAAAAATGCAAGTAGATTTTTGAGTGTGAGTATTTGTGCAAACAGAATAGGGACGGGGAAGACAGGTGAGTGTGAAGATTAGCCCCTCACCCGCACGTGAATCTCGACGTTGATCGTTTCCAGATTCCAATTGGTCTTCCTCACATTTATGAATTCCATCAAGGGTCGGATGCTGATGCCCTGTTTAAGATCCCAGATGAGAAGCCAAATGAAAACCAGTGCTTACACTTCACAGAAGCGTGTCCATTACTGAGCATAGCCACCTCTGCTGTTGCTTGTTCAGCATTAGGCACGATGCTAAATGTTTGAGGGTGGTGTGGAGGTTTGGGGGGGTGGCTCAGTGGGTTAGGACTCTGTGCCAGGGCTGGCAGGTTGATGCCACTTTGGCTTCATGAACCAAACCCTTAACCTCCAGTTTGACCCTACTGTGGACTGACATCCCATCCAGGGTATCCCCTGCCTTGTGCCTGGGATAGACTCACTCTGACTCTGCACTGGTTTAGCAGTTATGGAAAGTTGATTAATTCTAGAGTTGCCACTGGATTTATTGCACATTAACAAATTCTAAAGCATCCATTTAATACAACTTGATTATTCTCTCAAAAACGCCAACAGATTAAGTAGTGATTAAAACACGCACAATGTTTTGAAGTACAGTGCATCTCATTAGACGAAGTACACACTAATCTTCAAGTCAGGCTTTGTCTTTGCCAGTCTGTCAGCACTTGGCTATGCATCACCTGGATGAAAGAGGTGAATATGATGATGGTGACGGTGGCCGTGAGGAAGAGTTTACGCCAAACGATGCTCTGAGGGAGGAGGAAGACGAGCGCGAAGCTGATGGCCCCTCGTAGGCCGCCGTAGGCGAGGCTGAACTGGTCCTTGTAGTTGAAGCCGATGGTGCGGAAGGGGTTAATGACGTGCATCAGCAGCAGGACACCTGGGAACGGAAGGAGTCGTGAAATAAAGGGGAACACGGACTCACCTTCAAACCCAAGCCTCTGTGAAGAAACACAGACTGTCCCCGACAAACGACTGGGTTCTGTTCCAGCAGACAGATCAGGGCATGTGCGGGGAAGGTCGGGGGCTGTGGCTGAACACCTGCCCGTTCATACCCAGACCATGCCATCTGAACTTGTGCATGAGCTTTAAAGGTACCGACTGCTCATTTCTTTAATCCCTGGTTGTATGTCTAAAAGGACGTATGTAGGAAGGATATTTGCACTGACTTTCAGGTGTGAGAATGAGGCTGGGAGACGTGAGGCTAGATGGTCATGCTGTCGTACAATACACATTAGCTAGCACAGCACTGCCGGCCGTACGACCGCCCGAACATTTTTTTATATACATTTACTTAATTTTTTAAATGAAAAACTTCCGTCGTATTTGGGGGTCACTGCTGCATGGGTTGTCAGGCGGGGACAGTCTGTTCAGAAACAGAGAACCCAGTGCAAAGGCAGGGCAACGGTCACATGACTATTTGCCACAAAGAGAAGGGATCGGTGACAGAATAAGTGTGACAGAAGAACATAATGTGGAATAAAGAAATAATGCAGAATAAACAAGCGATGGCGACAGAGAGACTGTGCTACACTGGAGTATCAGTGAAATACAACATGCCAGGCTTCAAAAAATCTGTCTTAGAAATGAAACACACACACGCACACACACTCATGCACTCACACGCACACACACTCATGCACACACACACACACACACACACACTTGTGCAAACAAGCACACGTGCACACACACACTTGTGCAAACAAGCACACACACACACACACACACACATAGGTGCACACACACACACATGCTTGCATTGTCACACACAAGCACATCCACACACACTCGTGCACACACTCACACACACGCACACAGTTTTGCGCACACGGCTGTTTACCCAGTACTCTCCAGACAAAGGCAAACAACAACGTGAACATCATGTATCCCCAGTTCCACTCGTGCTCTGTTGTAACGGTGACCACGCCCAGGAAGAGGAAGATGAGCGTCTCGGACACGGTGGCCAGCATCTTGATGACGTGGCGGATGGTCGTGCAGGAGTTCTGGGCCACATTCTCCTCCACATAGTACTTCATGGTCATGGCACAGGTCACGATACTGAATGCCGGTAGAAGGGTAAGTTGCTATTGGTAATCAGCGTTAGCCATCCTCCCACATAGTTAGGAGGGGGAGATGAGCCGGCAGGTGCGGCAGGTACTCACGCCATGATGCTGGAGATGGCCAGCATATCAGCCACTAGGTAGGCCAGGTAGCTGAACATCAAAGCGAAGAGCGGCTCGATCTGCCGCACCTTGGCTGTAAAGCGTGTGGTGAAGGCGGCCACAAAACCGAAGACGAAGCCCAAGAACAGGCCCCCCATGCCCACCACGAAGAAGCGGGTTATTCCCAGCAAGACGTCCGTAGACTCCACCTTTTTCATACCAGCCAAAAAGTTGAACATATCATAAAGCACCTGGGCAGGAGAGGAAAACATTTATGCAGTGAAGGAGGATAATTTAAGGTGAGCCAGTCCAGCTTGTCATGTAGTCAAGGATCTATTTATGGTAAATAACCTCATCTCATCTGATGCTTTTATCCAAGGCAAAAAACAGCAGGGGGAAGGATTATAACTGAGATGTGTTTCTTGGGATTATGCTCCACTCAATAAGCTACAGGAGCCAAAACAGCACTAAAGTTGAGCCTAATTTCATCTTGCATCTGCCAAAGATCATTCTCACCACAGTGACAGCATCGCTGAACAGACACTCCCCCAACACCACGATATAGAGCTGCTCGTTGACGCCGAGGTCCTCGAAGATGGACAACACAGCGACGGGGTCCACGGCAGAGATGATGGAGGCGAAGAGCAAGTTCTCCTGCACACTGATGTCCCTCACGCCAAAGAAATCGATGCAGCAGACTGCGTAGAGGGACATGCCGATTCCGATGGAGTTCCACAGCGTTCCCGCCACTGCTACCCACAGCACGGTGCCTATGTTCTCAAAGAATGGCCTGATGGGCATAAAGTAGCCCGAGTCCAGCACAATGGGGGGCAGCATGTACAGGAAGAAGACCCTGGATGTGAGCACGGGCGGGGGCCTCTCCTGTACAGAATGCATTATCCCACCCACTATTAGTCCAACGCCAGTCAGCAAACAAGTTTCCGGGATCCATACAGTAATCCTGTCATAAACGTTGAAACCTCAAAACAAACAAACAAACAAACAAACAAATAAATAATACATAATCAAACAAATCGACAAACAAACAAAGAAGCACCATTACATTAAGAGGATGAGCATGTTACTGACTTATTGACTAACAGAGCTTTCACATTGATTGTCTGGGATGTTGATGCACATCTAACGACACAAATACGCAGTCACCCTAATGCAACAATAAATGCATTGCCGCTTACCGATTTTGGCAAATGACGCGGAGAGAACCCACAGCGTAATCTCCAGCGGCATCTGTACACGGCTGTAGTTCACCGTGAACACAGGCAGATGCCCTTTCTGCGGGTCTGGGACAGCCGGCGTCCCCTCTTCTGTGTCTGTCTGGTTCCCATTTGACAGATACCCCCGGGAGAAATGAACTATCCAAAAAATCAGAAAAACTGCACCGCAGTTCCTTTTAAAAGGATTGTCCATTTGCATCAATGTAGAGTCGATACGCTCCTAATTAACTTAAAACTAAACTTGACAAAAATGTTGTAAAGGTATTCTACCAGCTATTTCGAAATTTAAAAATTTTAATGCAAGTTTAAATATATATATTATGTTAAATAAATAGCATTGCAGGCACCCTTTCTTTTAACCGTTTAAGACGGTTCCTTTTGCATAAAACTGATAAGTGCCTGTTACGCACCTGTCTTAGTGCAGAGTTCACTGAGAGTTCAAGCGCAGTTTCGGCGTTATTACCTGAGGAGCCGCTAAGCCACACCCGTCCTGGGCGGGACGCCGCAATTGTCACTTTTTGAAGAACTTCAGCACATTCCGGTCAACCAGCAAGACACCTTAGATTTGATCTCTTTTCAGAACACGGGTATTTAATTACATCCTTATCCTTGTTGGGCGATGTGTTTGTGCTGTCTGGTTGTCGTGCTTCTTTTTACATCAAAAAAAGATTTATGTCTCTATACGTATAAGTAGATAAAAGTGATGTTTTGTTTAAGGAAGGTTCTCCATAGGATCTAAGCGTAACTGATAGCCTATCTGAAGATTGTATTGCTGCTAATAATAGGCTATAAAGTTCATACTTAAATCTATGGGGCGCCAAGCGTTAAGCGCTCATTTTAGTCCGCAAAATACATTCAGTGCCTCAAAAAGCATTATAATGTATAATATATATAATGACGTAAGAATTATATGATGAATCAGGTAATGCCTTGCTGCATTTTGTCCACAGAAAGACAAACTCCTGTTACATTGTGTCTATGAAAGCATAAAGACTTCATTTTCTATTGAGCACAGAAATCTAAAGGGGGCATTAGGTAGCCAGTTGACCTTGGACCCCAGAGGTTTTTTTTTCTCCCTGCTTGGGGGCTTTGATTCCTCTCCTCTGTTGTCATCTGTCTATCTTTCTTTCATTGCTTTGTCTTTCCTTTTCCCTGTTTTTGTATTATCCTCTCTAAATGAAGTTGTAATCTATCACAACACACCCATGTAAAGCGCCTTGGGCGACTCTGTTGTGAAAGGCGCTATATAAAATAAATTGAATTGAATTTTGTGCATAGCATTGATGTCAGCACCTTGCAAGCAACAAGAAGGTCATTTTAACCAAATAAGTTAATTTTGTGTACAAAATGCATTTTGCAGATGAAATGCATTTTGTCAACTAAATAATTTAATTTCATCCATCTCTCCATCCATTTTCAGTGCCCCCTTATTTAGGGCTACCATGCAAAGCACATGACCTTAGGTATAAAGAAATCTGTATTCAGGATTGGTCTGTTGCAAGACACACCCCCACTCACAAATACAAATCAGGTCACAGTTCAGCTCAACAGCATGTGTGTGGGAGGAAACCTGAAGGCCCAGAGGAGTCTTAAACATGCAAAAGGGTGGCCATGACAACGCTACAGCCTGAACTAACCAATCACATTAAATGTAAAGCGGGGAATGTTTCTGCATGCCAAAATTCTTCTTAGATTTTGATCTGGCTAAGGATATAAAATATTTTGTGATTCAAGCAATGGTCAGATATACTGACAAGAAGATATATTCTTTGCTTTAAATACACTATATTGCCAAAAGTATGGGGACACACCTCTAAATCATTGAATTCAGGTGTTCCAGTCGCTGCCATAGCCACAGGTGTGTAAAATCAAGCACCTGCTTCTACAAACAATTGTGAAAGAATGGGTCACTCACTGGAGCTCAGTGAATTCAAGAGTGGTACCGTGATAGGATGCCACCTGTGCAATAAGTCCATTTATGAAATTTCCTCACTACTAAATATTCCATGGTCAACTGTTAGAGGTACCATACCAACTTTATTTATAAAGTTCAACCCACACTGGACCAAAGTTCTGTACAGAACATAAATAGAATAGCTACAAGACATAACTAAAAAGCTAAATGGAAGATACAAAAGAAGTAGACAAAAACATTAAAAATATGAAATAAAAGTGAGTAAAACAAAATAGTGTACATAACAAAGTGGAAGCAATTGGGAACAACAGCAACTCAGCCACAAAGTGGTAGCCCACGTAACATCACAGAGCAGGGACAGTGCATGCTGAGGTGCACAGTGTGCAGAAGTCCCCAACTTTCTGCAGAGTCAATAGCTACAGGCCTCCGAACTTCATGTGGCCTTCATATTAGCTCAAAAGCAGTGTGTAGAGAGCTTCGTGGAATGGGTTTCCATGGCCAAGCAGCTGCATCCAAGTCTTACATCACCAAGTGCAATGCAAAGCATCGGATGCAGTGATGTAAAGCACACCCACACTGTACTAGAGCAGTGGAGACGTGTCCTCTGGAGTGATGACTCATGCTACTCTGTCGGGCAATCCGATGGACGAATCTGGGTTTGGCGGTTGCCAGGAGAATGGTACTTGCCTGACTGCATTGTGCCAAGTGTAAAGTTTGGTGGAGGGGGGATTATGGTGTGGGGTTGTTTTTAGGGTGTGGGGCCAGGTCCCTTAGTTCCATTGAAGGGTGGTAATCTGAGGCCGTCCATCCGCATTGACGTGTGGACCATCTTGCCTCTCCGGCATGATGCCGGAGACACTTCATCTGTACTTCATGGTTGAACATTCTAAGGTACGCAGACTGGGGAGTGGCCCTCTGTAGATGGGTACACCTGTTTTGGTCTGCGTGCTTATAACGGCTGCCACACTCAGGGAGTAGCTGTTGGGTGCTCCTCCCAATGGTGTCCAATGTCACACCTCTCAATGAGCGTATTATGAGACTCAGATTAAGGCACTCTCTGGGTGCCTTATCTGTTGTCTTAGCGTATTCTCTGACGGCGGTGAGTGATGTCTCGATGAGAAAACTTTGCTCAGTGGTTGATATGTGTCCACGGGGTGACACTTCTCCGGTCATGGGTGACTTCAATGTGACCACTGGCACTGACCATGCAGGCTGGCTATGGCCTGGGGGGTCTCTAACCGAGTTCCCGAGGTGTTTTGTCATGTGGTGGGAGCAGCAATGCACTTTACCAGTACCTGCTCCCCAACCTGACCTGTATCAAAAGAGCACAAGATGGGAAAGCATTCCAACGTGCCTGTATTTGTACAACTGACATCATTTACTTTCATCAGTATTATGACATTTCTATGTTTCAGTGTTAGCAAAAGACAGATATGTGTTGGTTCGTTGTTATTCAATCTCTGCCCTGCAATCAAGGCTATATTTAATTGCTGCATATTCATTGAATTGTTACTCATTAAAGGTTTACCTATTGTGTTTCATAGAAGTTAAAAATTATAAATGCCACAATGGGTATGTTTATGAAACTAAACCAGTTGAAGGTCTTATACTAACTTGCTTGTCTATACCCAGGCAAATGTAGTTATTAAGACTAGAAAGTCCTTTAGCTTTCTTAAGAAAATGTCTACAAATAAAAATACAAACACCTCCTTTTGACAGATCTAAGAAAGGTAATGCTTTCAAAATAAGTTACCCGAATTTGGTTGACAGCTCAATCCTGGAATTAAGCGACCAGCATACATAAGATTGAAACCCAGCGCTCCCTAGTAGAGTGTTCCAGCGTTTCTGCTGTCTGCTGTTTGAAAAATACCAAATTGGTACCACAAGATGGTAGCATGGTTATATTTTTAATCCAGTCAGTAGCGGATGACATAATCGAAAGCGTTATCATGCCTTGTGAGATATTTTTCTAAATATAGCTTTTTCTGTTAACGTGCTAATTTCACACTGTTGCGTGAATTAACTTTCTGGAAAATGCAAATTTAATTTTCTGAAGGTTTTTCTGAAACCTTTTATTAATTTTATTAATGAAAAATTATTCAGGGGAAAAAATACAATACCACAGTATTTTTTAAGTCTATAATATGGTGTGAACTTGACGATTAAAACACATATTATTCATTTTGCCGGCGCCGCCAAGCGTAGCAGCCGTCGCGGCGGATCGCAGCGTGTTCCCGTTACCGCAGGTCAGGTGCTCTTGGGCGTGGCCTTCGTTGTGGGGGGCGGGGCCCGGTGACGACTGTGTGACGTCAACGCGCGTCACCGAGGGGCGGGCAAGTCCCGTGTAAGAGCAGAAGGGGATGCATACAGCGAAATGGCTACGGATTGAATAAAAAGCGGAGCGTGGCGAGCCGCCGATATGGAGCGTGTGCCTGAGCCCTAGGACTGTAAGTGCCTGTCGTAGCGGTGACAGTCTGGTCTGGGAGACGTGCGGGTGGTCTGGGGGCAGGCGGCGGACGGCTTTATTCGCGGCGCTGTTTTCCGTAGTAAAATCATTGCAAATCTGGAACATGAGTCCGGTGCGGCGAGTTAGAGCAGCGCAGATCTGTATTGTTATTTTTATCATTGCCATTTAGTAGCACCGTTATTAATCTGTGACGTGCTCGGTTTGTGCATTTGTTTATGCCGGACTCCTTAGTATTATTTTATATTGCACGCAATGCTGGTATGCTGGAGATGATATCGCAGATATATGCGGTATTGAGAAGTTATTTTCCCCCCTCCTTGACATTTTTATTGTGAGCCGTCCTGCACACCGAAGGCTGGCCTTTGCAATACTGCGGAAATGCTACGGTTTCGGGAGACTTGCAGTATCTCGGGCTGGGGCCGATTGATTCTCCAGCTGTATCCGTTTGCATGATGGGGATGAATCGCGGGGAATAATTAGCCGATGCTTTGGAGTGTCAGGGATGCGCATTATGCAGAGCAGGGGGTGCGCGGCGGCTGCGCGATGCCCCCGGCCACCCATCTCTCATCTCTCTAACACCCCTCCGGAGATGATAACGCACCGACTCTAATATGTCGCCGATTGCATTTTTATACTGGGCTTCGCTTTCCTTATTGCGCCTTATAGAGGGCTTTATAATGTTGATTTAAAATATACAAAAATGCATAAGTAAAAGACTAGTAATTTAAACAGAACTCGGCCTATTGCAAAGCGGGATATACGTGCATTAATGCTTGCAATACTTGTGAGTCAACAGACGGCGAACATCAGTTAAGACGTACTCCACTAGAGGAGGGGGGGGATAAAGGCAAGCGAAGCACCTGTCCAAACTCATATCTCTTTGATATCATCATCCAGGAGGAATATACCTGAGAGGTAATTGGGTGGAGAGATCCTCACGTGACGGAATTAGGCCAATAGGCAGCTGGTGTCAGGTGTTGGAGCGTAAGGCTGCCGGTCCGGGTTCGAGAATCGGGGTCAGCCGGAGTGTGGGTCCTGCACGGGGCTTGCGCAGAGTACGGGCATCCTTAGTGGGTCACTCCTCTCCCTAGACGGGAAACCCAGAATTGTACATGCGCTTAGAGAAATGAGGCTAGCCTGAGAAATGAGGATGGCCTTTTTAATTCCGGTGCCAGTCTCTGTGTTATCACTCGTGTCCGTAAAATGTTGTTCGTCTGCTTGCCCATCAATGAGACGCCGTCCCTATCTCAGACCCAGCAATGCTGGGTGAAGCAGTCAGGGAATCCATCAAGGACCTCAAGATGCGGCAAAGACGTCCTGGGATCACAGTCTGCCCCTGAGTTTGAGGGGTGAGCTGTAGGGTCACCTGTAGGTAATGTGCGGGACATCCACCTACGGCCTTCGTTGTCTGCAGTAATGGCCCGTTTCGAGGACTGGGGGAGCAGAGCAGAGCCATGGCAGAGAAGTGCCTTTGGAGTCGTCAACATAACTGTGACTGAGTGTATTAGTCAGGCCGCTGGCCCGCCTATAAAATGTTTGGCACGGTCAGCGGCATCTCATCGCATGCAAAAGAAAAGCTTCTGAGTTGATTACAGGTTTTAAATTACTGTATATCGCATAATTACTCTTTATGGATCAAGTTAATGAGCAGTCCTATTATATGTATATATTTATTATACATGGCTCATATAATCAGGTTTGTGTCGGAATGGAGTGACCGTTTCTAAGCAGCATTAATATATATGGATATTTGAATGTTTTATGCTATTAAAAATAGGTGGTGGTGGTCTATTTCCCCATTGCTATGCAAAAGGTTATGTTTTCTGTTACATTATTTAAACTGCATTCAGGCTAACTTTGAAGGCCAGTGGCAGGGTGAAAATGCATTCTGGGGGACACTAAAATAAGATTTATATATATTTTTCTAAATGGGTGCAGCTAGCGGGACAGTAGACACTGAAAGGAGCGAGGATGAAGCTCCGCCTTCTTGTGGAAGGTGCACACGTGCAGTGGCGCTGAGTGCGGGGGCACCGGAAGGCGCAGGAAGCCGCGGAGCTGCGGAAACGAGGGGGCGCGCCCTCCCTCTGCTTTGCTTTCTCAGATACGGGCGTGAAGCCCCACACATACGCACCTTGCTTCCTTGTACAGTCACACCCCTCAAACCCGCCAAACATGCTCCTCTAAACGGGTCTCTGTAAGCCCCCTGCATCCCCATTACCACGTCTCTGACTAAGGCGGGATTATATGATTAATGAAGGCCCCATGCCTTCGCCATTTATCTAGGTGTGTGCGAAGTACTGGGCTCACGGCCGAATCTGATGAGTTATTTTATCGCAGCCTGAGGTTCTGCTTTACAGTGGGTAGGTCTGTGTCATTTTGCACTGTAAGTGACTTTCTGCTTTATCGCTGTGGTCCTGCATTATGTTTGAAGGCCGATGCCTTCGCCAGGATTAAGCATCAGCGCCCGGCCCACGTTTGCTACGATCGAGTTCTAACATGGTCATATGGCAGGCTGGTAAACGGGGCCTGTCTCTTGGTGAGGTGAGACTGTGTATTTGTGACCCTGAGGTTTGGGCACGGCTGCGGTTGTCTGGGGCGAAGCACAGGTGCGCTAGTGTGTGCCTTAAACCTGTGAACAGCAATGATGAAAGGGTGCTAGTCTGGAGATGTGAATCCCTCTGGTTCTGACTGGCGGTGTTTCATCGTACATAACTTTATATGTTGTGTGTGAATATGTATGTGTGTGTGTGTGTATGTGTATACACACACCATGTATTCCTGTCATTATGACAAACAGACTCAGGAACAGCTTCTTCCCCAAAGCAATAACCACACTGAACTCACACATGCACTAACCCCCACACAATCTAACCACCCCAATATATTCATATCTTTTCCCCTACTCTCTCATAAGTGCAATGCCTGCACATCAGGTGACTGTGCAATATACACTGTAAATTATTAAGTATGTGCAATATTTGTTTTCTTTATTATTTGTTGCTGTAATACTTTTATATATATATAATTTATTTCTTCTGTCTGCACTGGAGAAGATGCTTCAATCTCATTGTACTTGTGTACAGTGACAATAAAAGGCATTGCATTCTATTCTATTCTATTCTATTCTATGGGGACACTCCATCCATTCCTATGGGCATAACCCTGATCCCAACTTAACCCCTACCCAGCCCTAACCTTACCCAGCCCTAACCTTACCCAGCCCTAACCTTAACCATAAGTAACCAAACAAAATATGAGACGTTTGGCATTTTTAGTTTTTTGATTGCAGACGCAGATTTTTATAAAATTGAGGTTATCCTTATGGGGACCAAATAAATGTCCCCACAAGGTAGAAAATAACAGATTTTTATCACACTGTCGGGACATTGGGTCCCCACAATGTAATATAAACATGACCACACACACACACACATATATAATATTATTTGTGATTGCTCTTCCAACTCTGAACCACCAACCTTCCAATCACAGACAGTGTCCCCACCCGCTGAGCCACACACACTCGCTTTCTGTTTGTCTTTCCACCTCCTTCTCCCTCCTGGCTGGTGTGTGCGTGTCTCTCTTTCCCTCGCAGACCCACGGCCGGCAGGACAAATCACGCTGGGGTCACTTGGACAGCAGCTCCCGTCCCCCATGAGTCACCAGTGTGACAGTGACCCTGGGTGAGGAGCTAAAGAGTCTGTCCTCTGCTCGCATGGTCCCGTCGCTGTCTGGCGGGTCAGCCCCCTGCAGCCAGACGGGAAGGTCGCCGTGCTCCCGGCTTCTGGGGCCACGCGGCACCGGCGGTCTGCTGGCGACGAGCGATGAATCCGGAATTCCCGGGCACTTGGGAAATGCATGGTCATAAGTGCCCTGTCGCTATGGCGACGCTCGTTATTCGTTAGCCATGGGCTGAGAGTCTGAGGCTGAAATGTTTTTTAATTAACTTTTATTATTCACCTTTTGAATGTTTTTCTGGAACAATTTTTTACCTGTACACACAGCTGGGTACTATGGTAGTTAGGATGAAGCCTACCACATTTTATTGGGATTTTAACAGGAAATCTCTGGGGTTTAGCCTCCCATTTACCTCCAAAACTGGGGGCAACTCAGGAATTTGGGTCGGAATGTGGGGGAGGCCCTAGGACTTTTGCGGCCCGAATGCATGTGCCAGCAGCCCCTAGTGTCCTGCCTCTATGAAGATGATGCTTCACAGTGCCTCACAGTCCATTTAATATATTCAAGTATGCAAATGAAGCGCAGGGCCGTTAGCTGGTCCCCAGCACTCGTGCTCTCGCACGTCATGTGACCCGAGATGAGCGGCGACGCGTCTTCTCACTTCAGATTCTCACCTCTCTGCTCAAGAGGAAGAAAACTCAGACGAGTCTTTGCCTCCCCCCCCCAGAGTTGCCACTTATTATGAATGTTTGGTTTTCTGCATGAAATTAGGAAAATTGGTGCCGTTTTATTTTTACATTATTATGAATTATTTTTTTAAACATGCCATTGGGAAATCAGAATATCCTAATGAAAAACAGGGCATTCTGGGTAAATTACATTTATATGGTTGTCAGGGCATCAACTAAATGGAATTTAACAAAGGGAAAAAAAACATACAAATCATATATATTTAAGTTTTTAAGGTGCCAACTACTGTCTGAAATGTGATGCATCAGTATGGTGTTCTTGCATTACTTCATGAAAACTCCATTATTTCTGCAAGGCGCATGATAACTAAAGGGTTGCAGTTAATTTCCCTGCACGTCTGATAAGCAAACGGCACCAGGATGACGAGCCGGTCTCCCAATGTGACCGTGCAGATTTCCACAAACCTCTCCGACTCTAAACGGCACCAGTCAGCAAATTCCACCAGGCTGAATGCTCATCTGAGCCCATTATACTGTATCCTACAGACTTCTCGCATCTGTCTAGCGCGAATGCAGACTCGGGGTCAGATTTACAGCACAGTTTGCACTTGGCGTGCTTTTGATGTTGTGGTGTACGAAACGGTGAAACCACTGTCCACTGAAAGCAGAAGTAAAATGATTTTAGTTGCAGAACGGTTTCGTTGCGTGTTTGCAGCTGTGTCTACGGAACCGGGCTGGTTGACGGGACCAAGCTGGCGTTTGGTTTGTAGTCTTTGACAGAGTAGCCAATCAGAAGCAGCCCTGTAGAGGCAAGCTCCACCCTTTTGATCTCAATAGTGTGGCTCAGCTTCCCCCCCCACCCCCCTCACTTGCTGCGATGCGCTCATTCCACAGGATATGATACGCAATCACGGGGGGGGGGGGTACTTTCTGGTTCTGCTTCAGTTTTGTGGAAGTGTGATTGCAGGTGAAAATCTTTTTAAAGCGGGCCCATGAAAGCGGCTCAGCCGCTGAGCCACTGTGCGGCTCTGCCTGTAGCCTAGCCCAGCCGCTGAGCCACTGTGCGGCTCTGCCTGTAGCCTAGCCCAGCCGCTGAGCCACTGTGCGGCTCTGCCTGTAGCCTAGCCCAGCCGCTGAGCCACTGTGCAGCTCTGCCTGTAGCCTAGCCCAGCTGCTGAGCCACTGTGCGGCTCTCTCAACCCAAGTCTAAGCGTCTTTCCACATAGTATTATAGATAGTAGATGCTAAATATCGGATTTTGCTGCAAAGATGTTTAACTTTAAGAATTTTTTTGCTGTGGGGGCGGGGTTTGATTACATATGGGCTCCAGGACCCCCGTCCCCCCCCCTACATGACCCAGACCAGGATAATTGACCAAAAGTGGATGGGTAGGTGGGTAGATGGATGTAAGCCCATGTATGGATTGCATAATTACGTAATTATGACAATGAGCCACACGACCTGGGAACTTTTAGAATTTTTTTTTTTATTCTGGCTGGCAGGGACAGAATGCCCAATAAGAAATGAAAATGGAAATGTGTGATTTGTGACATTAAGGAGACCACCGGACAAAAGGCACTCACAAATCAAATGCAGAACTGATACACTGGGGCCAAATGCTGTTAAAAGAGAACCTAGGGAGAGAGATGGAGTTCATGCCCCCTACCGAAACACACTTTGCTAATAATGACTTTTATCTGTGTAGTAAATGATTTATTTCTTGACGAGGGCTGGAATGAAGGCCTGCAACAGCTGATGGACCCTTCTGTTACTGTAAAAATGATAAGCTTATCGTTGTCAGCATGGAGAAATATTTATTTTGGTTGTACTGAGAATGTTATTATATAGAAATGTACCCATGGTATTAGATCAAATTTATTAGGAATAGTCAGCTCTCCGGTGATGTCATCCATGGTAACCAATCAGAGTACAGTCTGCATTTCTGTGCATTGTCCCTATTTGTGTGGTCACTGTCTTATTGAGTCAAATACTTCAGACTGCCCTGTTCTTCCCCATGAGTGTGCATGGCTGAGAGCATCACTGATAACCTTGATGTTGTGTGACTTTTTGACACAAGTCAAAAGTCCGTACACATGCACTGAAAATCATTCAGTTTTCAACAAGATAATGTCCCTAAGCACCCCTCAAGGTTACAGAACTTGTGGAAACTCCTTCATTACTGCTGGAGAAGCATTCCAGGTGGCTGCATCTGGCAGCTGGTTAAAAGAATGCCAAGAGTCTCCAAAGCTGTCATGGAAGCAAAAGGGGGCTGTTTTGAGTCTAAAATTGTAAAAAAAACTTGTTTGTTGAAAATTACTGTTGAACATTGAACATGTTGAACATTACTATTAGTTGTAGCAGTATTTGATATGTATTGCTTAATTGCCTCAAGGCCTTTTACTACAGTGTAAATAACAAATCTGAAATGGAGACACATGCATTAAAAACAGGTGTGTCCCAATATTTTTTGCGATACCTTTTTTTGATCCCCGCGGGTAAATTGTCGTCTTCTCACCTCCCCCAACCTTGCTCTCTGTGAGGGCAGCCACCTCGAGGTGCAGGGAGCTGGAGGTTAAGGGCCTTGCTCAAGGGCCCACAGACATGCCTGCTACTATACAGTCATTGGGAGTAATCTCTAATCAATAGAGAATAGCCGGGTTCTATCTGTGTAATGGATGATTCATAGTGCTAATTTTATCATTGAAAGGGCTGCCAACTAGTTATTGTTATTTTTTACACTTGGAGCCTCTGTGATCACACACGCGTGCAGAACACGTTTCCTTCCGGAACCTTGGCACAGCCCAGCTGACAGGCTCGTGTTGCAGTGCTGGGCTCTGCTGGGTCACTTTGACACAGGCGGCCCGTTGGCTTGGTCCTGCCAGGGCTTCCGCCGCTCGTTTTGGACCCTTCTGGGAGGGTTTGGAGCACAGGTGTATTTACCTCAGTTGTGGTCCGTCTTTAAGCCATCGGTCGGGGTGGTTTGTTTTTAAATGCCCGTGTGATTGGCCCCATCAGAGCTCCAGCTCGTGTGAGGCAGTGCTTAATTCTGGTCGTTAATTAAGTACCTCTTTATTGGCTGCTTTTGGTGTCTTCAGGCTCTCTTTCAATACGGAAATACCTATATTATTCATCCTTGTTACAGCAGCCTGAAAATGATGGGCGAAGCCATGTCCCTATTGTTCATGCCAAATTAACCCTTTCCTGTTACCTCGGGGTAGGGTGACCACCTGATCCATGTCGGGGGGGGATGATTTGCGCTATGACAGGTTTTGTAAACGACCATTTCGCCCATTTCAATTAAAAGGACCCGGATTTCACTGAAGCGCTGAGTTCCTCCTGCGTGCTGATTGGTCAGTCTCCTACAATCATGCATGTGTCACTAATGTTAACGTGAAGCAGAGGGATGAGTCTTTCAATCAAGGAAACAAACCAGTCGAGGGGCAAGAAGAGCTGGACTATTTAGTCGAGCCTTTCGGGGGTCTTTCAGTTCTAATGTTCTTCGTAAAACCTGAAGTAGCTGATAGTGTCCCTCCTAGCATGGTCGCACTGCCTCAGGGGTCATACATGCGTGTGTGCTGTATGATGGGTGGCGTGAGGCATTCTTTTGCACACACGACAAGGCCGGGATCACGTTTCCCTTATATGACGTTTCTGCATGGTTTGTTTCACTGGGAAAAATCCTGAGAAACGGCCTTTTAACCTTGAAGAACATTCCTTCATCTCAGCGTTTCTCCCTTTCACAGCAAACGGTGCCCCTTTGCTCCGTCTGCCCCCCCCCCGATCTGCTCAGCTCCTGTCCCGACCTCACCGCTTTCCAGCGTGGAACCTTCTTCACCTGAACCTTACTTACCGTAAGTTAGTCCACGCTCAGATGTTCTATGACTGCAGACATGTGACTGCTTGGAAATTTCACCGGTTTCCCTGGTGACTGGGGCTAATCTATGGATTAATGTTCTGGATTGACCCGGAACGTCCAAAGATTGATGAAGGTGCCGACCTGTTCTCCCTCCCTGGGGCTCTGAAGATCTTAAACATTAATATAAATGCAACACCATCTTTTATTTCTGGCTTTATGCAAAAAGAATAAAGACCGATAAAATCTGGGTGTTAGCAGTCAACTGAAGGTTTAGAAAAGTGGGTAGACTGTTATATTTAGCTTCTTGAATGGTTGGTGTCGTATGTGATTGGGTGTTGCTCTGACTAACTATGTGGGGTACATTCGTCATTATAGTACATGTGGGCAGTGGTCCCCTGGCTGCTCTTTTTTAAACAGTCTGCGTGAAAGTCTTTGGCTTATAAAAAGAATTGTGTGGGAGGCAGATGAGGGCATGTATTTGGGGAAAAAAGTCACTTTCAGTGTGGGTTTGTTCTGTAGGAAAGATATCTTCTGGCAGGACAGAGTTGGTATCGTGGTTCTCCTCCCCGTC
>JAODKN010000037.1:12515467-12531257 GCA_026774425.1 Petrocephalus zakoni
GCCTTCGTGTCCGGTCTAGAGAAGCCTGCTTTCATCCTCTTTGTACCTGTGCATATCCGGGGGCAAAGATCTCTGCACACTTATTTTTAACACTTCTGTCTTGAAGACCTACACATGGCATTGCATGGCATCAAGTCAAGGTTCAGTTCTTCCATCGATCTTCTAGCTCCTTATCCCAGGCAGCACAGGTCACACAACAGGGGTGAGCCCTGAATGGGATGGCAGTCCTTCAGAGGGCAAAGGTGTATCAGTTTAGAGAGACAATTCACCTATCTGTTTGACTTTGGACTGCAGAAGGTAACCTGCCCAATGCTAGGAGATATAAACCCCAAGCAGACAAAGTGGGGGTGGGCTTTGTACCCCCAACCCTGCTGGTTTGTGGCAGCAGTGGCCTCTGCTATGGCATTCTAGTTCCTCATCAGTTGATTTCAATCCAAGGTTGTTTTTCTCTATGATCTGTGCTGTAGCTAGTGGTACCCGATCCCAGCCTGGTCACAGAACAGGGCGTTGAATTGATGGGGTCTTCAGATGACTTGGGACTAGGGATGGGCATAATTCATCGATTATCGATTAATTGATCGTTAAGAATTTTGTCGATCGAGTGGAATTTTCATTTATAATGTTCTTGTCAACCTTCCCATGAAGCAATGCAACGCATTTCACTACGGGGCAGCAATCAATACGTAAGTTTGGTGTGGGAAGTAAAAAATAAGTTAATTGTAAATATTGCAAACCGTATATACCTACAACACAACAACATCATGTACTATTTTAACAGCGCGTACCCGACCCTGATTAATGAATCCTCCTCTCAATCTACCATCACCTCGCGTCAGTACCTCTGCATCCCCGCTACTTCAGTACCTGCAGAGCAGGTGTTTTCAGCAGCGGGACTGACGGTAACTAGGCTGTGTTCACGTCTCACTCCTGGGCATGTGTCACGCCTTGCCTTTCCGATCCTCCTGTGTGCCACGCCCCCTCGTTATCCTCGTGTGAATTCCTGCTCTTCCCAGCTGTTTCTCGTTCGTGTCATTAGTGCTGTGTATTTACGTCCGCGTTAGAGTTCGTTTCCCCAGTCCGGTCATTGACCTCGTTACGCTGTTCTGTGCCATTCCCTGCATGTGTCAAGAATAAATCTTCGTTCACCTTACCTTTCCCGACTAGGCTTCCCCGCTCCTCATGCTTATATTTTTAAAATAAAAATCAGTAGGCTGGCGTGAGTTAATTTTATAAATAAGTGTATTTGAATGTGGAGAGTTTTAGCTCAAAGCCTCAGGCACCACTGCCTATATGAGTGCTGTTTTTTGTTTAAACAAGGCAGTTAAGATTTATGGAATATTTTTTGTTGATTATTAAAGATTTCATAATGGAAAAATGGCTTTCTTGTATATTCTGTATTTTCTATCGAAAATTATTGTTGTAACACTGCTCAGTCACACGGAAGTTCCAAGGGAGTACGAGCCTTTCGATCGTTGCCATAATGTTTTATTGTTTAAAAAAACACAAGAGCAGTTTAACATGCACTCGTCAGTTCTTTGTTACTACCGAAAATGTTCCATCTGCAGAAAACCTTACTTCCATGCGCACTCGCTGCTCGCGTTTCTTTTTACAGTATATCATAGTTTTCCGTTCGGGAAACTGCAAATGCGTACAAAGGTACTCTGCATAACAATGCACAGAAACCCCCTGCTTGGCGGCAGCTATCCTGCACGCTACATTATATAAAAAAATATCATTAATCGGTAATTGATCGTTAATTTTCCCGATTATCGATTAAGAATTTATTCTAATGCCCATCCCTATTTGGGACAGTCTTCCACTTGTCTTTATAGTATGAGGCAGTGGGACTTGGTTTGGATGCCAACTTTGTGCCTGTAGAGTATTTAATGAGGCCCATCTGACCCTGATGAGATCCTTCACGCCAGTAGGATTTAAATAGGGTCAGCTGGAGGGGTCTTTGGCTGCTGTATCCATGCACTGCGTTACAGGTTATTCTGTTCAATGTGCTTCTTCTGTTTTATTTTGGCGCTTTCATGGCACACAGTCCCCGTCTTATATGTAAAGTGCTGCACCTCAGCTTGGGCCAAATGGCAGATCGCTACCCAATTATCGGCCACGGCAGAGCCGAAAGCTTTCACTCGGTGGCCAGTTACTCGGTGTTACCCTACACGGCGACCAAGACCCACGTCATTGCCGTTGAGGATTGACAGGTTGGGCTTTTGGAGCTACCAGCACACCACATCTGTATGCATCTGTTGTTTTTGCACTCGTCTTCTCCCTGTTAGCTTTAACCGGTCTAATTTATTCTGTCATTAGCAAACTGTTCACTGCACCATCTGCACCAAACGCCAACCTTCTGAACAGAGCTACTTGCACCTAGGAAATAATGAACAGTAGATTTTTCCGACCCCCGGTTGTGGTCTGGGGGTGCGGGGGTGGTTAACGGACTTATTTTGGACTAAGAATGATGCTATCGGCTGGTTGGCGACCACTGGCCCGTACGGTGTGTGAACCCCAGGAGGGCGGCTGTTTCTGAGATGCTGGAACCACCATCTACAGTCATTTCATGTTCAAAATCAGATGTGGGCTGTGGCTTTGTGGGTTTGGACTCTCTGCCCGTAATCGGAAAGTCGGCTGTGTTCTCACCATCAGGCCTTTGAACATGGCCCTTAACCCCAATTGGTCTGGAGACACTGACTGACCCGGATCTCTCATTTGTACACTGACTTGGGCTAAATGTAAGTAATGTAAGTAAATGGTAAATCACCCATTTCAGCTGCTTAAATGCTTAGTCGCACTGTAAGTGACCCTGTCTGTTTGCTGTATACAGAACAGCTTAAAAGCAGGTTTACAGTTAGATGGCAAGAAGTATACAGTGACTGCATGGGGAATATATGGTTGTGCTTTGGCCCTTATGTGTCCCGTTTTATTTTATTTTCAGTTTTTCATACAGTACTGTGCAAAAGTCTTAGGCAGTCAAAGGAAATGTTTAAAGCAATTAATATGTGTAGTACGTGTGCATTGGCTCCAAACAAAAACACAATTGATCATTACAACATATGAAAATTACGAGTATCACAATAAAAACTATCAGGGATATCTGCTGTTCTCCCAGAAGTCACTGATATCTTGCCGGGGGGCTAGATGAACACCGCTTCAGGTCCCAAACCTCTCCTCAGGGACATACCAGGCATTCCATGTAGTCATTAAATTTCACCACCAGCTCACTTAATTTAGTTAATTAGTTAATAACTCAATGTGGCATTGAATACCCTGAATACCAGCATACTAATGGTCGAGTAAAAAAATACATGGGTATACATGGGATGTTTGCTGCAAATACTGGGGTGACTTTAGGAGAGGTTTTGAAATGGCTAAGCTGAATCACTTTGTCATAAAAAAAAAACCATAGTTCTACACTAACATGGTCATTTAAACATCATTTTCTTTGACTGCCTAAGACTTTTTGCACAGTACTGTATGTCTAAAACACCACACTGGATGGAAATCTGAATGTCAAATTAATTTATTTTTATTCTTTAATAAGGGTCCATCCATCCATCCATCCATGAATTTTCTGTACCTGCTTGTCCTATGCAGGGTCGCAGCCGTGTTCAGAAAATAACGGCTTTTGAGTTGGTGAAAGAGCTACTTTCCAGCCACACTATATATCCCGTTTCAGCCCCAAATTTTGCAGTTTGGAGAAGCTGTTTGTGTCAATGAGCCTAAGAACCTAATTGGACTGAACCATATGTGAAATTTTTTTGCAAAAAATAATATAACTGACATGAGAAATTAATAAGAATAATTGACATATGGACCAAATGGAATTTATGATCTGCGTCAAATAAGTTTGTGCTGCTGTGAGCAATGCAGGCACTTCTTCTCTGTACTGACCGTACAGAATCCAAAATATTTCCATATAACACATGACTGATGTCTTTTTGGTGACCAGTTCTTGTTCGCGTTTCTCCTCCTCCCTCATTTTTATTGAATTTCTCACAAACGCACCACACTCCCTTTGAGTGAGACCGACAGCAATGACAAAAATTCTTACAATTGGCGCGGAGAGTGAATGTGGAATTCATGAAAAAGCAGTGGCACTAAACTTTGCCCTGTTTTTTTTTAACATATACTAGATTTTAAAAGGAACCATCTGTAAAAAATGCTGTTTCCTATGACAGAGTGAAAGTGTTATAGCGTAACTTATTGATAGTCTCAACTCAACTGACTGTCAGGGTCCTTGCAATGTCGTAGTTGCGAGTGTGATATTGACATTGCGCATCGTACAGGCCTGCTGTCCAAGAAGCTGGCCACTGAGGGCCCTATTGGGTTTCTTCTCTCAGGCCTCAAGTTATCTGCTGTATTGTTTTACAAGGTAGAAATGTCCTTCGGTCGGCACTTCCTACCCTCTGCAGACTGAGGCGGGGCCTTGACTTTAGTGCTGCCCTGCAGGTGCATGTGTGAACTTTGCTCCACTAGGTCACATTGGTCTTGCTCTTGTCTCGAATTAAGCGGAGGTCTCCAAAGCCTTGGTATCTTGCAGGCCCACTCACAGTCGGGACACTGTCACCTTCATCTTGTCTTTCCGGGACCGAACCGTATGGCATCACGTCAATGTCAAAAGAGCGCTATAACTCAAGGCGAAGAATATAAACCCGCTAGTCGTAAACGTAAATATCCCAGTCTCAAGCAGAAATGTGAAGCTCGTGAGTGCAGGAAGGACCGCATGCCCGCGATTCATGAGTGTTTTTGCCTTCTCAAATGATTTTTGTCCTTCTCGATTTGATGGTGCTCGGATTTCCACAGCTTGAGGGCGGGCTTATAGGCCACCAGGTGCCGTCAGCCAATAGCATTCACTGACTGAAACCGCCATGAGCCTGCCCCCGATCTGTCAAAACTAGAACGCAAAAATTTCATTGCAAACATAAACGGCAGCCCAAGGTAAATCACTCGGCGTGCGAGCATAATATTTGAGAAGGAAAAAGACAATCTGAGCGCAGTATTTTGATACGCGTGTATGCAGTTCTTCTTTCTGTGCTCGGGAGCTTCACATTTGCTCTCACAAGTGCGATATTTGCGCAAACTAAATGCTAAAACTTGCAGGTTTATATTTTTCATGTTGTTTCATAGCCATCTAGTTTTGACATTGATGTGACACCCTAGAACAACGTATCAGTCTTGTTGGGGTCAAAAAATGAGTAACTCTCATAATCGTCTTTTTAACTCTGGAAAGACCTCCATAATTTTGCTCTGTCCATCATCCCCACCCGGGTCGACAAAATCTACGGAGGCAGACCACCTCCAGTAACCTGCTCTAATCATCCTCACAGATGGAGACAGATGAAGAATATCAAAGGCCCATTTCACCTTATCGTTGTTTTCCTTTTACTTTTTTTTATAAATGAAACTTAATTGAAGAAATACAGCCCCCAGATTAAAAAAGCAATTTGCTTGTCATTATTCTGTCTTTTTCCTTTCATCTAATGTCAAGGTGACAGGTGTAGCACAGTTACATATTTTTGATTGATTAAACACAGACTGTATGCTGTTTTTTTTCCCCGACATTTGATATTAAGATGCTGTGAGAGAGAGAAACTGAGACATTTCTGAGATAATTTATCAGCCTGCATCAAACGTGTCCATCAAATTGGCATCAAACATCCAACAAGTAGGGAGACCTAGATTTCCAAACAGCTCTGCATCGCTTAACGATGGGGATGCATTCTGAGAAAGCGTCATTAGACATTCTCATCATCGTACATGAGATCTCATCAGAGAGTGTACAAACCTAGATGCTATAGTCTACTACTCACACCCAGGCTATATAGTATAGCCTAAATAACAATAAAAATGCATTTATCATTATCAAGTACTATATGCTGCATATAATAGTATGTCCTATACTTTTATATTGCTGACAGCGCAGTATGTTTGTTTATACCAGTATCACCACAAACACGTGAGTTAGGGTTAGGGTTAGTGACTTTACAACATCACTAGGTGATAGGAATTTTTCAGCTACTGTAATCTTATGGGACCACATGTGTATATGCTGTATGGTTGTACAGATGTGTGTGCTTGTAAATATATGCATGTACATGCGTTAAATATACCCTCTTACCAAGGTCACACTTTCACACGGCACATCTGTGAACATCTAAGAGCTTCTGCACCTTCCACTTTCACCACCCCCACCCAACTGGATCTCAGCGGGTGACAGAGACAGAAATAGCACTTTGTGATAGTCGGGCCCCCCAGCCTTGGAGGAAATGGGTTAATTGCTCATTTCGGACACAGCAAGCAGAGAGATGATCGGCAGACCCCGGGGAGTCTTGCAGAACGGGGAGGATGTGTGAATGGCCTAAGTTTGGCACCACGAGTGAAGGAGAAAGTCAGAACAAACCGTGGCCAGTAAACATGCAGGTAATCTTCGTCCGTTTCTTCGCAATCTAAAGGGTTCCTAATGGCTCATGGTGAGATATTTGACTGTTGTTATCCTTAAGCACTCACTTGATGTAGTGCCTGATGCTAGGGCAGTGCTTCTCGTTTGGGTTAGCCTCTGGACCCTTATTGAGGAGTTAAGTCACAAAATGGGGAAGGGGGGGGGGGGGGTGACAACGGTAAAAAGACAAAGAAAACTCATGCCCTGTGACCCACAATAAAAATCAGTCCACGACCTAACGGTTGAGAAACACTGCCTTAGAGCCTCCTAGTGCACAGAATGCACTAGGAGCACCTTGGACAGGCAGTCCGTCACAGGAAACACCATAGACAGGATGCCAGTCTGTCACAGGACATTTTGGACAGGACGCCGGTCCATTACAGGGGACACATTGGACAGGATGCCAGTCCATTACAGGGGACACTTTGGACAGGATGCCGGTCCATTACAGGGGACACTTTGGACAGGATGCCGGTCCATTACAGGGGACACTTTGGACAGGATGCCGGTCCATTACAGGGGACACTTTGGAGAGGACCCCAGTCACACGCGATGAGCGAGTCCATCTAGCTGCTCATCTAGCTGCATGTTTCTGGCCTGTGGGAGGAAGCCCACGTGCGGGGGTGGATGTGCAAACTCAACACGCGCTGAGCTGACGGCGGGAAGCAAACGCACAAGCCTGGAAACGTGAGGCTAACGTGCTGCCCACTGAGCCAACAAGCCAGCCAATAGCCATATTGTGATAGAAATGCCAAAACAGAAGCAGCAATCCTACTGTCCAGCTTTAGTATTTCTGGTACAGAGTGCAATATGTCAGTGAATTCTGTTCTCAGCTTTTGCATATATCGAGGTGCTTTTTTGTGAAACTTTCTCATAGTACTTACAGACTGCGGGAGGTTTTAAAACTTAGTCAAGAGTTTTTCTTCCTGCAATAATCCTGCCTTTCTGCATTGTGCGCATTTGGGCCGTTTGTGATGTTTCACTGTAATCGCTCATAACCTGACTGCATTACTGGCAGGAAATCACTGCAGACTCGCACAGCTGAACCAGAAAATGAATGAAAATATTCACAAATGAAATTCTTTTCGGTCTTGTCGGAAATTACTGCTCACCAAAACGTCCTTGGCAGTCCCTATGCTGGATAAACTGTCTTGTCAACACTGGACGGTATGTTTATTTTTAGCGCAAGGCGTGCTTCTAGAACATTGTGGCAAATTAAAATGGCAGTTTGTTGATAAATCCATGTTGGATATTGTTTCTACAGTACTCGTGACTTTCCTGTTGATTTGGCTGTAAATTTGCCTCCTTGGAGACGCAAGGTCACTATTTCCTAGTCAAATGAGGTGGTCCGTTTATCAAATAAGATGCTGAGTTTCCCTTTGTTACTCGAAACAGGCACAAGGATTATAAGGGGAGGAAGATGAGTCCGATCACACATTCTCCTTACTATATTCTGCAGCAGATATCAGATGTGTCCATGCAGTAAGGCTGCGTAGGAATATCAGGCCCTCTTGTGTCCTCTAAGTGCTCTTTTCTGTTTTGTTTACAAGGATAATAGAGACTCTGTGAAGCAGTTGAGTAGGAGAGGCTTTCTGTGTTGAGTTGGGCGGTATTGAGGGACTCGAGGTACAGTTGGGATTGTCAGGAGGAATGTTCCCCCAGCTTTTGGAAGCCCAGGACTGGTGTCTCAGTCACTCGTTATGCTCTCATTCCTTATTTGTGGGCCTTCTCTGCAGGTGACTAAGTGAGGAGGGGGATTAAGCAGAAAGGAGGCTGACGTCGCGTCGCCCGGCTGCAAGGCCCCGGGAAGGACAGGGTCCCGACGGAGGAGACTGTTGAAGCATAGGGGCGCCCTGCATGTGTTGGGCTTCTCGGCCACTCTGCTGATATCACCATCCCCCCCAGCCCCAAACCCTACGACGCCAAGATGTCTGGCAGAGAGCACAGCGCCCGGCAGCGCCCCTGGTCTGTGTACCGGGCCAACACCTTCGACCTCTCCTCTGAGATGCTGGGGCTCACGCTGGCGGGTGAGGAAGCGGTCGCCTTGGTTACCGATTTGACACATCATATAAAGCAGGCCTTCAGCTCTCGTTTCTCCTGTGCCGTTCCTTGCAGGTGAAAATGAGTCTGCTCATTCCCGGTCAACCGGGAGTCGTTTTCCGTGCAAACCTGTTCTTTCTCTCTCTTGCCTTATCTCTTCATCTGACCTTTACTAGGCGTTCTCCGTGAAGATCTAGTAGCTTGATCGAAGTCGATGGAAACTGGTTTCACCTGTTTTCTCTTTGTGCTGCAGGGAACAGCCAGGACCCAGATGAGCCAGTGCTGGAGTTCAGCCTTGGTGAGCGTAGAACTGATCCAGCTGGTCAAACAGACAGTGGCTCCAGTGTCTGCCTGTTAAGATTAATAATGCCGTTACTAGCCGGATTTCAGCTTATAACCTTGGTCACGGCTTCCTAAATTACCACAGTGCAGTGTCCCCATCTTGCACCCATGACAATGAATACTGGCATGTCCAAATTTAGCAGCACACCATAAATTGTATCAGAGATCTACAGGAACGTTCGCTGCAGCCACTATCTGAGAAATGTACCCTTGTCGTGGCCATCTTATGTCCTGCCATGACTGGAGGATGTGTGACACTCTGCATTAACTCTGCACTCTTGTCAGATTCTGTATTTTCTGGTGAATACCAGGCATATTTTCTTTCTATTCTAAGGTCCAGGTATGCTTCCTTTACTAGCCTGATGCCTCTCTGTTCTCAGAATGTTCTCAATGGCGTAATTCTGGCCAGTATTAGGCTCTCGCTTTGTTAGAAGTTCTAGAAGCTCCAATACTGCTTATGCGCATGCGTACATGGGCTTATTCATGTACATGGGCTTATGCATGTACATGGGCTTATGCGCATGTGTGCATGGGCTTATGCATGTACATGGGCTTATGCACATGCGTACATGGGCTTATGCACATGCGTACATGGGCTTATGCATGTACATGGGCTTATGCGCATGCGTGCATGGGCTTATGCATGTACATGGGCTTATGCGCATGCGTGCATGGGCATTCATCAGAATCTCAGCTTGGCCAGACTTTTGCCTGGTCGACTCCTCGACAGCACATGTATTTGGAATGTGGTATTTGCTTCTAAATCTAAATAAATGTAAATCATATCTAAATAAAATCTAAATAAATAATAATTAAGTCCCACAGAAGGAAATAATCAAGTAATTAATAATTAGGCAACACCCCCTATCCAACTTAAAGAAGTGGCCCATCCCTCTGGTTTCCTGCCTGAACTGTCCTTCCTTCCTCAGCCTGCAGTGAGCTGACCACCCCAGCGATGGACCGCAAGCCGAACACGTTTGTGACCGTCAGCTGCACCACGCCACCTCAGGCCTTCTGGACCAAGCACGCCCAGACTGAGATCATAGAGGTAAAGTCTCCGCCTTCTGAGGTTGCACGTCCCTCTGCAGATGCTGATGTCACTCAGCCGAAGAAATGTCCATTTTCTGCTTAAACCGCAATTTTGTTCTAATCTTGTTGTTAGATGCTGGTCCAGATAACATTATTACAGGTGTCCCTTCTACATCACTGTGGGTTAGGGGCGCACCTCCGGCCAGGGGCTTCAGAGGGGGTGGGGTGAGCCAAACCTCCAAACCAGCACTGTAATTATATCGTCTCAATTTTATGAATTACTGAGCTCTGTGCTTGTCGTCTGCTCGGCTTAGCATGACGTTTGCGATTTTCACAAAACTCCCAAAGAAAATCCCCTTTAATTCCTTATGCCAACCCCACGATATATATCGAAACCGCGATGGGCAAAGTCGTGATGCAGAAGGGTCAAGGGTTTTATAATTAATTGAAAGAGAATCCGATATTTAAGTGGTAAGTATGTATTGGATGGGGCGGGCAAGGATCGGGTGGGGTGCAGCTGTTATGCAGTATTTAATGGCTCTAAAGGATTGAACCATGACTCTGTTGTGGATGGTGTAGTGGTCAGATCAGACACCTAGAGAACAAAGCAAAGTTACCAGCGAGTGGCTCCCTGGCTTCGGCCGGGATCTTCCTGTCGGAGATTTGTTTTCAGAATTTGTACAGAGATCATTCTTACCAGCGTTTTCCCCCGTAAATAAAAGAGTATCTATAAAAAGAAGGAAGAGGAGCAGACATCATGGATGTGTTTTGGTGCTCTACTGACCCCTGACCTACATCTCCACAGGGCACCAGTAACCCCGTCTTTCTGAGCAGCATCGCATTCTTCCAGGACTCGCTCATCAACCAACAGACGCAGCTCAAGCTCTCGGTCTACGACGTAAAGGATCGCTCTCAGGGAACGGTTCGTTCCTGGACGTTTTTGTGTCATTGAGGAACTTCATTAGATAAACGAGAACCTGTTGTTGTGTATATCAGCGGTATGACGCCTTGAATTTCCACAGCTGTGCTTTTTTACATGCAACCTGTGTTCCTGCTGTTTCTGGGATACGTCCCTGCAGTTGCTTTGACTATGTGGTTGACCTCATGTTTTCCCTATCAGATGTACCTGCTGGGTTCTGCGATGTTTCCTGTGAAGGACCTTCTGCAGGACAAGCATCACAGGCTACACCTGGGCCTCAGGTAAGAACCCCCATGTCGAAGTCACGTCAAGGTACACAAGCGGCACGTGACCGGTTTGTTACCATGGTTACGTGGAGGTCTTGGGGGGAGAGTTCTTGGTCCTGTAACGGAGGTCGTGTCTCGTTAAGATCGGCAGAGAACGAACGGATGGGCAACATCACTGTCATCGCCTGGCAGATGGAGGAGAAGAGGGACCAGAGGACCCCAGTGGCTCGACTGCCAGACACAGTCAACGGCAGGGTGCGGGGGGGTGTCCCAGTACACAATCTCATGCCTCTGCTCAGAGTGATGCCCAGAGTGATATAGCCTAACTCCCCCCCTTGTGTCTCAGATGGTCCTGCCTGTAGATGAAAGTCTGACCGAGTCCTTGGGAGTCCGAGCCAAACGCGCATCTTTATGCAAAGACACTCTGCTGAAATCAGGTGTGCCAGGATTTTTTGCATATATAACCTTCTGTTTAAATTGTAACATCATAATCGCCCACTGGAGTTATAGCAAGCTTATAAATGTGTTGATTATTCCATAATTATGCTCTTTAGTGCTACCTTGACTTATGAATTGTACATAAATGTGTGACTTCCAGAAAGACTCTGTAGATTGTTCTGTTTTGCCTGATGTAATTCTGTGCGACAAGGACATTTAAAACCCAGGCGTGCTTATCATGCCCTGCCTCAATCCGGTTAGATATGACTGTATCCAGTGTCGTCATGGGAACATAAAGTAGAAACGGGGGGGATTCCCAGCGGTTATGGCTTCCCGGCAGAGCATTTATTGCCATTATCAGAGATTTACGCTGAATCGGTTGACTACATGATCTGGCATTGCTTCGCCTGTATATTGCCATTTGGAATTAGGGTCATACAGCCACCCCCCCCACCCCCTCAGCATGTAAGTCAGTGTTCCTGGTGCTGGGTTCGGGTTCAGTACTGCCCTGGACAGTTTATGATAATTATTCATTCATTCATTCGTCACATAACTCATGTTACTGTATGACATAACCAGATTTCCAAGCTACGAGAGTGCTGACCAGGTGGGGTCCCCCCCCACCATGTTCCTCGTCCCGTAGTGTTCGGCGGCACCATGTCCCGCATGTACCGCTTCCCCACCACGGACGGCAACCACCTGCGGGTGCTGGAGCAAATGGCCGAGACCGTGCTGTCGCTCAACGTCCCCCGGCAGTTCGTCAAGCTGCTTCTGGAGGAGGACGCCGCCAGGTACCCGCGCCGCCCTCAAATGCCCCCCCCCGGGCAGGCCAGAATGCGGCCCTCTCCCGGTGGCCCAAAGCCCACCTATGTGAGTTTGGAGGCCCCGAAGATACGATAAGAGACGATATAATACGATACAATAAATTAAGATAAATTAAATTAAGATACAATACAATAAGATGGGATGAGATAAGGTACGATAAGGTACAATACAATAAGATGGGATGAGATAAGGTACGATAAGATGCGACACGATAAGATAGGATGAGATAAGGTACGATAAGATACAATACTATACTTGAGATTTGATGTCACACTATGAGCTTTATTGATCCTCGGGGGAAATTGCACATTGAGTAACGCGGTATGTAAGGTGAAATGAACAATCATATAGTGCAGAACAAGACAGCACGCACATGCAAACAAATAAACAGCCCAAACAAATGTCAAAAATACACAGGACACAAATGGAACATTCTAAAAAAAATAAATGAAATGAACGGAAGGTACATCTGTAGTTATGCGCAAACGGATAGCACTGGACTAGGCTCCTGTCCCCGTGTCACGCAGATCTCCTACACTCTCATCTTGACTTCTGTGCCTTTGCTGGTTAACACCACAGTGACCAAACCCTCAACCTCTGAAGGATCTGAATAATCTTCCTAATAGTTTTCAGTCTGTTTCCGTACAGGATTCGCTTACAAACTGCTGAAGAAGTCCTGTGGTGTGCTTACAGTGTATAAATAGTACTGTAACTGCAATGCAGAGAGATGAGAGCACTCTGTGCTAGTTGCACACCTACTCCTGGTTTTAGATATCCGAATGAGTGAGTTTGCTTGATTTGCTCTGCCCACTGCTCGACCTCCCACAGGCGCGACGTGTCGCCCGAAGGCACCATCAGATGAAGTAGCGCGATTTACGGCCGTAATATTTTGTAGTTTTGCTCTTACTCGTGCTAGTTTTGATCTCTGCCCTCGTCGTTCTCCAGCGCTCGACAGGCAAGGTCTCCTGTGACCCGTTTCCCTTGGGTTTAGTCTCCGGGAATCTCGTGAGCGGTTGTGGGACGTCCTGCTCGCAGAGGTGGATTGGCCCTAAGGTTAATTGGCAAGAATAGAGTGTTTGTAGTTTGGGAATGTGCTGGTAGCCAAACTGTGTCACAGAGGACACAGCTGAGACCTGATCCTTGAACCTGCCAAGTTGAGACTGTAAAGTGCACTATGACTCTATTTTTTTTCTATTTATCTGATGCTTACTGATCTCTTGCAGTAGAAGGGAGGGAGGGAAGGGGTACATTTTTTTCTATGTATTTTTAATGCATTTTTTAGTGCATTGCTCTATTTGTTGAGCTATAGGAACTGGTTTAACAAGGTGTGACTTTTCCACTGGGTTAGTGAGACTCTTTGTGACGGCTTGCCAGTTGTTGCAGGGGTGGGTTACCAGTAGTTGTAAAGGACTCTCTCTGATTGGATGTTAATCACTTGCCACATTCCCATCCCGTCCCGTTAATAGCTGCTGTTTCCCGTCTGCTCGTGTTCAGAGTCTGTGAGCTGGAGGAGCTTGGTGAGCTGTCACCATGCTGGGAGAACCTCAGAAGACAGATTGTCACTCAGTACCAGACCATAATCCTTACCTACCAGGAGACTCTTGCTGACCTGCACGAGTACAAAGGTCAGTGTACAACCACTGCTTACGTCAGGTTTGAATTTGCACCTAAGCAATCAGTAAAGCATTTAGTAGAGTCCCTCAGGGAAACCAATATTTCTATCTTCCTCTATCTTTTAAGCCACAACCAGGGAGAAGTTTCATTGGTAACACTTTCTGTTCATAAAGTTTAAAATTAGTTCTTATAATTAATTGTAACACAGTTATAAAGTATTTTAAACACTGCTATAAATATTTATTTATTAAAAGGCATAACATTATAGCCATGTTTCTCATGAATGTTCTGTGAAGGTCTCATCTATAATGCACTACAGATATAATGCATTTCATAATGGTTCATTATTTCATAATGCATTATGAAAGACAGTTTAAGAAATAAGGATGCATTGTACTGCATTATGAAGGTGTTTATAGTGCATTATGGATGCGACCTTCGTAGGGCATTCGTAATTCATAACACACATGACTGTATTGTGTAATGCCTTTTTATAAATCGTTATAGTAAGGTTTATAATACTTTATGACTGCATTGTAATGCATTATGAAGGTATGTGCAATGCAGTATGATGAGAGCTTTAAGTGTTACTGATTAATTTTGTACAGGACATCACAGTTCGTCAGCCCTATGGCTACTGGTTACTAAGGTTACTGCGCACAACCTCTCCATTTGCATTGCCCAGCTTTCCAGTCTTTGCCCGTCCGTTCCTCAGTAAGGATCACACTTCTCCTGAGGGTTCTCCACAGCAGTAAATTGCTGAATGCGCAGGAGGATCGTGCTCCTTTTTTCCTGAAGAAAAACCATGTGATTCAAGAAAACAACTAGAAAATGAGAACCCAGTGGGTTTACTGTTGTCCACTGTATGGAGAAACTGTTCGATTTCAGAGCCACACATCACTTGTCAGGATGACTGTTGTTCGGCCTGTCATCTGCTCCCTCCCACTCCGTTGTGCTGTCTGTTTCTCTCCGCCGGTCTTCCATTTTTCAGTCATTGTATTTTTTTTCTTCTTCTTAATCCTCTCTCCTCATCAGGTCCTTCCTTCAAGGCTAGCACCCTGAAGGCCGAAAGAAAGCTGGAGTTTATGCCCACCAACCTACACGTCCAGCGGATGAGAGTATACGATGAGTCAGGCTTCGGTAAGTTTGGGAATGCGGATGACTCCGAACATTCAAATGCATAAAGCTTAGGAGTGACACACCATCCAACGCGGATCACATTCTCTGTGCTTAAAAATCTGCCCTCGCTCTTATTTAATGTGCTTGAATCCACTGGCTGTTCTCTTACCACAATCTATTGCGGCTTTGAAGGTGATTCATTTGTAAGGGAAATGGGATTTGTTGACTAATCAGACATTTATTTTTGTGGTATTGAAAGCCTAACCTTCTTTGACCTGGTTGACAAAATGAACTGAGAATGGCTTTGCCCAAAAAAAGTTATTTAAGCAGTTAAATTCGCATAGCAACTTGGCATCGTTACCTCTGCTAAGTGAGGTTTAAGAGGCTGCCGTGCTCTAGGGCGCCCCCTCTGGAACGCTTGTGCCTTCTTCCCCATAGATCATACGTATGATGTGGTCACCATCGGGGCCCCAGCCGCCCACTGCCAGGGGTTCAAAAATAACGGCCTCCGGAAGCTCATTCACAAGTTTGAGGAAGCCAAAAAGCAGTAAGTGTTTGTGAAGGTGGGGTGGGGGGGGGACAGACCAACTGCTCTCTACCACCTACATCTCTAACCAAGAGTCAGCCAAGGGGCTGATTTTTTTATTTATTTGTTTATGTATATGTTTGGCACTGATCTCCTTGGTGGGTCCCCACTGTGGACCTCCTTTTTGGCATTTCCCCACTGTTTGGTTCTCCTTGGTGGGTCCCCAC
>JAODKN010000037.1:12567916-12579889 GCA_026774425.1 Petrocephalus zakoni
TTTTTATTTGAATGTATTCCTGTCTTTGTAAAGCACTTTGAATTGCCTTGTGTCTGAATTGTGCTATATAAATAAACCTGCCGTGCCTTACCATTTTTCCGTAAAAACGAATTTACCTTTGATTCTATGAGACATCAGGTAAACATGAGCATTGTTCCAAACATGCAAATTCAGTGCTGTTTCTGTAATATGAAGGCAGCTTCCAGGCCATACTGCAAGAGACTCTCTTTACTTATGATGCTCCTGCTGGAACTGATTGAGCTGATTCAGTTTTTACTGAATAATTCTCAGGGATGTCAAGGACTCTGACAGTTTTCATGGCACCGGGCTCATATCTTGGCTTGTTCATTGCTGATACTCCAGTGCATGCTGGGAGTTTCTTTATTCGGTGATTCTGGCTGACATCACCCAGCACAAGCCAAGGTTCATTCTCCCAAATACCGGGATTTGTTTACACCACGATAGTAACGACGTGAGAATACGGCATCTCTGCGGCTTCTGTTGTCGATGCCGGGTAACAGACTACAGGTCCCTTGTCTTTGAATGGGGCCCCGCTGTCTCGGTGTGTGTGCATGAGTGTTAGCGTGTGTGTCTATCCCGTGATGCACTGACTTACTCTCCAACATGCACCTGCTGCACCTTTAAAAAGCTCTACAGATGACTGCAAGATCGGGCTTTAGTCAAACTGTTATTAAACTACCATCTGGTTTTCAAAAACACAAACTATGCACTTTTTTAAAATTCATTAAAATACTTTCGAGATTGTGCTTGGCCCTAATCCTGGCACTACTATCTTGCCCAACCACACGAAAATATCTCGCTGTGTAATTACGGTGCTCTTTGTTCAAGAGAAATACGCTCTCCTGACCTGTCTGTACAAGAAAATCAGCTCCAAATGCAAAAAAAAGACATGTAACTTATGTTCATACATCCTACACTTCCTGGGATATGTCCCAAATCAAGACAATCCGAAATGGAGCAATGGTTACGGAAAACGTGGACATAACTAGTGAAGTTTATCGAAAAGCCAGCCCTGTTCACGGCATATCATGAGGTGGCCTGTGCTGATAAACCGTCTCTTTGACACTCAGAGGAGGGCAGGCTACTGGCCCTTGGGTTTATCAACCCCTGGCACCAGGAATGCGGGGCTTTCAGCAGTCTTTAGCTTTGCTCATGGCAACAGCGAGGAGGGAGGCCGAGAGGGAGAGAAGAGGAGAATGGGGGAGGAGGATTGAGGAGGAGATGCAGAGGAATTCCATTCAATCTCCACTCACTTTAAGTCTTCTTTTGGTACTTTTTTTCACGCAATTGTTTTTTTTATAGATTATTACTGACTAATCTTTATCATCCTAATCTGCTCTAGGATCTGTAAACAGTCCAAATTGAACACCTCTAATATACCGACAGATTTTCATTATCATGTTACGATATTGGCACGATTTTATGAACTTCAACGCCAGTACCTGTTGTGCTGTGTATAACTTTTCACTTTTCAGAGGATAATCTTAATGCCCAAAGTTATTTGCTGTCTATGAATGAATAATTTTAAAGTTAACTTTTTAAAGTTCATTATTTCTCTTACAACTGCTCTGTAAGAAATAAGCAGCACAAAGTACTGCCATTAATTATCATCACACCATAATGTGTCCTCCACATTTAACCCATATGTGACAGAAGAGGGCAGCTAATTCAGCACTTGGGGGCCGTACCTTGCTGAGGGTACCTCAATGGTACTTGCATATCAGGGACACAAACCAGCAACCTTTCAATTACACAGTCACGTCCCTGACCATCACACCACCACTGCCAAGTTCCAAGAGAAATTTTCAGCCGAGATACATCATCAGGTCAGATCTTTTCTTCACTGCGCCTAGAGGTATCTGGTATGGTGAAAAAGTGAGTCTTCTCCCAGACCCCCTCGAGATCCGTTTTACAGACCATACTGAGCTTTCTTTGAGATAACTTTTCTCCCCGAGAAATCTGAGAAAATCAACCGATAAAGGAGATGCCTCCATCCAGATTCTCCTTTTCACCACATTCTAAGAATAAGAAAAAAGAATCGGATGTGCTACACCCAACTGCTGCTGGTCTCCTGAAAAGGTCTAGCAGATAACCGGTCATCAGACATCAGAAACCAGGTGCCAGCGGTTTCCTCACACCAGTGTTCTGTGAGGACACGATCCACTTTTAATAGCATTACCGAATAAGGCTCAGCCTTCCCTGGGGAGACCCGCGGCTTACTAGGACAGGGTCTCCAGACTCACCGGGACCCAGGACTACACGGCCAGCTGAAAGCTGGTTGGCTGAAGGGACCGTTTCATGCTGACAAGTTGAATTTTGGGAACAGGGGATACATTTACGCCATACACTGCTCTACATTGGTGGTCTGCGCCTATTCTGTCACTGCTTTCAGTCCAGAACAAGACGGTTACAGCTACACATTGAAACATTGATCTACTGTCTAGATTTTTTTGTGTAATGTACAGTAGGTCACCGTGATATAAGGCATCACCCAGACGCCCATGTTCTCCCCCTCTGTCCACTTACGTCATCCTTCTCTGGGCTGCAAACTTTCACCCACAAGATGTGGTCCAGAAGCCAGTCAATAGGTTTCTCTTTGTAGAACATTAAGATGAACTCCACAATCAGGTTGAGATCGGGGGACTGGAACATCTTCCCTGTACAGAAAGAGGCATGGATGGGGGACTGACAATGATCACACATGCTTTGACTCATAACATGCCTCTGCAGAGAGAAGCTGGAAGTCAAAAGCACTGAGGTTGGTCAGAACGCAACAAAAATAGTCTCTCTGTAGCACCTAGCTACATTCCCCCCGCCCCCAACCAGACAGAACCCAAAACTATGGAGCCAACAAGGTTAACAAAAGTCAGCAATACTGAGTAACAATGCATCTTCCGTGGCTGTTCCTGTTCACTGTGGATAAGTGTGGTCGTGTTGTCAGTCCGTCGGACGGACATGAATTAATAAGGAGAGCCCAAGTCAGAATTTGTCTCTGAATATAATGCATAATATGCACATGCTAATCTATGCAAAGCCCCCCCACCAATGAAGCCCAGCTGAGAAAACTCCAGAATCATCCATTCCTCAGAAGACAGCTGCAGCGCAAAGTTCTTCATGGTGTCGAAGTAGTTTGGTTTGGCTACGATGTCGTCTTCCAGCTGCAAGGCACGGGAGGGGAGAGGACTTTCAGACACACTGTCAATATGATACGAGTCATCCAGTCAGGAGTCCTGCATTTCAGCAGACTAATAGTTACAAACTTGTACAATGAAATTCCAGAGCATAAAATCTAACAGCACCTTCAGATCTGTTAGGGGAATCTGGGAACTGAGCATAAGCGTCATATTCATACACATGTACTGGCAGCGGAAGGTGCGGCACCATGGTAACCCAGAGGGTACCATTCGGAGCTTTTCTGATACGCTTTTCATGAAAGCATGCAGTCTATGTATAATCTCACATACCTGCACATAATAAACACCTTTGTTCACAGCGTACATCATCAGGAAAGCATAGTCCAAATTCTGTTTCGTTCTCCACCTGTTTCGATGCACCAGGCACTGAATTAATATTACACAGGACAGTAGCAGTGCAGTGCTGAGTAGCGGCAGAAGGAGGAACATCCTAAACGTGTACAGTTGCGGGTTACTTTTATTATATCGCGAAATTGCTGAGACTGAGACTAAACTGCCAGTTGTAAGTGACTGAGCCTCCAGTGATGGAATGACATCACACATCCCGAACGCACCTCCAGTGATGGAATGACATCACACATCCAGAACGCTCCCTTACCTTGTACCCTGTGCTTCCTGGCATAGGCACCCGCTTCTCCGCTGGGACATGGATGGATTCATCACAGTATCTGGCACCGTTTAGTCACTAATGAAATTGATCACTAATGGCGTTTTATGGCTATGACGTCTAGCTGGTTCCCAAGTCACTGTGTTGGGTGCTAGAATGCGCAGTTAGTGTCCATACTGTTTGTTTCACTGTAGGGCAGATATTCTCTCTATTCTAGTCATTTGTCTTTATCAGAAGGGAGTTCACGCAAGACAGGTTGTACAGGCCAACATGCAATTACAAAACCGATGGAACACAAATGCACGGTTCACTGTTTTGCATTAAGTCCAAAGAACCAAAAAAATACACAATTTTTTAAAAACTGCTACAAAATGGCTCTGTGAAATTAAACCTGAATATGGGAATGAGGAAGAGCAGATTCACACACCTGACCTGATACTTACTCAAAAAAAACCATATAAATGACATATAGCATGCCCAGATCCGCTGTACAAGTAACCGAAACAGCTAACAATGAAAGCTCATGGGGTAAGTCAGAAGACTATTACAATGTACAGTCACTGCCAAACGTGCCAGTGCCTTTGGGTTTAGTTTGGTGAGTTTCCAAAAATGATCTGTATGTTTTCTATTTTTATGACCCCCCCGCCCCCCACATTCTCACATTCTGTTCTAATCTGAAAATGATGGAAACGTTGAAACTTATGAAAATGCCAAATGATCCATCGGCCTGTGGATTTTCTGTTTTGGACCTCAAAAGGTTGGGTAGCCTTGCCTCACCCAATCCCTTCCTGCCTGTGTTTTCCACACTTGTGTGTCGTTTCTCAATCTGCCCCCTGGAAGCCGTCTGACGCCAGCCGCTAATATTGCAGTGACTCGCCTCGAGTGAAAAGGGTTGCAAACGCTCAGCGACAAGCAGCTTTACGGCCACACCCAGGAAAAGCCCGGGACGGGCAACGTCTTCTGGCATTTCTCAATACTTCCAGAAAATGTGAGTGTCAGTTACTGTTACAAGCAAGGTCTTGTGACTCACCTAGCTCACATAATTTTGCAATGTATTTATGAATAATTTTTGTATGATTTTAAACAAAGTTATGCTTTGTTTATTATGGTTTCATTTTATAGAACTGTTTTTCTGGTGAGGTCTAGAACTTATTTAAAGGACTGGCCTACAGTAAAGAGATCATATAGTGTTTGGTCGATGCACCTCTTAGTCCACAAAAGGGGAAATGAAGTCTCACCTGACTCTTTCCTTTGAGTCACCGAAGGTTTCCTTCAGGTTGTTGAAGTCTGGGTAGTAGCTAGATGGTGGGGATATCACCTCCAGCAATCCAGAGCTCAACTCACTGGAGAAACTGTGGCACGAAAGTCAGGGAATTCAATAGAGTTTGAAATGAAGTCACAGTGCAAAATGATCTCACAGATAACCTTTGCACAATGATTACATCCTTTCAAAAGCACATGTTGCTAATGCAGACAGCCTACTCACACAAACTCAGCCTATTCACCTACTCAGCCTACTTGCACAAACTCAGCCTACTCACCTACTCAGCCTACTCACCTACTCGCACAAACTCAGCCTACTCACCAATCAGTCTACTCGCCTACTCATCCTACTCACCTACTCAGCCTACTCGCACAAACTCAGCCTACTCACCTACTCAGCCTACTCACCTACTCGCACAAACTCAGCCTACTCACCTACTCAGCCTACTCGCACAGACTCAGCCTACTCGTACAAACACAGCCTACTCACCTACTCAGTCTACTCACCTACTCAGCCTACTCAGCCTACTCAGCGTACTCGCACAAACAGTGAATCATGTGGCTGCAACTGAATATATACACCAAACAGACATGGACAAAAGCCTCAGGCACTGCGTGACTAAGCATTAGAATGGCTAAGTTGTGTGATCTAAGTGATTTTAAATTTAATGTGATTGCTGGAGTCAAACATCTGAGAATCTGAGAGCCAGTCTCCATTTGAGATTTTTAAAATGATATCTCAAGTTTTGACAGGCCTGATTACGCTCAGGTAAGAGGGTGAGGCGGCACTCAACTGCTTCTGCAGTCTCTCGACGACACTCCTTACGTAGTCGGTGTCCGTCTGTGGAGAGAAAAGCACCAGAAACTCCTCCTGACCACAGCTCAGTCCACACTTCCTATCTCTCCAAGCACAAAGTGGATCAATGGACAAAAAGAGTCCTGCATATATAAGCATCAAAGATTCATAGTCACAGAATTAACAAAACATACACAATGTGATATCAAAGTTAAGAAAATACAAAAAAAAATGTATTCTACAAACACATGGCATTGTATGGCAGAAATGTCCTGTGCCTTCTGAACAGTGTGGAGAAGATCTGCAATGAGATCCCTGATCCACATTCATAAATCCTGTCCAGAGCATTAGCGAGACAGGAAAGTGATTACGTGATTAGGTAGTCTCCTCAGAAGGACGCACCTCCCCAACAAAAATGACGATGACACAGTCCAGCTTCTCCTCGGGTGACAGCCGGTCGATGAGAGAACGCAGTGTCTCCACCAGGTACGACCTGACTTCCCTTTTCACCGTGGGAATCCCCATGACTATGGAGACTGTGCGGAGAAGAATCCGAGTGAAAGCAAGGCCTTGAGCGGCGCCGGAAAAGCATCCTACCCCCGCTCCCGATTTGGCGGCTGAGTCACACGCCAACTACCAGCTTATTAAGCTAAATTGGGGTAGCCTAGGCGCGACCGCGACTGCTTCTGGGTGCTGCCAGCTGCCGTTTCATCACTACATTTCAATGTCGTACATTTATACCAGTGCTACGCTCAGCCTGGCATGCGTTGTTGTCAGGAGCATGAAATCTGGTCATAAATGTGCCCAGAGGTCAGAAATGAATTTTCTATTATCGCCGTATTATCCAACGACTGCTAATGGTGGTAGTTGCTAAATGAGGAGAGGGTATTTAATTTTCATAGCTAAAAATAATAAAAGGGTTATGAGACATGGCAACATGGCACAAAAAACAAATGAACAGTATGGGACCCCCCTCCACCCCCGCACCTCTTTACTTTTAAACCCTAGAGCAGTGTTTCCCAAACCAGTCCTGAGGGACCCACAGACTGTACACATTTTTGCTCCCTCCCAGCTCCCTGGCAGTTGGGAGGGAGCAAAAATGTGTACAGTCTGTGGGTCCCTCAGGACTCGTTTGAGAAACCCTGCCTTAGAGAATCCTTGCAAAATTATGACTATTATAAAGGACAGATATTAAAAGATCAAAATATAAAGAGGTCAAACTGGGGCAATGAAACAGACTGAGCTATTAATAGAACTCAGAAATATGTCATTAATAGATAATAGTGCGGAGGAGAGCCGTTAATGTGTATTCAGTTTAACAGCAATGGGGCCATTTAGCGGTAAGGAATGCGGCCTTGTGACTTGTAAACCCTTGGGCCAGATCAGAGCTGAGCAAGTGCCCATCTTAGCTATTTGCGTATAATATCCAGCTGTACACCTAAGACTGCAAATCAATTTGGATAAAAATTAAATTGACCCTGGGAGCACCAACAGTTGTCACTTGTTCAATGATTTATTAGACTTCTGGTCTATACATAATAAATTCATCCATGTGTACTGTTTATCCTGTACAGGCTCATAGGGTATATGGTAAATAACACCTTAAATACGATACGAGATTACACAGTATCAGTCAAAAGTCTGAACACATCTGCTTTTAATGCTTCTATCTATAATTTAATTCACCCTAACCATCTCTAACCAGCTCTGTTGGGTTTAGGTGGGGTGTTGTGGAGACTCCCAGAACTCAATATCTTATATAACTATACTATACAATACTATATAACCTCGAGGCGTGCTTAGGGTCATAATCTCGTTGAAAAATTTTCAGCAGGTTTGGCCAGACTTTTTACTGGTACTCTATATGATAACAGTTTTTATTGGCCAAACCATCACACCTCATGAGTATGAACAGCTCAGTGTGTGTGTCTCTGAAAAGGCTCACCTTGTTTTTACAGAGGACGTGGAATCTTTTCCAGCTCCTTGCCCGGGTTTACACAAGGAGTCGTTTTGTGGGTCTGTTACCCAGTTAAAGGGTCTATTTATAGGAGTGGGCCGATGTCTCGGCGGAGAGCCCTTGGTGTCGTTAGAGTGCTCCTTCACAATGGCACATGTGCCCATGGCTCAGATCAGACCCCCCCCCCCCACCCTGTCTCCCTTGAAAGCCCAACACAAAATGGGCTAAAGATAAAAGGAGCCACAGAGAGGTATACTAATCATCCCCGGGGGTGATCTTTTCCCTTTTTTTAATGTTTCACAAATGTGGTTTATCAGGCCGTCTAGCCTCTGGTGAGAAGAGGGACCGTAGTAAAAACGACTCAACTCAACTCAACGGGAGTGTCAAACTACAGCACTATGTAGAGATCTTAGCAAGTCAAAAAAAAATTTTAAGGATATTTATCTGGATATGAAATGTGTATTTGGTCAGGGAAAAACGCACACAATTAAATATTTGAACTTATGGAAATCAGCAGTAGCACAATAAAATATAAACCAGAACTCCCCTTCTCCAGAAAGTTACCAATATCTTGCTGAATACTAAATGAACACAGTTTGGTCCCCAGACCTTTGTTCAGGGGCACCCCAGCCATTCTGTGTATTTGTTAAACATGGGTGGCATCCCATGGTTCTTCAGGGTCAAACCATAGAATCGCTGAAACCTTCAGTGCAGTAATTCAAACAAACACCGGGAAACAAGAATTGGGGAATATGTTTCATTTGTGCCTTGTCATTGGCTGGATATTGGATGCTGACTTTCCCCACATTTGCACAGTGGAAATGCTACGGGCCTGTGACACTCGCAGTACACATCTGTGTGTAATTTGCTTTCATGTCTATGCATCGATTCAGCATCGCTCTTATTCCCTCTGTATGGAGCTGTACCCTTCCCAGCTGGTGTTTTCTCATTAGTTACTTCTTTCTGATAAATTATGACGGCATGCGAGGGATTCCGTCTCAGAAGGGCTGAGAAAAAGTGGCCTGAAAGATCAATGCACTGAGCACCACTGCGGTGCTGAGATAGCAGCAGATCTGATTTCCACATCTGAACGCAGCCCTCTCCGTGGTACCCCCACCCCCCTGGGGAGGGAGGCAGACTCTCCGTTTCAGTTTGAAGATGATAAGGGTGGGTTTCCATGACATATATCCAATAGAGGATAATGGACTGGCTTCACACTGGCAGCTGGGAGAGCTCGGGTACAGAATGGCTGTTATGTGTGTTTTTGCTTTACCTTGAATTAGTTAATAATGCCTGTCTTTCCAACCCTGACATCACTCCATTTGTTTCTGCTCCTCTAGATGTCAAAGGGCAGCGAAAGCTCAGAAGCTTTCACTGTAAGGGCCGCTCTAGCGTGTGGTGAGGACTTAAAGAGCAATGGGGAATAGGATGTAACTAACAGCCAGGTAGAGAGTGCTTTCTTAACAGATGGCTTCTTTCAGTTGATTGTGTTTATTTACCTTGAAGTGAAAGTGATTAACTGTCACTCATGATACACCACAGCACATGGTATACAACAACGAAGCTCTGTATTTAACTCATATATGGCATTGTGACATAGCAGTGGGCAGCTAATTCAGTGCCTGGGGGCGGTACTTTGCAGGATGGGGGATCGACCCAGCAACCTTTTGATCTATTACCATTAAGCCCCCAATAACCCAAAACTTCCAAATTTCCGACGAGGATGGGATTCGAACCCATGCATGCAGAGCACAATGGATTAGCAGTCCATCGCCTTAACCACTCGGCCACCCCGTCATCCTGAGCCCCACACATGCTCAAAGTCAGATAACCTATCAAAGTCAGATAGACTCTGCTTCTTAAATTTAAAGAGCAAAAGGTAAAGCAATAGGTTTGACTGGGGCTGGGGGCACAGAAGTATGTCAGTGCAAAGACTTCCTTCCAGGTGGGCAATGGCACAAAGGAAGTGCAGTACAAGAGAAATCAGTTTATCTTTCCTCCTGTTTCTCCCTTATTTTGTAACCAAGATGGGCTTTTGTGCCTCTTAGCCTTACAGATTTCAGAGGAACATGATCTTTCCAATAAAACCACACGAGGAAAGCCAGGCAGAGCACCGCACTTCCACAGCGAGGGACCAAACCTGATCCGCTCACTCCCACACTAAAGAGGACAAAAGCCCGGGGACCCCTGACTCAGTTTCCCAAACAATCACTTAGAGCATGGACTGATTATGCTGCAGTAAAGGAGGCTTGATATTGCTACCTCTGTTGTGCTGCTTTGACCTTAAATGGCATGTGAACTTAGCTTCGGCCTTCAGAAACAAAGGCCATGCAAGGCAACACCAAACATACAGCCAGTGTGGCCAAAAGCAGCATTTTGGCGTAGTCTGCCATGAGGCCTTTAGCCCAATGGAGAATGGGCTGGACAGGACTTCTGGAACTAGGAGAGCCTGAAAGTGATAACGCATTCAATGTCCAACATCTCCAATTCAATTGTAATGGAATTGAGGTCTTGATCAAAAGAAGAGCCATGGGTCTCGCATGACCAAATGTGCGCTGGAAGATTTTCTCGAATACTTTGGTTAAACTGATCCAGAAGGTCAAGAATACCAAGTGTTCATGACAACTCTTCTAAAATACTTTTGTAAGATGAGGAGCGCGGCCTTCCCGGGGCGGGGCAAAGACAGTTAGTGAGTCATTCATCAGTGCATAATTAAAAATAATGTAAAACTTCTGCTTTGTCTCTTGCTCAGGGGCACACACCCAGGCCTTGTTGACCTTACCAGGACCTGGCACCTATCTTGTTTCCCAAAACACTTTCCTCCTGCAGAACCCTAAAAGACCATCCTCTGTCTTCCTTCCCTTCCACCATTTTGTTAAACCGCATCGTTTTCCTTTGATTTCTACACTATTCTAATCCACATTTGTGCAGCTGCTACGAGAGGCGGTCGCCATGCCCACCTCCAGTGCGGCCCTGGCCCACGCGCACCGTCGGGTAGAGGCTCTCCGGCTTGTTCAGGAGGTGAGGTACGTGGTAGTAGACACTAGGCACCTGGAGCAGCTCCTTGCGGGTGAGAGCCTTCAGCAGGTTTTGTGTCTCATCTGAGGGAAGCGAGTGATAATGTAGCAACCGTTAGAATGTAAACATGATAAAGAATGGTCAATTGTCCTCACTGGGCCTACCTCTAGGCTTATAACCGGGGCACAGCACTGAGGCTGAGCAACACCGTGGATGAGGTCTTCTGATTGCGTGCAGCACCAACGCACAGCTTAATGCCTGGGACTAAAATCTGTTTAGGTCAAGGGGCTAGATGGCATGCTAACATTATGAGCAAATGAGTTTATGCTATTGGGAGAGGAATCATTATTTGAAAGCATATATTTTTGAATTTACTAAAAGAAAAATTGTTATAAGCACCTCTTGTTACCAAGACAACGAAACCTCAGAGAAATGTTTATTTGTGGGATTATTGCATTTTTGTAACGCTGCCTTTGAATAAGGTTTTCATGGAGCATTTTGTACTGTACCCTCTATAAAGCAAAACAATACACACAGTACCAGTCAAAAGTCAGAAGACACCAACTGAAAATCATTTGTTGTTCAGCAAGATAATGAGCCTAAAGACACCCCGAGGTTATGTAGCAAGTATTGTCCTGTGAACAACGAAAGGGCTACTGTGACAGTGACCTGGCCCCCACAGTCCCCCAACCTCAAACCTATAGAGCTGCTTTGGGATGAGCTGTAGAATAGAAAGAATAGAAGATAAAGATGAGTTTAGAATAGTAAGAACGAGGTAGCTAACTTGTGGCCAGAACTTACGAAACTTTTGAAAAGGGTAACATTTGAGAACATGTTGGGATGTTGAACACTTCTCTTGGTCATTGTCATTTCTGATGTCTTAATTCATTGCCGTGAGGCCTTTTACTATAATGAAAATAACTTACTTATAATAGAAACAAATGCATTAAAAGCAGGTGTATCCAGATTTTTTGACTGGCGCTGTAGGATACTCTAGAGCAGTGATCAACTGGCAGCCCGCTGAGCCGTTCAATCCGGCCCGCGACTGGATTCCAGAATTGTGAGGATCAAAAAGAAAATAGTGGTCCACACTATTAAAGCAACTAAAAATAACAAC
>JAODKN010000037.1:12629795-12641240 GCA_026774425.1 Petrocephalus zakoni
CTCTATCTAATCTACATCTGTATGTCTGTGTCTCATTCTGTCTGTCTGTATGTCTCATTCTGTCTGTCTGTCTGTCTCATTCTGTCTGTCTGTCTGTCTGTCTGTCTATATATCTGTTGGTTTGGTTTTTTGATTCACCCTACCCTTATTTCTGACTTAACAAAAAAAAAGCTTTTATTGCAACGACCAGCCTGAGCGTGGAAAATTGTGACCAAAGTGTGTTTATGGCTGTATAATTATGCTAACAAATCGGTGTTTAAATTGCATGAGACTAATCCGATTGAGGACCGTGCGGTGTACTGTGGACAAAAGCCTTCATTTTGCTTACTGGCAAGTGGTTTGCATACGCTGAAGCTCCCGTTTCATTAGTACCGTTACAGTGCAAGGCAATGAAGAACCATAAACGCTGTGGAAGGACACGCATTGTATGTCACCATTATTTGGATGTCAGTCTTGTTACAAAGCCACCAAGTCACCAGCCTCAGAGTGAATTGTTAGTTGAAAGAAGCAGGTTGTTTTTGACATTCTCAGGGAAATGCACCAAAGTGTCAAAACGATGTGGGCTTAGGGCTTCCATATAGGATTATTTTTAGTGAATTAATTCTCAAATAGTGACAGTGGGGATTTAAAAAAAATAACTCAGCCTAAGCAAATATTTTTCAGATTAGGCTTCTGCGGTTGTGAGGTGCATGCAGAGAGAATCTCCCGTCATGTTTGACATGGCAGCGTCATTGTATTCTATGAATCCCTTTCACATGATTTAATTTAAATGAGTATTAGTTGGAAATATTGTGTGTGAAGAATGATTCACTGGTCATGATTTCTGTCGGTTTTTTTCTCCATTAAGGAAAGGGTGACCCTTTTGGTGAACTAATTATCATCAATAATACATCTTCATTATTTATTTTATTATATGTATTTATTTGTATGCTGTTCATAAATGTATTATTTAAACTTCAGTAACAAGGAATATAACTTTTTTCATTCTCCTAATGTTTCATAGTAATAATAGTGTATTTGACAGATTGTTCACTCCCCCTCAATACACTGTACTGCGTACATTTTTAAGTATTTTGTCACTAAAGATGTTTCCATGTTAATTTGCGGTATTAATCTGAATCATGCTTGAATATGAGTATAAATGTTTGTTTGCAAAAGGATGGTACGAAGGCATTTAAGTGTTCTGATCATTTATACTGAGCTTACAGGGGACAGCCAGTGAGGTATTAACTGTGGAAATCGATGGTGTCTGCCATTACGGTTGGCACGTCTTGAAACCAAAGCGTCAGGTGTGGTGATAATGTTAGAGATTTAAGTTGAATGGAGTCGTGAGCTAAGAGGTGCACCTTGTAAGGTTGTCTGGACGGCGAAAGCTGACTCACTTGTAGGGTGTTGACATGGGACCCCCGCGAGAATGCCCATCTCGGTGTTAGGGATCGTAACCATCTCTGTGGGGAGGTATCGAGTCGTATTCGTGGCACAGTGGCTTCCATACACAGCCTTTATCCTGCTTACTGTATATAGCTTATACCAGAGTAAACGACTGTCTTGCCCGACTTGGTATTTCAGAACAAGGCTGTCTTAATTATCGTGCAATTTTTTTTGTGATGGAATCATTCCTTGATTTTTTTAAAAAAAGCAAACTGCCTCTTTGCCGTATTTGTATGTGATGCATATTGATTCTAAACTTGTTATCTAGTTTGGTATGGTATGAATGAAGTGTCTGAGATATAGAGCTGAGTAAACTTAAAAAAAAAAAAAAAAACAATTGTAATATACATTTTCAATAAATATGTCCTTTGACTGTGGTACTTAATGATCTGTTAGAAAAAAAGCTTTGGGTCTATTTTTATCGGTGCCAAATGCAACCTTTGACATGTACTGTAACTTCTGTATTCATTGTAAGTGTATGTTTTGGTGTATTTTTGGCTCGGCTCTACAGACGTCGGTTCTGTCTCTCGATGGACTTGAACTTACTGCTGTGTATGACTTGCCTGCCATGCTGTGTGGACAATAACCAGTTGTGACCATGCCAGGCCAAATGTATGCCTGTTTCTGGGGGGGGGGAGGGGGTGGGCGGGGTTTCCTTCCCAGCAAAGTGGATTCACCGGCCTTCGTGATCATGCAGTGTTTATGACGCAGTCAATGGCATTGTGTGGACAGTGTACCCTAGGTATGGTCTTTTGCACAGAGTAAAGAAGCCCCTGTCTACGCTGTTCTGTGAATAAAGCTGGAAGCTAGAGAAATTACTCGATCTGTTCGTTCCGCAAGGTACCAATAAAAACGTTTTTTTTTTCCTCTTGTTGTCAACAGTGCAATTTAAATCAAAAGGTTGTCATCCTCCAGGTATAAACACAGATTTACATGTACAGATGTGCACTTTTGATTTGTACTTCTAAAAAGCATTTGCATGAAATTCCCCATCACTGGCTTGTCGCCCACTTTCTTGTGCTGGTCGTCGTAAAGCTTCCCCTGCGAGCAGCAAAGAGTAAAGTGAAATTGGGAAATTCGACTGGGTGAGTCAGCCAGTCAGTGGCCGGTGAGATGGGACTGAAAACAAAAGGCGCTCTCTTGTTTTGAAACAGGACCTAGGAAGGAGGGGGGACCACATATGCTATTTCCAGAGGAAGAGAAGATTATTGTAGAAGAGACCAAAAGCAACGGTCAAACCGTGATTGAAGAGAAGTAAGTCAGCATTCCACATGATATCCGGAAGTGGGGGGGGGGTCTGTCATAGTGTTCCTGCAGCATCACCTGGAATGTGCTTGGGGGGTTGTTTGCTGACTGGGGCCACATTTCAGGAAGCCACTGACTGCAGATGCTTTCCATCCTAACACTGTCGGCTTAATAAGTAACCTCAAAAGGCATCTCATCCCTAATTAAAGCTAAAAGGACCTTGGTTCAGGGCATGAGTAGCTGAGACCTTGATATATTCCACTGATGGTTTTAATTGATCAGCTGATTGGTTGAATGTGGCAGCTGATTGGTTGAATGTGGTAGCTGATTGGTTGAATGTGGCAGCTGATTGGTTAAAGCCACAGACCCTGTTGAATCCACATGCAGTCTATGACTTTTTGATATACGTCATTGTCTAACTTAGCTGTATCCGCAGCACCTTTATACGTTCCTCAAATACTTTTATGCTGGAGAACCTTTAATAATGTTTCCTTCTGACATTTGCCATGCAAATATATCACAATTACCAATAAAAGCATTATTTTGAGAATGACATTGATATTGTTATATTATAAATGGGTAACCCAGCCTTGTGACACATACCCTCTTTGATTGATTGACCTTTGCAGCTTTCATTGTAATATTTTCTACACTTCATATTTTCCTTTATTGTATAATAATGGTGTTTTCTAATTGCTTTCAAGGAGCTTAGTCGACACAGTTTATGCATTGAAGGACGAAGTCCAAGAACTGAAACTGGTAGGTTTCATGTGAGCCTCTGAGGTAGATGGTACCTCATTATGGACTAAAACATTGTGCGTCTTGCTGGTCTGTGACCTGCATTTCTTAGGCATAGTTGTATTCATACAGAAGTGGGACTGATCAGATCTTTCAAGTGATCTCTAAGTCATATGTGGGCAGCAATGTCTCAATGATGTCCTTCTGCTCCATGCAGGATAATAAAAAGATGAAAAGGACATTGGAAGAAGAACAAAGGGCATGGAAAGACCTGGAGAAGGTTGTGAGGAAAGTATTAAAGAACATGAATGACCCTTCCTGGGACGAGACCAATTTGTAAGGAGTTCCCCATCATTTCCAGTTGATTATTATTCTCTGACCTGTCTAACAATTAAAAAAAAAAAACGCCACAATGGGAACCATTTTAAACAGAATACTACAAATCATGCAAAAATGCACCACGCTGTCGATCCGAGTGCAGCTGGTTTGCAAACAGGTGAGACACCTGACTGAGGCTGTGAACTTAGTGAGCTGGTTTGTTGTGGTTCTGAGGCCCGGGTCGCCGGAGCTGGATGGGATTGACGGAACACCGGGAAAGACCCATGAAGCCAAATCCTTGGTGTGACCCGGACCAGAACCTGGGTGAGAAGCTGAAGCTCCTGATAGCTGCTACATGCATCTGTCCTGCGTGCTCTCTTTCACACTGGGCGCCGTTCACGTAACAGATGCTGAACGTGGTATTTAGGAGACCCGGGGCTCACTCTGGCTCTGTGGTACTTTCTAGGCTATCACTGCCGTTACCTATCTGGTCTCCGCGAAGCCCAGCAAAGTCACACTAAACCTCATGGGAACATAGAGCCAAGACTCATGAAGATTTTTTTTTTCCGTTTTATTTTTCTCTCAATGGAAATGCAGCAATACAACATCGCAGACACACTTCAGGGGAACGCTACACAGGTAAACGTTCTGAAGCCCTTACCTCATTTCTTTTGTACCTTCTCTATTTTCAGAGGCTTTGGTATGCGCCTGTTTATCTTTTCTTTTTTACACTTTAATACAAGACGGGCGCGTATATGTACCTTTCTATTGTAAATATGTCAATAATGTGCCTTTTCAAATGGGTTCTTTTTTTTAAATTGCTTGACTTTCTGGAAGTCTTAAAGTTTTATATGCACCCTTTGAGCTCCCTGTGCTGGGCTGTTTAGAGCTATGCGCACAATAAGACTGAAATTAAAAACGTGAATGCAAAGCTACTTATCAAATAATTTTTTTTTTTTTTTTGGGTTCAGTTTTAGTATCATGTGTTACATATTTAAATGAGACCATGGTGAGAATGCCACAGTGTACTATAAATTATATGCTTCCATTGTCCGGTGTGATTGTCCAGTCACCTGAGGACTACCCCACGACCACTGTATTTATTTTTTAATTCTTCTCGGTAACTAACTTGTATTATTGCTTCTGTGAATTAAAACAGTAAATAAAACCCTATTTTGTTTGCCAGTCTTATTATTACCCTCTTCTTCCTGTTATTATTTTAATAATGAATAATATATTTACACCATAAATGCTGCTGGGCCTCAGGGGTGCAGGTTTCATCTGTATCGCTAGCCGAACGGTCCTCCATAGCCAGACGGGTTCCTTTTGTCTGCAGAAAGGCAACAGTGACATTTCCGGGAAGATAGGGCTCCAGCAGACATTAGCATCAGAACAAAGCGTTTCAAGGTGTATGTAGCGGCTGCAAATGGGGAATGAAGATGTTAGCTGTGACGCTTCGTCACGTCTCAGTTACCCAAACAGGTAAGCAGCCATCTTGGATGGTTATATCGCTCACTCTCTGTAAGGCTTCTTGCTGTCGTTTATTGAATGTCTGGGCTTATTTAATGGCAAAAAAATGTGTAAGCTGGTGATGTTACAGTATGTGATTCTGAGGTATCCTAATAAACACCATTCAATGAGGCAAAAATACAGCAAACTAAGTAACTTCATTGTATTAATTATTAGGGGTGTAGTAAAGAATTCTGGGGTCCCTGACAAAATGTCTCATCAGGCCCCCTTGCCTACCTGGAGATGGTCCTGACTACCATATGCATTGTGGTCAAGAAAGAAGCCATTATCATCCAAGGAAAACCACCACCCGGCAGTGGCAGAACTAGACTTAGACTTGGGGTAGCCAGAGGGTGGCCAAGGCTATTTCAGTAGGGTCCACAGTCTATGACAATGAATGTGTTTCTCGAATAACCAAACTTGATCAATTGCAATTGGAGTCTGTAAATGCTGAAATATTTTCATATCTTACATTGCTGATTTCAACAAGACGTGCTGTGTCGTGACTTCAGTTGTCTGAGGTGGCACCTGGGGTGTCCAATCAGATTTCAGGGGGGCGCAGTGCTACCCCGGCCTCCCCTCTGGCTCTGCCCCTGCTACCTGGCGATGCATTTCCGACGGTGTCACTTTGGCTAACTCTTTCTTGAAGTTGTTCTGTGTTAGCTTTGCCTTCTGAATATGTGGACCAAATCCAGAGGGACATCAGATGAACTCTGCAATAAAATTTCCAGAACCCTTCGGCTTTGGGAGTCAAATCCGGAGGGGTGGTATCTGTTGGTATATGCTTGCTGTCCCCATGCTTTCTCTAAGAACATGCTGAAGGACCAGTGCTGCGTTTTCACACTCCTGGTTCAGAGGCCTATTTCCTGGGATCTCCTCGACCTACACATGCAGCTTCATAACCCTTGCAGTACCCGTTAAAGCATTTGCAGTATGTTCTTCCTCTCCCTCTCCTATTGACACGTTGTCCCAGCTTCTGCACAAGTAATTACATGCTGTTCCTTTGCAGTAAAACCTAACAAGGCCAAGGTGGCCATTCTTTGTCCTAAATATATTCACAGCTTAAAATCCCTCCACTGGGGAAAGGAGATTAGAAAGTGGACGGGGCCTAAATCCGCCAGTGTCTATTGGCCAAGTTATGCTCGAGCAGAAGTTGTGGATTTGCTGTCTTTCAGTTACCCGAGGCCGACGGAAAACTGGTGCCAAAAACCCGGAAAAACAAACTAATTGGAAAGCCGGAGGAGAACAGGCCGGCGAGACGAGAGGCGCGCCACTGCCACTCCCTTCATTTCTCGCGGCTTTGAGGGGCGAAGGTCACGTACACGTTAGTCTTATTAACGTGACAAGGCAATTTAATTCCTTTGTGGGTGTCGGCTCCACTTCATTGATTTACAATATGAAGGATATCGTTTTGCTGGAACTGCCAAAAAGCTAAAATGTCAGCCTTTGCCAGTTGTCACACCAGCCCTGTTCAGCGATGAATAATGAATGTCACCTTTTGTCTGCTGTAAAATATTCCTACATAAATACAAAAGAAGACCCAGACATAAAACTGCCTGATTTACCTTCAACATACAGTGGAGTGTCATGGGACATATGTAGCCTTGAATAAAGCATCTCTGCTCCAAGCGATGGACAGTGTTCAGGCGTACCTTTGTCTTCAAGAACCAACTCAACACCTATTCCAGACTTTCCACCAATTTGTGTTATATAGACTGTATTGTTCTCGAGCATTAAAGCATTTGCAGGGACCACTTACATATTACCAGAGATGACAGCCTTGGCCCTGCCGTTAATGTCCCCCTCTGTGTTCCCTCTGCAATCTAAAATATTGATGTATGTAGTCCATCCTATTTTCCTACAAGCAGGAGGTGTCACAAAACTTCTGTGGGGTAGTTTAGATAGTAGCTTTAATGTGTCTTCCCAGTGCTTTGAGTTTATGGTTGTGAAGTTTGAATGGGTGCTATGCATGTGGGCTCTGAAAATACTACGGCAGGGGCAGTCAGACTTTGCTGCTGTTGTTAGTTGTCATGTGCATAACTTGTTTTGCACCTTTTGTATGCTTGCTTGTTCTTTTTTTAGCAGGAAGAAAACCACAGAATGCAGTCACCCTTTAGATACACTCTCCTCACTCTCTAGCTCAATAGCAGCTTTCTTTTTGTTGACTAGTGTGTGCTGTTAACCCTGCCCGTGATCTAGTCTTTAATTCCAAATTGATGAAATTCAGTTGAGCTTGCTTTTGATATAGTAACCGAAGCTCTCTGAGGTTGTGGTAGGTCACCAAAGCTCAGCCACGTCGGCAAATCAGGTTAGCAGTTATCAAAGCAAAACAGTGATAAACGTAATCATTTCCTAAATGAGTACAATAACAGATCTCGTTACATGAACTCCCATAATACCGAGACCTGTCTTACACTTTTCCTTCAAAGGTATAGAAAGAGTGGCTAATAAATTACGTTTCATTCCACTACATTAAAGCATTAAAACATATTGAAATGCGTTATACAAGAAGCTGTATGCAGAATAGTTTTTCTGGGGGCAGATGAAACGGAACTTGGAGCGCGTTCTAAATTCATACCCCGCGAGAGCAATTCCACTTTTAAAGTGATCTCACCAGAGTGTTAATGGCATCATGTGACATTAGTCTGCCATGCAATTCAATCACACCTGGAAACACACCGAAAGGTTCCCTACAACTAATTGGTAGGTTTCGGATAAGAAGACTCACAATGAATTTCTTTTTTTTTATTATTATTTTTTTTTTGTTGTGCGTGGCTGCTTTCAAAGGAAGTCAGGCTCTCCTCATCCTTCTGGGGTCATCTACAAGTGGCGTTTTTGTTCAGGGAGAAGGTGACAGCTTTTTAGCTTTAGATGTCAAAATCTCACCAGCTGGTTGCAGGCGCATTGAATGTACCAAGGTGCCTTTCTGGGATTGGCAGTAGCTGCCCCTTCTCCCCTGCTCACCCCCTGCCAAATTCCCATCTCTTTTACGGCAGCTCTATTCAGCGGCTAGTGATCACTTAGATCTGACATGTATTGTGTGGCCTGGGGCAGTCCCACCCCCCCTTCTACTACCTGTCATTAATGTTCCGACTTTGCAATTTGCCAAAAAAAAGAGAACTATATATATCAAAAGAGTGTGAAGGACTCAATGTGGCTTCTAAGCCCTTTATAGCAGAAAATAACGGCGCAATGATTTTTCTTCAGTGTTTTACTCTAAAAGCTTTCTGTGTCAGCTCTGAAAGGAAAAATAAAGCCGTTGAATAACATGAATTAAAAAAAAGGTCCTTTGGGTTTTGACAGAAAGGCTCCTTTTTCTTCAGCCGGTAATCAAACTGGAGCTAAAATAAAATGGAGTTTTCTCCGGGAAAATGGCCTTTGTTTGTCTGGAAGGCTGGTAATTCATAAACAATAAGCCGTGCTTTTGTGTGAGTAATAATATATTCACGTTCCCTGAGAAGGGGAGAAGCCGGCGCACCGTCATTGTGGTGCGACGTCTGAAAGGCGGCTGGGCTTGGCTGCTTTTTCAGTTGCTAGGTCTGTCAGCACTGCTTCGGACTGCTGTTCCTCTGTCGTCTCTCTCTCTGGCTCCCTCTCCCACTGAGCCACACGCTATCCATTCCATCCATTCCAGCAGAACTTCAGTTAAGGAGTGCCTGATCCTGCCTGCCCTCTGCCAGCCTCCCCCCAACTGTACTTGGACTAAATAGACACTGAGGTGCACTACTGCGTCCTATGCAAGGTACAACTTTTTATAAGTGTTATTGCCTTGGGGGCGAGCAGGGGAGTTTGACTCTTGCCTTGGGCTGAAGAACGAGTGCCTGGGAGACAGGTCTGCTTACACTTCACTGCTGGAGTCACTTCTCCTTGGCTCTCCAAGCCCGAGGCAGATGCAGGGAGAAATAGGGGAACGCTTCTCCTGGCGGATACTTGGACGGACAGAGACTTCCCGAGAAGTCTGCCTTAGAGCTCAGCCGGAGAACCGAGAATGAGGCAGAATGAGACAGCGAGCAGGAGACCCGGCTGCAGCAAGTGAGTAAACGTTTGTTGTTGTGTTAGTGCTGGGTGCTGGCATCCTGAGACAGGGCGGGCAGGGGGCTCCTGTGCACGGTTTCGTCTGAGCGAGGTGCAGGGCACTCGTCGCGTCTGGGGAGTGTGGGAGACTCCAATACATCACGCAGCAGGTGAACATCAAAGGCAGATTAGCAGTGGGCTTTACTGGGTACAGTAAATATGGGCCATTTTACAGGATAATTTCAAAATGTGATTTTGAAATTTTTCGTTGATACTTTGCCGGTTTTCCGGCCGAGCAGTTAACTTTATGCTAATACTATATGTTAGACGACTTAATTGACTTGCATAGTTTGAGTTAGCATAGTGATATGCATTTGACCCCTGCCTTGTTCGTGTAAGCCAGTGTTTCTCAACCCGGTCCGCAGGGACTACCAGACAGTCCATATTTTTGCTCCCTACCAGACAGTCCATATTTTTGCTCCCTACCAGACAGTCCATATTTTTGCACCCTACCAAACAGACCATATTTTTGCTCCCTACCAGTCAGTCCATATTTTTGCTCGCTCTTAGCTCTTATTTGGGAGGGAGCAGAAATGTGGACCGTCTGGAGGGTCCCCATGGACTGGGTTGAGGAACATTAGTTTAAGCCAATGTCTTTCCTGCCTGCTTCAGAACAATAAAGCAGAACAAAAGAACTGTTCTGCCGCCAGTGTGGTGACTGCAGAGGCACTTTGCCGCAAAGTAGCTGTCAGGGAGCCGCGGGGTTGCAGGAGTGGCGCATGTTTGCCGAGGTGTGGCCATTTTACACTGAATGTAAGAAAAAAAATCCAGCAGAAAATGTGTTCATTTCCAACCAAAAAAGGTTATACAGACATACGGTATTAGAGAGAGGTGAGGGGCACGCGCTGATACGGCGCTTTGCCCACCACATGCCAAAGCACCTCAGGGGTGAGAGCCTGGGTGCAGCCATGCAGGGGGTGATACCTCAGCACCACACGCTTCAGATGGAGTGTTTTCCGGTGGCTGGAGGGCCAATCCTGCCACCAGAGGTGTCAATTTCAGGTCCAGAAAGTAAAAATCCAGACCAGTTTTCAACCAATCAGTTGAGCATAAAGAGTCACAGTCACAGAGTAGCTCAACTAGTTGGTTGAAATAAAATCCTGGTCTGGATTTTTACTTTCTGGACCTGAAATTGACACCTCTGCCTGCCACCAACCCCCAAATTTTCCCTTTGCGACTAGGCAAAAGAAGGATGCATTCCTAGACCGCATTTGAAGGAGCCCTTGAAAAGGGATCGCTCTGTCACGTTACTGTGACGCGTTTGGTCTTAGAATGCGGCCTTGAATGCAGCCCCTGAATTTGGACACAGACACAAATGATCTGGAAAGAGTCTAATTCAATGACATATCAAAAGCCCCATTTTACTCTAAAGCAGTGCTGCAGGGCAGCTTCATGCTGCTGGCCGCTCTGGCAGCAGGGATAGTCGCCACTCGGCGGGACAGGGCGCCTCAGCTTCCTCAAGCTGATCCAAGTTTATGCATAGCACAATGGCCCAGTCATTCATTATTTCCAAATCTGTTCTTTCATGCAGAAGGCTGCAGCCCTGTCTCCATACATTGCCTGTATTGCAGTGAAAAGGTTCTGCAGAAGTTAAGACATCTCCCACTCTATGCTCTGATGTCATACATCTCTGTCTTAGACTAAAAGTACTCCTGCGACCCTGAAATTAAAGTGGTCCTGGGTGGGACAGGCACTGCCCAGTTTCCACCACTCCTGCATCATGAGCGGCTAACTGGAGTCATTCCTGTATTCCTGATAACGCTCAGATCCCAGCTGCCGGGACAGCGTGGTTCCAGAAATCCCTGTGTATTCGCTGTGAAGCTGTGATGGCCGCCCTTATGTATTATAGGTCCCCTCCTGGTCCCAAGGTATGTTGTGTATATCTGTGGCTACACGAGAGCTGAAAGATATTGATTTCGAAATGCTCCTGCGGGGGTCTTTTCTTTCTTCAGTAATGGGATCGCGGCTTAGCGAGAAGGACAGAGGAATGGGGGACGAGGGAGAGGATGGCAGTGGAGATAAATGCCGGGGGGGGGGGGGGTGCAGGAATGAGAGATAATATGAGAGGAAGTTATTCAAATCGGATTATTGAGGTAAAAAGCTCAACAACAGCTTTTAGGGAAATGATGC
>JAODKN010000037.1:12659240-12674270 GCA_026774425.1 Petrocephalus zakoni
GATCTCTCCGATCCTCCAGCACTGCCCGACTGGTCCCACCACCCCTCAAGGCACAAGGAAGACACACATCTCGGCTCGTCTCTGTTCTGGCGCCTAGTTGGTGGAATGAAGTCCCCCTAGATGTCCGAACAGCTGATTCATTGAATGTCTTCAAACGATGACTTAAAACACTAATGTACGGTGGCCCAGAAGGGTCAACGCAATACAAAAGCCACAACACAAATGTGGCTTTTGCATTCGTGTTGCGGCTTTTGTATTCGTGTTGTGGCTTTTGCATTCGTGTTGTGGCTTTTGCATTTGTGCTGTGGCTTTTGCATTCGTGTTGCGGCTTTTGTATTCGTGTTGCGGCTTTTGCATTCGTGCTGCGGCTTTTGCATTCGTGTTGCGGCTTTTGTATTGCGTTGACCCTTCTGGGCCACCGTACTAATGGTATCCCATGCCTTCTGCAACTCAAGCCAAAGGCTTTCTTTTAAATGTACAATAGATCTGTCCAGTTTATTTTCCAACTCATCACAAATGTACTTGATGGGGTTGAAATGAAGGCTTATGAAGCCTTATGAAGGCTCAGATCAGCATAATGATCATTTTGTAGATATTTCATTTCATTTATGGGTATTTTAATGGCCAATCCAACAAAAACAACTGAAACCTTTTAAATATGCCATATGTTCTAATAATTTTGGCCACCACTGTAGATCCCCACGTAGCTATACTGCTATTTTAGCACCTACTATGAAGATACCAGAGGTGTCAATTTTAGGTCTAGATTGTAAAAATCCAGACGACGATTTTGTTTCAACTAAATAGCTGAACACTTTGTGACTGTGACTCTTTATGCGCAACTGATTGGTTGAAACAAAATCCTGGTCTAGATTTTTACTTTCTGGACATGAAATTGACACCTCTGGAAGATACTTATGTGACATACATGCAGAGACAACTAAAACATGGTCTGGAAGATGCCCAGCAGAGCAGACGGCTTGTATGTCCAGCGAATTGTTGATCCAGAACACTGAAAAAGTGTCAGAAATCTAGACAGAGTATATCTACTGGGTTTGTATAGATGTTTACTTCCTTCAGTCAGGTGTTTGTTTAAGGATGTATTCACACTGCAGATGATTTTCAGGTAGTACTGTAGGCTTGACTATATACACAATATCATGTATCCACAACTGAAGGGCAAATTTCTGAATCCCAAGTCCAATTTGTTGCTTTTCACATGAGACCAATCAGGCTTCCTCATTATATGTTGCAGTATTAGGAACTAAAACTCACTCAATCTTCATTTATTCCAGCCAAGATCTTAAATTAAAATTCAGAAACTCACTATATCCGCAGAAATTGTACTTATTTATGAACTTCTCTTCCACCTATCTCGTGGAGTTTTGTAAATTTGCTCTTCAATTGCCAATCAATAATATTCCCCAACATATGGTAATATGGGTAAATCACTTTATATAGTAATGGAGTACTGTTTGGACTATAGAACTTAGAAATAGAGTAGGATTTAACATAAGTGGATTTGGATCATAGTGCTTAAACTAGCAATCCATGTAGTAAAAATACTAATAATATATTGATAATTATTTTTTATCATTATTAATTAATAGAACTTATGACTGCATTGCTGTTGACTTTATATTAATATATATTTACATTTTATATTCTTATAAAATGATTACGTCTCATTATTTCATTGTTTACATATACGCTTGCTTTTTATATAATACAGAATTAAGAAAGCGCATGCTTTTTACAGACGAACAGGGCAGGAAATTCCTTTGTTTCCAGAGAGCTCTGTTCTCATCATTGGTTTCCTGGTTTCTTCACTCCCAACCACATAAGGTGAATTTTTTTGCACCTTTTTTTTAGGATTAAAATTTGTCATAAGGACACAACTTAATCTGCAGCGAATCATATTAAATTGGGGACATTCATTTACATTCCTGAAAGGAACCTCGGAAGTTCAGAGGTTCACATTTAAAAGTTCCTAAATCCAGCACTATTGCACAAAGCTCTTGTCAACACTGATTGACTTCCTGCTCCATGGAGAAACATGTATGGGGTGATACCGTGCCGGGACCAGTGGATTCTGTAACAGCCTCTGAACACAGCAAGATAAATACCAATTAATGCCTGAACAAGGCAGACAAGACCATCTTCCAAAGCAGGTTTATTTTTGTGGTGCATCGTCCCTTGCCAAGGGATTCTGGAGTACTCTCCAGCATTAAACACAAAACCCTCGCAAATCCCCGGAATGTTCCAGTCACAAATCTCGCTGATGCGGTTACCAAATCACCGGGGCTTCTGTGTTTTTTCTGGGAAAACAAGAAGACGATGACGACGTATCTCACGTGTGATTAAACATTGCTTAACGGTTTTAGGTGAGTGGAGAGCTTTAGTGATTGAGCAAGTGGCAGAACGTGAAATCACAGAGTATGTTTGAGGTAGATGGCTCCACTGTTTCTCAGACAGAGCAAAGGGGCCTTTTTGCTGGTGTTTCCGCATAGGGATTTATTGACAGGCTTTCTACAGTAGGATGAGGGACTGTGTCCTTAATCCAGCGCGAGGAATATCACAAAATCATAACCACAATGCTCCTTCTTAATACGATTTCAGCTGCTAAGCGAACATACCAAGATCAACCAAATACCTGTTTAAGTAACGTTGAAAATGAGCTGTTGACATATTGAAATTTGCAGTTACATTTGCATTGTGGGTAAAATTTTGCAATATGATTGTGCATCCTAATGTGAACCAAGGAAAAATATTAAACACAAAAACCAATTAGGTTAGTGAGTTATTTGGAAACAGAACTTGGTTGAGTCACCAGTAGATTGAACAGGGCCATACTACACTCCCGCTGAACAGAACCAGACAATTAAATAAAGACGCTCACACATCCATTCTTTAGTGGATAGGTAGTGGATGGATTTCAAAGACGGCAACATAGTTCTGTAAATCTTAAGTTATAGAATAGGAATAGGAATAGAGTTTATAGGCATATAACACTATAAATGTTTCTGTAAACACTAGGGACCAAAATGACAAAATCCTTAACTTGGTTTCGGAAAAAGCTGGTGGGGAGGACAACGAGACCCTCACCTTATGTTGACACCCCATTTTCCCCTTCAATATGCCTATTGCAAAAAAATTGTCTTTTGGAACGATGTCAGATGACATGAAGCCATTTTGTGCTTTCAGCCCGAATTCAAATGACAACATTGTGACAATTTCCTGAATCACCCCTCTGCTGCCTGCCCACTGGCATGGCTGCGAGAAACACATTACGGTAATGGGGGCTCTGTCAAAATCGTCATTCATTAGCCTCCCGTGAGAGCTTGCTGCATTTAGCAATACCTGAGACGTAACAAGCAAATTACTTGATAGTACATGTTATTTACAATTTACTTAGGATATTTACATGCTTTTTGTAGTAATGTCTGTTTTTCAACATTTTTTTCTTCTTGGTGCGAGACGTGTTTGGACATCTAAATATGGAGCTGTCTGGCACTCTTCTTCACTAAGTCTCTCAAACTCAGAGTCGCCAGGCTGGCTGGTGCTATCTGTCCCATCTCTGTGCCTCATCTGACTGTTCCTTTAATCAGCCCACTGGCATGGGAACTCCTCGGGGTCATGCAGGGGACTAGTGAGAATTTAGATGGGGAAATGGGAGGCTCTGATAACGTTCACGGTAAAGTCATATTCTCCTACTTACTTATTTACATCAGGCCTTAAGCAGGTGACCAAAGCGCGACATATTCTTGGCACCCTTGTAAGAAACCCACAAACAAGGAGGGTGCCTATTTCACAAGGTAGATACTTCTTTTGCTTTTAAGCTCCTTCTCAAGGCAAGCTACTTTTTGAAGTTAGCCCGTCCATGTTACGGTATGCGGTGTGCCATATGGGTGTATAGCACCTGATTGTATGACCGGGCACAAGCGTTTCTAGAAACTTACAAGCAGACATATGGGATAGTAGCCAGCGTAAAAGGGGGGGGGGGGCATGTCGGACCTGGAGGATCGACATGCACAGTCTGCTTTCTCGGGCCCTTGTGGAAAATTAAGACGTTCATTAAATACCGCGGATTAGAAAGCTTAAATCATCATTATGGTAATATATGTCTGCCACAGCACCGATAAAGGGTGACTCACCTTATCATAACAAACACCTTTATGTGCGAGTTCTTCCCCGGAATCTCTAGGGGACATGTTGTTTTTAAGGGATTTGGGAACTACAGTTTCTCACCAATCAGAGCACATCCCAGAAATAAAAACGCTCAGACTTATTTCTGTTTTTTCCACCTCTTCCTGCTTCTACACCAGTTCCTTTCATCTGTTTTTGTTTGTTTAATCTATTCGTTTCAGTCAGTCTCTTCTTTACCTACAGAGTGAGTTTTTCGACAGTCTACAGAGGACACTCCATCACAGACCCCATATGCACAGACACCGGGGATACAGAAATCTGGGAAAAAAAGACGTATATAACAGTGGTTCAATTAACGTGGCAAATGTACCTCTAGGAATTCGTCTCCCATTAGTGGATGGGGGATGGGCAGGCCATCACTCTGGACGACAGGCGTCCAGCGCAGCACGGGGTCGAGTTGACCCCTGAAGAACACAGTAACAAAAAGCCCAAGTGGCTTTGTTGCACTCTGTCGCTCAGTTTATTTGTCTCATCAGTATTGGGCTGGCTCGGAGGCTTTAAAGGCTGCGAGTTGCTCTGAAGGCCAAAGATCCAAGGTTTTGCTATCGGGTGAGACTGCGGTGACGTGGAAAGTAACGTTACTCCACACAATACAAAACACACCAATCATAGTAGCCAATCATACCTGACGGGGCATCAGAATCACTGCTTCAAGCTGTCATTTATACATTCTGCTTTGTCTGCACAAATGTTTTCGATGCTAGAGAAAATAGCTTTTGAATACTAACACAGGTTAGTTCACCCTTCTTGTTGCCATTATTCTTGCAGTGGCTGTTTTGTGGACAACGCAATATTGAAGGTCTTTGCATTGTGGCCACAAAGACTTCACTGCACAATAAGACTTGCATTATAGTTTTACATTGATCAGAATCAGAATTATTCTCCTTGGCATCATTTTGATGAAAGGATACTGTATGTATCCATGGGGGATTGGTTCCAGGACCCTCTGTGGACACTGAAATCTGCAGATGCTGAAGTCCCTTATATAATATGGCATAGTAGTTGGATATAGCCCACGTACATCTTCCGCTATACTTTCAATCATCTCTGTCGTACTTTAATTCCCATTACAATGTAAATGCTATGTAAATAGTCATTATTCATATTCATATTCAGCACACATCGAATTACATATAGAAAATATAACCATATATACAGAAGATATATATTCATTCTCTTTCTTTCTTTCTTTCTTTCTCATTCTCTTCATTCGCTTTCTCTCCACGCACATACATACGTTTGTATTCATATCTTTTTGGTGACCGTCCATTCATTACTATGGGACGGACTGTAACAATGACAACCCTAACCCCTACCCAGCCCTAATCTAAACCATAAGTAACCAAACAAAATACCAGACTTTTTACGTTTTTTAGTTTTTTATTGCATTCACAGTCGGACTGAGTCCATAATCCACCCCCACAATGTAAAAAAAAAAAATGGTTATCATCACATTTTGGGGACTGTTTTTCAACACTGAACAACACCCAAATCTACACAACACACTTTACTTGCCGCAAAGCAAATTCAAGTTTTGCTTTTTAGAACTTTCTGGATTTTGTTTTTTGGGTCGACTGTATATAGATCGTCTCGTGAAATAAAATGAAAGACCTATTAGAGAGCATTTCCTGGGCCCCTGATATAATAGGTTGCAAACAGAACCAAGGTTTTTAAAAGTGGGGGGGGGGGGGGGTGGTTCTAGGATGGGGAAGTAAAACTGCCCTTGAAATGGTCACAGCCAAGTTATAATATAATTATAATCACGGCCAATTTTATATAGCTTCCTGCATTTCTACATTTTCTTTACATCTACACTATGCAAATAAATGGAGTCTGTCTTGCCTTGCCTTTTCCTTTTGTGCATCCTAATATTGCATAACAAAAAAAGAATAATTGTTTCATGACACAGCTCTATGATAGGAACATATGATGCTGCATGAGACAGACTGAAAAACACAGAGGTACTTGCCTAACATATGCGGTTAAGTTGCTAGTTGCTAGTTGCTATAACGTTAAATGTAATGCCAGTGGCTAGCAAGGGCTCACAGGGATAATTAACCTCGTCTAGTATACATTATGTAGGAAATGCTGACGTTACGACACTGAATGTGAATTTTGCTTTACTAATTTAGCGTGATGCAGTATCAGATATCAGTTTCTCAGGCAGAGCCTCACCTGTCATCCGGAGAAGTGAAAAACAAATAAAAAATACATTTATAAAATATTTTAAAAATATTAATATTAATATTTGTCTACTGTTCAGTGCTATAAATGTATTTTGTGCATGATTCCAGTCATTTGCATCATTTTAGAATGAAAACCGCTGGATTTGCGTATTTCCCGCTCAGACAGAGAGGTGCCTCATCTCCCAGCGCGCTCCCACACTGACCGCGCCGAGCGCGCGCCTTCTGCGTTCCCGCTCTATGTCAGCAGTGTCATGTTTGCACGCACCTATATTATATGTCAGCACTTTCCATAGAATAACTCATGTATGTCGCATACGTGTATAACAAAGTTAGTCTTGCTGATATGATACAAAACCGCAGCGAAAAAGTAGGAGGTGAGGCAGCCAGTACCTCTGCCTCACTGAAGGGGGCGCATGTGAGCCCACAGGATTATTATTGCTGGTACGCTGGTTAAAAGTCCAAAAATTAAGTTCACTATAGCACTCTGTATTATTATTATTATTATTTATTTTTGTTCTGACAGAGCCAGTGCCTCATCTGCCTCGAACCTCACTGCACGTCACTGCAGTTGCCAACTCACTATGAATTGGAGCAGCTCTCATTCCCTCTTCACTGACGCTAACTGATAGCTTTGCTGTGATTGGCTGAATGGTCCTTCAATCAAACTTTGCGTGTGTTTTTTTTTCCTCCCTGATCTGAGCTACAGTTCAGTTCGCGTAGGAGCACATATTGTAGTATTGTTTTAATCTGATAAAAGTGAGGGGGATGAAATCATGTTTCAGCAAAAGTGGGGGTGTTGTAACACCCACATCCCCCCCCCCACGCTTGCTATGCCCCTGCTGTTGTATATAAGATGAGTACCACCCACCCACCAAGGTTTCACAGCTTTTCTCCTTTTCAGATCTGTAGAAGCATTCAGGAAATAACATGTAAGATGCAAGCGATTAATGGAAGACCTCACTCACCAAGGTTACATTAATTGCCAAAGACTTTCAGTTACTGGGCCTGTTTACTGGGATGTATAATGCTTTTCCACGCACACACAGTGTCACACAAAACATGTGCATTTTCACAAACATGTCCCAGCCATGACGCAGAAGTGCCGTCCGACTTTTTTTTTTGACACTTTTGATTAAGGACCAATGAAGGAACATCTGTATGGCTGCTTGAACAATGCATGGCTCCTTAGAAAGATTGATTTTCTACATTAAAAAGGGATCTTTTGTCTAAAGCCACAAGGTTCTTTGTTATGCTAATATGAAATGGAAGATTTCCAATTCAATTTTACCTGAGCGTTGGTCAGCTAGGCTTTCTTTTGTATTTTCTCAGACCCTTCTAAACTAGCCATGGCAATGTCTGGAATTAAATTGACAGGAAAAGATACTTTTTTATATGATATCAGGGTTATTCAATCACATCAAAGAGTTGGCCAGTCAGCCTACAACTGCAGACCCAACTCTCTCAGCCCAGACGCCTTGCTTTGCAGATTCATTTGAGCTGATGTATTAAGACGAAATGAGAGGCTATGAATTCTTTGTCTAATGAGTGAGATCTTTGTGATGTTTGGGTTTTAGGCCCAACTGTAGCATATCTAGCAATAAAGGAGCACTCTTATGAAGCACGAGTTCCCATACCTGGTCCTTAAACTCCCCCAGGTCCTGCATTTTCTAGTGAATGCATTTTTAATTAGCACCTAACTGACAGCCGGAATACTAGGTGACTTCCTTACCATGTAATTTATTCAATAAAACAATTACAGCCAAGATTTAGCATAAGCCAGTAGACCCTGTTTGGTTGTACAAACCGGTTAAATCCTTCTTTTTTATGAAGAAGATGCTGGTTCACTCACATGGCAGAGTCTCAGTTTCTTAGAAACCCTAGTGCAGAAAAAATAGAACAGTCTTTCAGGGATAAACATGACCATATTTACAGAAGATGAAGTAAACTGAGTGTATTTCCTAGCTGATGGGGCACTATGTTGGATGTCACAGGCCGCTAAAGTCAAACTAGAGGAAACCGACGTAAGTTGTATGTGAGAAGGTCCACTCCAAGGTCCACTCCATACAAGGGCCACTCAACTTGACCACAACTGACTTGACTAGTAACATTTTAATATTCACACCACCTACCACCTCCATGTGTTTGGATTGTATTCTGTTAAAGTACAGGACTTCAAAAAACATTTAAGAAATCTAGATTTCCAAAAAGAAATAACAAAAACTACATATTTTTTCTTTATTTTCCTGACTACAACTGGGGGTACCTTAAATCTGACAAGTGAACTAGCTAAGCAAGAAACCCTGCTTTGTGATACAGACCCCAGGTGTCGTCCCAATAAAATATCGTTACGAAGGTGAGTCAAAGTTTTCAAAAAAAAAAAACTGTTTTGAAATATTTTGAACTATTTTCATGCAAAGCATCACCTTGGACTCCTGCAATCATTTGTTTGGATATTGTTGCCTCACCTGATATTCATTTTTAATCCGTCACTAACTAAATGTTTTCTGGAAAAGGAATACCCCTCTCTAAACCTCTCCATCCTCCCAAAAGAGTTTATCTGTGACATGTTATAATAACAGGATTAGTAAAAGCAGGCTATGTGATCACTGCTTCAGAACATACTTGGATATCAAATCCGGTAGAGCTGTGTGTTTTAGATGTCAGCTAATTTCCTCACCTTGAACTGCCAAATTTTTTCTGTATCATTTACAGCCATTTGTTTTATTATATATATATATATATATATATATATATATACACACACACACACACACACACACGCACACACACACACACACAGTGGTGAAATGCAGCCTTTAATACATACAGGACGACATATCTACAATCTTTATACACAACACTTGATAAAATGATGATATCCTTTGAATTTTAAATGACAGAAGAGACTTATATTAAGTTTTCAGGTTAACCAAACATTTGATCTGAAATCCAAGAATCCAAGGTTATATATGTTTTTAATTTATTTCTTGTCATAGTGGGAGATATTTCAATGAACGCAATGTTTCTCAGTCATTTTTATAGAAAAAGATGTTATGTTATGCGGAACAACCAGTCTTTTGGTGAACTATCTTGAATGTCAAGACAGCAGAATTAACTAAAAAAAAGTAGCTCAACAGTAAATAAGTAAATAATAAGCAAATATATTTGTCAGTTAATGTGATAATTAATGTTATTTAATTGAATAAGATTAATTTTTAATGAATTTTAAAATATCTTTATATTCTTTATTACTCAGTTGTAGAAAATTGGAACTATTGGGTAATGATATTTATGCTAATGAAATAAGCATCACCCAAGATAAATATTTAAGGCCAAGAACTTAGCTTTAAGCATTTTTCTCATGATGTAATTTCATAAAAAAACATCTTTAAAATCAAAGATGTCTATTTATAAATAAAAATATGAAATTTATATGATAAGTGCGTATATCGCAGTCATAAACTTCATTTAAAAATGACGCAGAGCATTTTTTTAAAAAGCCTTTCAGTGGTGAAAGTTTGTCTTAAGACCGATCGGGAGAGTTTGATAAGATTCTTTCTGAGCATCACCTTGAAGTGAAATTAATACAAACAGCAGTGCGAGTTGCCTTGGACATTGTACAAGGCTGTCTGCGGTGTGCACAATGCTGCACGCCAGGTAGCAGAATGAGGTCTTTGAACCGGCCTGGGTCTGTAATTATCAGCTGGAGCTGCAGCCCTGAAAATTCCGCAGGATTCGAGGCGAATTTCAAGTATCTGTAAAGTGTGGGATGTTTTGTAAGGTGCCCAAGGTTAGCTTTTAATGCTTTTAATGCATGGCACAGTACACCATAATCTGACTTAATTTAAAAAGTGTACCATTCACAGTGCAATGTCAGCACAGTGAAAACTGTTAAAATGTGATTCAAGGGTGTCTATTCAGCCTCAGATGGATGCTGTATTAGTGATCTGTACGGTGAAGGTCCACAAAGCTCAATTATGGACTATATGGGTAAATGGCTCCAGTGAAACTTGCCAAGAAGTTTTATTTGTCCCCACACGACCCCCATCCAAAACTGGAGCTGTATATTTGTTATATTTCTTTTAATATGTGAATACAGTTTGCCTGTGTTCAGTCCTCTGTCCTCCTAGGTTAGGTCAGGGTGGGGAGCATGCATGTTGCCACACCCATCACTTGATGAAACACCTCAGGATTCTGGTTGGTGATGCCCCCCAGGCCGATACAATAATAAACAGCTGCAGACTCTCAACGCCACTCTCAGACCCTGCCACTTTCCAGCCCCTTCTGGTTGGGTTGATGCATACGCAGAGAACAGAAAACATGCACTTGATCGGTTTCAAGAGTTTCCAAAGCGTAGCTTATCTGTTTAACGTGTTTGAAAAAAAATGCCCTACGCATATGTTAGTGCACGATCTACGTTTTACAGTTCTCAATCTACACCAAATCTAAATGTTTAATATATTCATTTTAATTTTGTTTTTACTGTTCAAAGTTTTACTATTTATGTGTAAAAATTAACACAACAAAACACAAATTGCATTGTTATTGATATCAACAGTTATCTACGATTATGTTTCAAAGTCCGGCCTGGATATTTATTAATCACTTTTAAAATCTGAAGCATTCTGGATATTAATTTAGCTATAACATTCTGAATGGTTTAATCTTTATCTATTGTGTTTTTCAATCTGGACACATGAAATACATTTACATCAGGATCAAATTATTACTGAAACAATGTTGTTACACAATGATTTTATTTGTTTATTTTATTCTCTTTTGTGCACCTACAAATTGTTCTTTGCATGCGTGAGGCGGAAGGGGCCTGAGAGTGCTGCCTACAGCCAGACACTACTTTGTCAACACGCAGTCCAGTCCCACCCTCCAGAAATGGCCGTCTATCTGCCGCGACCTGGTGTTACATGGGCGTCCCCTTGGCCCTGTCCAGCTACTCGGGTCCTCAGCGGTGAGGATCCTGCGAGCCGTATCACCCTCAGAGAATCACCCCACATGCCTGTTGTGCCGTAACTGATGCTCCCTCACAATGCAGTCCTCCGGGTAAATGGCTCCGGTGAAACTTACACTGATGTTATACTGATGTTAAATTTATACTAAATGTATACTGTCAGGAATTTTGCAGTATTTGAATGCCACCCCCTGCCTGAGCTCTCATCTAGAAGCGATGGCACATGCCTTGTTGATGAGTTGGGTCATTGCAGTTTAAGTATTATATAGAGTTACAGAAGCAAAGGCCAGTGGTATAATACCAATTAAATTAATGAATTAAAATTAAACAAAGAAAAAAACTTATTTGGGGCCAAGATTATGTGCACTGCTTCCGAAGTCCCCATTTTTAAAGTTGCAATGTCTGACAATCATTAAACACTCTAGGAAAATGGTCTTTGACTAACACACCTACAGTGAGTAATGCTCGTATTAACACATTATATTTTTGCTGTGTTCATTTTAAAATTTAAACTGCTTTATGTTTTACTTTAATTCAATTTTCAATAACATTGCATATCCATGAAACAGCCCCTAAGGTTGATAAAATTTAACTGTACTGTATTTTAAGTACATTACAAATATGAAAAATAATTAAATGTGGACATTTAATGGCGAATAAATGCATGACTATCCCTTGTAATTGGGCTTTGTGAGTGCCAGACTGTAAAAATTGAATAAATCTTTTTTTCTCAGGCATTTTCCTGCTCTGTCTTGAGCTTCACCCTCATGTACTACATGTACACAAGACAGACACTGACAAAGGCCCTGCTTTCCCCTCAGAAAAAAAGAAAAAAAAAAAACAGATCAAAATTTCAGAAAATGCCTCTTGGGGCAGAATGCCTGGTACCAGCCCAGCTGTGAAACAAACTCCCCTCCTCTGAAGAAAAAAAAAAAAAAGAACCACGGTGTGTCTAAAGAGTTTACATTTTCCCTGTTTTTCACGCCAAGCCCTCCGCCTGTTTCAGGAAGAGGATTTGGGGGCTCGCTATCCCAGATCCTCTCCTGCGTATCCCCTCCACTGCCGGGGGGCAGATTAGGGTTGAAACCTTCCCACATGTGAAAACCAAAATCGGAGCAGTACAGCTGTACCCACATCCCACATCTGTGACTTTTACATTTCTGATGATGTGACAATTCCTTTCTTTCTCCAGTTTCCTCCATTTACTTATTCACTTATGCGGACATGTTCCAGCACACTGCTATGCACTGTCCTGTTCCTCCTGGGCAATGTAAATGACACCGAAACATTTTATTTGATTAAAGAGGTGAGGATGGGCCTTAGAAGAGAAGACAGACATTTAAGAGGTGATAAAATAAGTACAATATGTGGGCACTTTTGTGTGCTTAGTAGTGATCTTGTTGACATTGTAGTTTAATGAAGATTGGCCTTACAAAGCATAAGGATGTTACACGTAGGTGCTGGCTAAACTCTTTAAAACAGGGGTGGGCAGTCTTATCCAGAAAGGGCTGTTGTGCATGTCTCTCACATTGGAAGGCAAAATGAAAATGTTGGATTGTGTCAGTTCATAAAAAAACCATAAATCAAAGGGGAAGAAAATGAAATACCACTGTCAGCAACGGAGGCAAACAATATGCAAGAAATTTCAGTGCAGAAGATGGCAGAAGTTCAGGGAGCAAGCTGGATGGCAGGGATGAAACTCTGCTGCTTTCACATGAAAATATCTCATGGCGTTTCATCCTCAGCAGAAGATAGAGAGCTGAAAGGCCTTAAAGGAGCTCTATTATGTTTTTTCCGGTTTTCCCTTTCCTTTAGTGAATTATATAGCTTTATGTACATGTAAACAGTCTGCAAAGTCTTAAAGCCCAAAGTACATGCCAAAGGGAGTAACTCTCACAACAGAAACCACTCTTCTCTAGTCTGTCATGGTGAGGTCACCTTATAACACAGTCGTTATTGGCCACCTACTTGCAAGGATCTGTCTGCAGACTGTAATTTAGGGGTGGAACATGCAGGACAAGATGACCAATCAGCGCACACAGGGCCCATTGGAGGTTGAGCTTAAAGTAGTAACAGTGCGCTTGACACGGAGAGGGAATAGAGAAGCATGTAGAGAAGTTCTGAACAGTGAAAATCAGCATAGTAGAACCCCTTTAAATAAATAATAATGCAGAGAATGAGGCAGATACAGTATTAATGTGAGATCATTAGCCTTTCCCACAGACAAGAGTCTCATGTCTCTTATGATAATATGCTAATGGGTTGCTCATGGGGCTGTAACTACTGAAGTAATTTCTAATTATGTAACACTTACAGTGTTGGGGAAGTTACTCACAAAAGTAACCTGGTATCTGTAATTTATTTTTGCATGTTTCTTATTTCTTCTTCGAGGACAAAGTTTTTTTAATTGAATTGAATTAGAATCATTTGTTCAACAGCATTGCATTCTTTTTATGGCTTAGTAGTGGTACGTGTTCAGTGCTGGGAAAGTTACTCACTAAAGTAATCCATTACAGATAAGTTCAGGTCCATAAAGTAGTAATCCAGACCAAGGTTTTGTTTCAACCAACCAGTTGAGTATAAATAGCCACAGTTACAGAGAAATATGCTACAATCAATTACAGATACCAGCTTTTGTAAAAGGAAACACATTAATAGGAAACACAGCAGGACAAATAAAAACATACTTGGACAAAAGTACAAGAGTCAGATTTTGCGACGCACATGTGATACTCGCAAAGAAGCACATTCTTCGTAACGTCTCCTGCATGGCTGTGCGTCGCCTCCTTGAAAATGAGTGCTCAGGAGGATAAAACGGAGAGTGTTTGGCATTGGATAGGTCAGCTTCTTCCATCTCCTTGTCATTCTTAATGTCTCTGCATATTAGTGTCTTCTGATCTCTTTTCACACAATCTCTGGCGCAGATTTCCTCTTGGTGACCCGGACATTTACTCAGCGAGACACTTTCGTAATTATATTTTACTGACATTCCTCACCAAACAGCAGCCATATTAACACCCTTTTGCTGGTCAGGTTCTTCTCTAGTCATACCACAGCCTGATTAAAAGGGAATCTCCAATAATGACCTAGATCTAACACAACTGTGTCACACTTGTGTGTCCACTAAGCTGTCCGTCCTTTCTAGTAACTCTGTCTCCCTAAAGCCTAAAGCAGTGTAATGCTTGGAAAGCTGTAAACTTCATCAGACTCCATTGAACTGCTGATCATCAGTCATCAGTTACATAGTTTCTCAAGTCATATACTGTATGTTGTGACTGTTGCCAGTCGCCGCTAAAATTATTTTAAGCGGGGAGGTTCAGAAGAGGCGGGGGGCAGGGGGAAATGGTAAAATGGGGTGGGTAGGGGGGCATTCTGAAAGGAACAATGAAAGACTTCTTACAATTAAGTGCACAAAAAAAATAATTCTAAATTTACTGAATAATTTTGGCTGTGACTGATGCATTTGTGAAATTGTGGGAACGACTAATGTTATAGTGGTGTCACATACGTTTGTTTAGGAAAAGCCGTGCTCTGTGATTGACATTGCCCAAAGCCAATGAAAATATGAAAATGCCTCTCTTTCACCAGTACTTACACTTGTGGCCATAGGTGGAAATTAGCGGGAGAACATTTCAAACTGGATTTAAGGAAGCACTTCTTTACACAGCGGGT
>JAODKN010000037.1:12675504-12690158 GCA_026774425.1 Petrocephalus zakoni
AATAGTCTTCCTGATAACATAGTGCAAGCTAAATCCTTAGGTTCCTTTAAATCAGAGCTAGATAAGATTTTAACAACGCTGAGCTATTAGTTAAGTTCTCCCCAAGCGAGCTTGATTGGCCAAATGGCCTCCTCTCGTTTGTATAGTTCTTATGTTCTTATGTTCTTATGTAAGCACAAGCACAGCGTCACTTCTACTAAGCGCAATGAAACTTTGGCTACTATTACTGTATGCATATTGTCCTCAGTATTTCATATCACTAATGTTATTTAAATTACAGCTATTTATATTACTGCTGCTGTTTACTTGATAGATATTTCGTTTTAGTATGAATCCAAAAATTGTCATTGTTGTTATTTTCGATCTTTTATTTTATCTACGCACAGTCTCAGGAATGTTACAGGACTACATATCACTGCATGTTGTACATGTACAACAATGTATGTGACAAATAAACTCCAAACTTCCAACTTCAAATAGAGGGGCACTGGTTCCACCTTGACACCACCGGAGAACGGTGATGTTGTAGTGAATATTCCACCAAGTGAGTAGCGTGCAAAGTGTGGACTTGTTGTGAAGTTGTCAGTTAGTGTTACCAGGATGAAAAGTTGACCATTTCACAGAGAGCCACGACATGGAAGAAGGTTGTTATGCACAATTATGGTCCAAGGAACTATCTCTTTGAAATTTTCAGTTAATGTTGACAGATCCTAATGGGATTCTGCCTAATTTCCCAGTGCAACCACTAAAGCCAAAGGTAATGGTTATTAACTCGAACTGTCTCGCATATCTCTCTATATTCTTGGAAAATGTGTGTGAGATTGAGTGTAAAATGTGCAGACGAGTATGTGTGTTATTATGTACAGTGCCTTTCCACTCTGTCTGGGACAAGCACTTTACAAATACATTCCTTCTTCTTCTTCTTAAAAAGGATACTATTTCAGTTGATCTTTTCACCAATATTAATCACATTAACTTGCTCCTGAGTTTAATTTTTTTTTTATTTAAAAGTAGTGTGATTAAACTGATAGCAACTTTATTTCAGAAATAACCATTAAATACTTTGTAGGCATGTCCATCCACTGACCAAAACCATATCCATACATATACAGTTTCCTGAACACAGGCAAATATGTATTCACTAAGTGGCTACAACACAAAATCAACTGGGGACATCAACTGGTAGTCTGCAATCTATCTTCATTCTTATTGGATGACTTACTATGTTCGCAACTACCACAAACTCCTCAGTTCTAATCTTTGGTTTTTCAAGCCATTGACTACTCTCCACAACCTTAACATGGAAAGCAAGAAAGTTCCTTCAGATAAAGTTACCTTATCCTCTACTTGGACAGGCTAGGTAATCATTTTCTTAAGATTTCCAAGGTGCTTCTGCATCATGGCCAAGATCTTCTGCTGAAATCCCAGATGATGGGTGTGAAAGGACCAACTGGTGTCATGGTGCTGTGAATTAGTTGGACACCCAGAAGGACTGTTAATCGCTGGATTGTTAATTCGCTTCACTACTAAGCAGGTAAGGCTTGTGAATCCTAAATGTCCTGTAGCAATTCTTCAGAAGAACTATAGCCACCAAAATGGAGTTCCCCTTCATCCCTCTGACTACATCCACCCACTGCTGCTGATTGATTTAAATTACCTGCTATCCATAGGCCTCACACTATCTCCAGCAGAGCTTTGTGACCACACTGATGAGATGTAGCAATTGGATAATTGAGGACATCAGTTTGCTTTAAGTCAAGACAGTGAGTGAACATGTGGATGGTACATTTAATATGAAACCCCTCTGCTGCTGAGGAAGACCATGCCGTGAACAAATATGGATGCAGTCTTGGCACAATTACCAACGTTCATCAAGGGATCCATCATGGGGAGAGTTGTACAATATAGATATCAAACTGATGAAGGCTGGATGCATTACCAAGCTGCCCCTCAGTGATGTAGACCAGGTTCCTGGGTTGTGATATATATTTCACGTCATCTGTTGAATAGATTTTAACTTATCATTTCAGCGGTTCAGGGTAGATGACAACTTGGCTGGACCTCGGATCTCGGGTGCTACTCTCCATTGAGTATTGTTGGGACTCTGGTAGAACCCAGTAGCCTTTGCTAGTGGCATAAAACTTGTGCTTGTCTGCTACTAGATGCTCAGGTGTCAATCAAATGCCCTTTCCTTTGCCACCATATGTAGCCCCTGCTGGTTAGTGCCCTACAGACGCATGTCACTGACAAACCCACCCAAGGAGAGGGTGTTCATATGGGGGTGGGATGGCACTTCTGTGTGAAACACGGGTTACATGATGTGGATCACTGGTTATGTAATCCCATTTACCACTAGAGCTAAGATCCTAGGTCAGAAACAGCAGGACTGGGATGATCCCATTCTACTACACTGACCTCCTACAAATATGTCACTGGTAAGGGCTTGGGGAGGAAATCTATACCAAGGAGTTTTTATGTTTCAAGGAGTTTGAATCCACTGCGTTTTGATTGAGCTTATGGTTATGAAGTTACTTCCTCAGCGAAAATGCTCTAGGGCAAGTTCTTGTGGACTTCCTGGCAGCACTTTCCAGGGTGGCTAAGCATCATCAACTGCCAGTGCCAAGATGGAAGACTGTGCAGCCCTCACTGGAGCCCAGGCAGTTACAGGATATCATACAGTAGGGGGAACGTCTCTGAAGACTCATCCATGAACCTGGCTGATTGGCTGTTTGATACGAGAATATTGGTTAATTCTAAGTTTTTCAGAGAGCATGCTTTCAATGTGTTGGAAGTGTAGTGCTAGGACTTATGACTTATGATCCTAAACAGCAGTTATATATCTATGCCCATGTCATCCTTGACTACCTTTCTTACCTGGGCTTCCAGGCTCCACGCCCTTGCAATTGCCTAATTAGTCAGTGGCCTAGGGCTTCAGGACCCACCCGTGGAGGGATGCTGCTGTCATGCTGATATCTAGTTTCCTTTCAACTTATCATTGGTCATCTGAGTTGGCAATCATAAGGAATTTGTCTTTTGATGGTGCCCGCAGTGACATGTGACCAACAACAGAGTACAGATGGGAGAGCAGTGAAACATGGAAGGTCTCACGGGAAGCCATTAACTTTCAATGCAGTTTAGAATAGTAAACTTAAAAATAGATAAATGCGCAGTGCTAGATGCCAGCCATTGTAATTAATAAGTAGCTGCATTTGTATCGGTGGTTGTTAACCATCAATTATTCAGGAGGGCCATAGCTCGAGGGAAGAAGCTGTTCCTGCGTCTTGAAGTCTTGGTTTTTAGTGACCGGAATCCGAACCCAGAAGAGACTTTCTCGCAGATGCGGCGAGAAGAGTGACAGCTTGTTTGTGTGTTCTTTGCCCCTGGAGTTGTAGAGCTCCTGTGTGGCGGTGGGCCGAAACTGACAGTCAGTGATGACCATGCAAAACTGTACCATTATAGTCTGAGAAAAGCTGAACTTTCAGATCAATTTTTAGCTCACCAGGTGGAGCATATTAACTTCCAGTCACCTCTCTGTGCGGTACTGAATGTTTACTTAATACTGGGCATTCTGTACTTGGCAATTCTGTTCATGTGTATGACGTTTGCTTGATCTATCGATATCTGGTCTTCGTCTCACCTTTTAAATGAGGTGTTTTTCTTCGTGTTCCCCTTGACGACCCTGCTATGCACTGGCTGTGTTTTGGCTACAGTTTTTGGATTGCAATTTGGAATTAGAAACAACTCTCATGCCCCATGCATTTGGATCCTGTCAACCTTGCATTACCAATAAATTGCAATGTCTTACTCATAGTATACCCCTTACGAAAATGAACCATGGTTTTACTATGGTTTTTTGGGTAACCATGAGTTTATGACCATGGTTTTATCATGGTTTCACTGCAGTTACCATGCAGTGCTATAAGTATACCATGGTAATACTATGGGTAGGAGTTTAGTAATTATAATTACCATGAGGTACCATAGTAAAACCAAGGTTACTGTAAAATTGTGAATAGTGAATTTCCGTATGGGACGTTTTAGGACCGACGTTCATTTTTTTTTTTTATCAGAAACATCGTTTTCATTCTAATATGTATTTATAATTAATAGCTTGTTCCAAAATGTGACCAATGACAGTGTAAACTATGCAAAAGTTCAATCGGGGTCTTGAAAATTAATCCTTTTTTCTGTTTAGGATGAAATATCCATATATCGAGCATCGATCCCTTTATTAATTAGGAAGGACACATGTTTAAATTACTGAAGCTCTTCAAAAGTATACATTTTGACACACTGCACCACCCAGACGGCCTCTACTCCCAAACGTGGCAGATGATCACACGTGCGTGAGCCAGCGGTGCCTCTACAAACCACCCCCCCCCCCCACTCGTAACATCCCTGACCTTGTCCTCTTCTCCTGGTCTCCTTTCCTGAGGGCTGGTGTTTATTGCCATGTAATAAGATCAGAATGTCGTATCGTCGGTATCAGGATAAACATCGCGCGCTAAGTGGCTAAGCCTGCGGGAGATGAGCAGCCTAATCCCCTTAACCCTGGGGAGGCTGGGAGGCTAATAAGCTGGAGGACGGGAGGATGAGCTACAGGCCCTCACAGGCAGGCCGTGGCACAGGGAGAGTAGGCAGGGGCTTTGCAAATAACAGGCAGTATTTAAGGGGCTAAATATACACATTGTGTGGAACATGCTGATTTAGTCGTGTGGCTCGTGTGAGATTAAAAATGATAATCCCTCCCCCCTCCCCCCGTAAATTTCGAGACGGCTTGACGTTGGAGATACTCACCGGTGGTTGTCACCATCATTTTGCTTTTCATTTTCAAAATACAGATTTTATATTTTAATCTCCATTTTAATCACATTTCAGTCCTGCTTTCACGCTCCGGTTTTGTTTTTTGGTCCTTGTTTTGGGTTTTTTTTAATATTAATACGTGTTTTGATTGGCATTTTCTTCATTTTTTTGATGGACACAAAGGATGCTTCTGCTTACTTGGTGTAGCTGCAGCATATGTCCTGTTTGATCCTCTAAATCTAGTTTTGTGTTAACACTTTCCAGTAAGATCAGCTCATATTTCTTTCCTCCACCCTTCTGTCCATCCATTCATCCACTCATCCTTCTAATCTGGATACCTAATACAAGGTAGTACTGTGGCTGTAGCGTATCCTAGGCAGCATAGGGTAGTTTTGTCCTAGGGCATGCACATATACATTCTATGAACAGATTAGAGGCACAAATTTGCAAATTGATTAATGTTTTTCTGTTTGATTGTGGAGGAAACCAGAAGATGTAGATACAGTATAAACTCCACAGACACATAAATTGAGCAGGAAACTAATATTTAGCTTAACTCATTTAGTTTTCAGCTGTCTACTAAAATGTTCCTGTAAATGTTCAGTAGAAGTGTAGTGTCCAATAATCAAGAGATTAAAGAATAATATGAGGTAGGATATCTTTTGACATGGTAAATGGCTAGTACGGTAAATTATACACTCATAGGGCTATTGAAATTCATACTTCCCTGGTTTCACAAAAAATGATTTTTAACTAGAAGTCTGCAACACTATGCCCACCCCACAATGAGTACAACGTTATATTTATATACATAATGACAATAGACATAAAGTTTCAATCATGGCAGATAAAGCCGACGGGGCGTTTCCTAAACCATAAGGCATGACTAAATATTCCTAATGGCCACCGTGCATGAAAGACGCCATCTTCAGCTCTCTTCTGGATTCTGATGAGGTTACATGCATTCCATGGGTCCAGCTTGGTGAAGTATCTCACGTCTCATAATTACTCTAGGGTTGCTAGGAGGCCAGGATCAAACGTAAAGCGTAGGAAAACTTCACTGTTACTTCATCCAAACCCTGGTAGCCAAGTTAAAAATCTGAGATGAAACTTTGCAACAAGGCAAGTATCCAGTAGGTCAAGGTAGTCCGAATAAAGCACAGGTGAATGTAACCAGGGATCAGAATAGTCCGTCAGTATTCATGTGAGGGGGATAGTCAAAGATTCTGTGTGGGAGAATTTAATGCTTACATGGCAGGTAAATTGGCTATATTGTGTAATTAACAGGCATCTTATCCTGGGTGTTCTCTCCCTTCTGCCGTGTGTTTCTTGGGGTATGCGCCAGGATAGAATCACTGGTTAGATGGAGGCATATGGATGCATATTCACTATGATAAGGGATAAGTTATTGCAGTGTGTAGTCTCATTCTGAATCCTTGCACACATAATATAGTGTCCTCGGCACTGTTTAAGAGCTACCTGCCATTCAGATATTTATGTATTGCTGTAACATTTTATTGAAAAATGTTTTTATATGATCCTTCTCTGAATGAAGGAATTTACAAAACAAATTATAGTTTTAAGTGAAAGTATTCATCATATACATATTTAACCTTATTACTTCATTTTAAAGCCATACAAATGTGAGTATCGTTAACTACATGTAGACGAACAGCGGCGACGGATTATTTTGTAGCGAGCTGTCGCTTCATTGTTTACGGAAAACAGCTTTCCGCTGCTTTGATAACTGTGATGTCTTTGTTTAACGCGGCTGGTGATTAGTTTGCTGTCATCTGATTAGAAATTAATTAAGGCAGCAACTCGCATCCCGCCGAGGGCTGGTGACATTTGCAGTGCCGCTGTACCCCCCCAGAGATTTGGGGGGCTGTGAGGCGGGGGGGGGGGGCTCTCCTTGCAATCACCTCCCTGCCTTCCTAGACATGCTAATGAAAGCAATACAAGATTGGTACCGCTCAAACTAATACGGCCCCACACACAGAGACCCCCCCCCCCACCCGCCTGCTACTGCTGCCCCCCACCTTCATTAGTTTGAACAATAGACTGAGGCCAGCGTCCGTCGGCTTCCTTTAGCAACGGTCATTTCAGTTACCATAGTGAAAAGATCCTGTTTACCGCAATATGCCAGCAGCTGTAGCCTGCTGAGAGAAGGCCAAGGAGCTGGCTGTAGACAGACGTTAACTTCGTAGATATTTTTTATTTTTTTTGTCGTTTGGTCTAGGCATTTTTGACAGATGCGTGCCTCGAATATTAAAAGACTAGGTGCTGAGACTTTTCGTTCTGCGACTGCAGGGCCTTCGGCAAGTGGCTCTTCAGCAGTTCCATATTACGTCATTGCGGAGCCTAAATCTCCAGCGGCTAGGTGGTTTTACGCGGTACTCATCATCAGACATGTATCAGCCTGAATTTCTCTTTTGGGCTGCTTATGATTTTTTTTATTTTTAAAATAAAAAAAAAAGAAAAATATACAAAAAAAAAACAGAGTTTTCCACCATAGTTTTTAGATGGTTGTTATTCTTAGCCCGGGTTCCGTTATCGGAATGTATTCATTGATGGAGACTTCTGCGCACTTACGTAAGTCGCTCTGGCTAAGGGCATCTGTCAAATGCTGTAAATGTAAAGGTAAATGTAAAGGTAAGTGCGGCTGTTTATGATTCCAAGGGAATGTGCCTGGAGGAAAGACAGCAGACAAGCTGAAAACCAGCAAGTATTTAATTACTAATTACAGACGATGATGCCACTTTCAGTTACTTGTATTTAATGAATCCCTCTTAGCCCGGAGTCAGCAATCTGCTTGGTTTAATGTGACGTCTGAAGGTGATGGTCCTGATGATGGTCCTGCTGTTTACAAGATGACCCATTTGGGTTAATCGCAGCACCTTTCAAAGTTATAACACCAATAAGACACCGCAGTGTAAAGTGAACCAGGCTATGGAAGGCAAAGACTTTTTGCAGTGAATTCTAGTAAAAAAATAAACCATCTAACTGTATAACAATATGGTGCCTATATGTATATTACCTGGGTTTGAATCACACAGTGGCTTTCGGGGGAGCCCTATTTTCTAGTGTGTACCACGACTTCCCAAATCACATGCAGGCGCATCCATATAAATGTGTGGCACTGCCGTCAGTACCAGGGTTACTACGAAAGACATTCTACTGTTACTGCTGCAGGCGGTTAATACCGAGAAATGGAATATAATGTGTGAATAAACACACAGCATTCACATATTTATTCATTTTCGTATTTTGGAAACTTGAATGTAAGGAAAATAAAATATAATCTATAACACAAGTGGATGTTTACGAGCGCCCCCTAAAGGGCTCAGGGGAGGCTTTCAGGGTAGCTGGCGTCCTTTTCACAGGAGTCCAGCTCCCATTGGCTCTCCAGTAATGCGAACCATATATATTACTATCCATCCATCTTTCATAAGTGCTTACGCGGTACAATGTGGCTTGGCGTATCTCAGGAAATGCAATCCAATATATGCAAACAAAAATAATTAAATTGGAAATTTATCAGATTGTTTGATTCTGTAAGAGGATTTGAGTATTAACTCCCTGGAGACTAAATTTGTACTCTTTACTGCTTTTTCCAGTTCTTATTAATATGTTCACTTCATGTTCATTTTAATGCATGTTTGGCATGTTTGATATTTTTCGGAAACATTGGATGGACATGGATGTTTCGAGGGAGGGGTGCGGTTGGGCTACGAGCCACTCAACAAACCTGTAGCTAACTGCAATAAGAGTATAAACGTGCAACTGCAATAACAGTATAAACCTGTAGTATGACTATAAACCTGTAATTGCAATAAGAGTATAAACCTGCAACTGTAGCATGAGTATAAACCTGTAACTGCAGTAACAGTATAAACTTGTAATTGCAGTAAGAGTATAAACTTATGATGGCAGTATGAGTATAAACCTGTAACTGCAGTATGACTATAAACCTGTAATTACAATAAGAGTACGGTATAAACTTGTAACTGCAGTAAAAGTATAAACCTGTAACTCCAAAAAGAGTATAAACCTGTAATTGTAGTATGACTATGAACCTGTAACTGCAATAAGAATATAAGCCTGTAACTGTAGTGTGACTATAAACCTGTAATTGCAGTAAGAGTATAAACTTGTAACTGCAGTATTAGTATAAACCTGTAACTGCAATAAGAGTATAAACTTGTAACTGCAATAAGAGTATACACCTGTAACTGCAGTATGAGTATAAACCTGTAACTGTGATAAGAGTATATGTATTGCTGTGTGTGTTAGAAGGGAAATCACCCCATGATCCAAGTATTTTTCTCTGTTTTTAACTTAGCAGGAGAGGCCTATATAAAAATAAGGTGTTATACTAAGCCCCCCCGCTAGGGGAGGGGAGGGTGGGATTCGGGGGGATCATTAATTCTCACTGCTGTTCAGTGGTTTCCCGTATGGCAGGTAGCTGAAAAGCAGGGGTGGGCTGACTGTGATGTGTCCGCTGTGGAGTCAGGTCGCGTAGTGCCATGTGGGAGATCAGCTGCTAATTAGAGTAAGAGCACCGCCGGCAAGCCGCGGGTTCCCGACCCGCTGCCATCAACCTGTGGCTGCCTGATACGGTCGTGGGGGGGCTCGTCCCACACTCTTCTCACTGCTGTGTAGTAACAGTTCCAGCAGAGCACTTTTGTAAAGTGAGTTCGCGTTTTATGTTTGTTTGTTTTTTTCTTTTTTTTTTTTGAAGGCTAACCCTATCAAATGATGTTTATGTGTGCCTCTTATCTGCACCTTTGCCTTGTTAATCAGACCCTGGTCCTCCCATAAGGCACACACTCTTGATTTATCGATCCCCATCTGCCTCTTGTCATCTTTCCTGTGCAGTGCCCCCCCCCCCCCACAAAGACTTATTAGCAAGGAGGTGCTGTGGATCTTCACATGTCTACCAACTTTCCGCTCATTACTGTGTGCGTGTGTTTATGTGTATGGAGGGGAAGTGGATATTGGAGGGGGGGGGGATAGTTTCCATAGCGATGAGGCCCAGAGTGCTCTCAGAAATCTAATTGGTATGCGTCTCCATCCCTGCGTTATTGTGCCCCTTCTAATCACAGGCTTCTTGCCATAAAAAGGATGGTGTGCTGAAGAAATGGACCACCTTGCCAGCCCCCCCCCCCCCTTTCACATTCCCTTTCCCTTGTGCGGAGATGCAGCGGCAACACAAGCTGACATCTGATTGGCAGGTGGGAGGGCCCTCCAGTGCAGGTCAGTAGTAAGGCCAGCACGTGTACCACAGAAAATCAGAACAGAAAGATGGTACAATACGTATAAGATATGGAGATGACCTACTGTATGAGACCGAAAGTGCTTTGATACTAAGTAGAGCGTGGTGCCTCATTCATAAATATTCTGTAGTCAGTTGCAATGTTCAGGAGGGCATAGCCCTTAGGAGAACCTGCTCCTGACTCCTCCTTCCTTATTGTAAACTGTTGCTTTAATGAGCTCTCCCATCCAGGAGAACATGTAAAGACAAACTGAGGAATGCTTTAAATTATTTCTAATTAGCAGAGGCACAATGATAAGCGGGCCGCTGGTCCTCGGCCTAATTAAAGGTGCGGCATGTGAGAGTGTGGCCCCCGGTGATCCAGCTGTAGGCCAGCCTCTCGAGGAGCTTCCTGGTAAGGAAAGTGCGGACAGAGCCATCTTTGTTCTGTGCTCTTGTTCTGTGGGTGGCCCCGTTCCGGGGAAAAAGATCCATTTGTTTCACAGTAGTTTCTGGAGAAAACGGGCAGTGTGAAAGGCTTCCAGTCGCACCCGGAGCCTGGGCACTCCTCTTACCACCCTCTGAATGACGCATTGTGGACTCTGCCGCCTGCTTTTCTTACATGGGAACTAATGGCCTTATCCCTGCCTGTGAGCCCCCCGCTGCACCCCCCCCCCCCCCCCCCCCCGGCCAGAAAACAACCCGTTGACCCGGGAGTCCTAAAAGGATGGAAATTCTGATCACCCCAGAAGAACAGCACTCGGATGTCCAGCTGGAGATATTTTTAACATCTTTTCCCCTCTTCTGGTAAAGGCATTTCCTATGCCTTTTATTTGCACCCTAGTCCAGCTCCTCAAGGTTACCTGGAAGATAAAGTAGCTTCCAAATTCGTTTCTTCTGCAGGCTACAGTAAACAGGCATTCCCAGGTCCACAGCGCAATTCCAGTCAAATTGAGAGAAAGTGGCTCCGTTCCCCCCTGGCTTGGGAACGCCTAACAGCCCCAAGCCGGGGGGAACGGAACCACTTTCTCTCGATTTGACACGAAAACTCCGCAATGTGACCGCTGGCAACTGTATGACATTTCTGCTAAGACCAAGACTGCGAGGCTGAGACATGGGTGTCAGACTTCATCTTGGGGACGTTCTCTCAATCTGGTAAAGGCCTGATCTCAAGGGGCCTTACAAATGTTCTGGCAAGGTGGCCTGTGTCCCCCTGAAAGGCAGCAGGCACAGCTGCTGGGTGAAAAGAAGAACAGGTGATTCGCTATTATACGCGGAGGCCTACTGCTGTAAGGGTCGTATGAAACTGCATCTCATAGTAACCGCTGATTATATTCCATCGTATGTGAGTGTCGAGTATGTGTGTGTGTGTATATACATATCTCACATATTACTCTTATCCCGTTTGTATACTGTAAATTTTTATTATAGGTTAAGGTTTAATTAACTGCTTATCACATAGTTGTTGACATCTGCGAAAGGTTTAACAGTAATATTCATTTGTACAACCATTTTCTTTGACCGCTTCTCTTAGGTGGTGTCACTGTGACCCCAGCCCCTATTTCATGAAGAACAGGGCACAAGGCAGGGGAGCATCCAGAATGAGATGCCAGTCCTCTGCAGGGTACACACACACACACACAGGATTTGCAAACTGGAGCTGGATGAGATACAGTGGATCATGCATACACTACATATACAGACCGACAGACAGCCACATTTGCATTTCATACTTTCTTCAGTGCACTTAAATGTTTAGTTTATGTAGAGCAAAGTAAATATTCTCCTTGGATTTAGTTAGCAACATGTATTTTAACGGACTTTGTAATTTGAACATGAAAAGCATAGCAGATCGCATTGGTGTTTTGAAATTGAGTATTAACGTCCTGCGTTTGAAATTGAACCTCAAACACCGGTGTTTGTGAAAGTAAGCATGCTTCAGGGTGCTGGGATTCTGAGGGGCTTGCTCTCAGCTCCAGGCTCCCCAGCTGATGTCTTCAGAGAGCAGCTGCTACGGTTATGCCTCGGCTTTTCCCCGTCAGTGTATCCGAGACGGGGTACAAAGCGCAGTTCCGGTGGAGCCCAACACGTGACAGCTGCGGTTTCTGTTCACATCCGCCGTACGCGGCATCCTTACTGCCCAGGCCGACAAGTCAGCTACGTGGGAACCTGCAGCTGGCCACCTGTAAGAGATGCAAACACATAAAAAGCTGCTTCCGGTCCCTTGGCCTTTCTCTGACATTTCCAGGGACCGTGCAAGGGCGTGCCCTTTTACATCTCTTCACATTTTTCCCAGCTAATCAGCTGCCTTGAAAAGAGGGCAGATAAGGCCATTGTTTGAGCTGACAGTATCCTGATGATATGGCTGGAGTGGGCCGCAAGCGGGCACTTGCCTTTTCAAATGGGGGGAAGCCACCAGAGAGAACTCATTATTTCAGTGCATCTGGGTTAATTAGCTTGACTAAACTCTGCTGAAGGGGGTGGGGGGTGAGGGAGACAACTGTATTTCTTACGAAACAGTTCTCTAAACATTATTGGCAACTGTAGACTAATTATGGGTGCTAATGGATTTCATCCCACCACAATGTGGAATTAATTACTTATTTGTACCTTTCTTTCTGTATCTTTTTCTCTCTCTCTCTCTCTCACACACACACGGGTTATTTTCTACTACAGGAATCTTAAACTTGTTCCCCCTTTTTAATAAATATATGCAGCAAAATGTACCATTGAAGGGTTGAGAAATACACTAATTGTTTTTTAAATGTAGATATTTCGGAAACATGCCTTCACCATGTAGTTATCATGTTATGTTTGTTATTTTGAAGTAAAACATTTTTTTTTAATGCAGTATCATGTAGTGCCTTTTTTTGTAAGATAAAACGGGCTGTCCTGAGAGCATGCCATCCAACTGTCTTCTATTTCTAAATCCCAGTTTCCTGAATGGGTGCATGTACTGTAATTACACTTAAAGAGGAGCAGAATTCATTAGTGAGCAGCTACAGGGCCTGCTGGTTCTGTTAGGGGATGGGAATGGCTGTTAGGAGCGAAAGTTTGCGATGATATGAGAAACCTCCCCAGCTGTCACAGACACTCATTAATACAGCGTGTGTAAAACGTCTGTCCATTTCAGTATGACAGCCAAAATCAGCCGGACCAATAACGCTTTTTTGATGCCGCTGATGAGGAAGTGTTCTGCAGCGGACAACAGGGGGAGCTCTGTCTTCCTGCTGAAGTCGATTTTGTACAAGGTGGGTTTTGAGCATGTAATGGATATGCTGTAAGGAAGGTATGCAGTTTTATTAGCTGAGAATGGCTGCATGCTCAAGGCCTTCATTTACAGCGGAGTTTGCGTGTCCACACAGTTTTTTCAGCTGAAAGAAACCTTTACTACATCTTTTGTCAGTGTCCATGAGACAATGATCAGTAACATACCAATATTTGTCTGACACCAGTCCTGATCTCCCACAACATCTATTATAACCTTCTAAAAATTTTCTGTATAAAAAAATCATTTCTGTATTTCAGTTTACACCCAAAGTGGAAGGTTCTTTCTACAGTTAAATCAAATATATCAAATAAATTACTGACACTTCAAATGAAATACTTGTGTATTTAAACCACCAATATTTTACTGGCAATTGTTCTTTACCTTTTCAATCCCCAGCCCTTGGCAATTTTCACATTTTTTGTGGTATTAAAAATAAGGCATAATATCATTCCAATCACAGACCACAGACACACGAATAAAGGCTTTAACAGACCAGTTTATCTTTAGCCTTGTAAAGTTGGAGCTAAAATATGCGGTCAAAAAAATCAATCTAATATTTTGAGATTAATTTCTTCAATTTAGTTTCACCACTTTTATTCTGAAGAGAAGGTAACTTTGCCTGACTAGAACTTTCCGACCTTTTCAGCTTTCAATATCTTTCATATTTCTTTATGGGAAAAATAAAATCTTGCTTTCCTTGTCCGTAAAAAAATGGCCTTTTTACGAATTACTTTTTAGCATTTCACTTTGAGAGGTGATGCCAGTGGTTGTTATTGAAAGTAGCAGCTGATGTAAATGATATACTTTAGTGTGGCCAGGGGAAGTCACGTAGACAGGATACACTTAGAAGTTTTTATACTTTCAGTGTTCTTGGTTTATATTGGTTTTATTTTAACTGTTTTGCTGGGTGTTTTTTTAATCTGACAATGGAACTATTTTTATTGGATGGTATTGATTCATTTAGTGCCTCCAAATTAATCCAGTAAGATAACATACTTATTGGGCGAAAATATGAGGGGGTGGCAGGAGGTGGCTAGCTAGAACTAGAGGTGGGTAATCCAGGTCCAAAGAGTAAAAATCCAGACCAGGATTTTGTTTCAGCCAACTAGTTGTGCAGAGACGCTTAATAGGCAACTGGTTGGTTGAAACAAAATCCTGGTTTGGATTTTTACTCTTTAGACTGAATTACTCACCTCTGGCTGTACTCCATCCATCCATCCATCTCCTACCGCTGTTCCGGGTCGGGTCGCGGGGGCAGCAGCCTAAGCAGGGAGACCCAGACCTCCCTCTCCCCGGCCACTTCGTCCAGCTCTTCTGGGGGGATCC
>JAODKN010000037.1:12745762-12758695 GCA_026774425.1 Petrocephalus zakoni
CCCCCATATTGTGTGCTAAATGTCGTGTTAGCGTTTATCTCGCGTGTAATTGGGGTGGTGACCGCCCCCCTTTGCCCGGAACCCCCCCCCCCCCTGCCGGAGCCGCTCCGCTAATTCGCTCTCACCCCCTGACGTCACTTGACCGAAAGCCATGCAAATCACATGGTTCCTAAAACACCATTGGCCGCCGCCGAGTCATTTAATCGCTGTCAAACCGCATCATATGGCCGCCGCTCTGGTAACTTCACTACTCAAGCTCAAGGAAGTAGTTCAAAGAAGCTTTTCATCACGGTGGATGTGAAAGGCAAGTGGGAAAGAAAACACTTCTGAGAAAAGCTCGCAACGAACTATCACTGCTCTACTGGATTGTATTACTTTGTTTCCCCCCCACCCCCGAGTCTTGGAAGTTCGCTTGTTTTCGCCAGTTCGGCCAGGGCTTGAGAGCCGAAAAAAAACCGGATGCTCCTTTGTACGGGTCTAAAAAGTTAGGTGAATGTATAGCATGATGATGGAAACGGACCTACACTCCCCGGGAGCCCAGACTAATACAAATTCGGGTCAGACGGGGCCAAACAATGGGACAAAACCTAGCCAAGACCGGGTCAAAAGACCGATGAACGCGTTTATGGTCTGGTCCCGGGGCCAGCGGAGGAAGATGGCTCAGGAGAACCCCAAAATGCACAACTCCGAGATCAGCAAGAGGCTGGGCGCCGAGTGGAAAGTCATGTCGGAGACTGAGAAGAGACCTTTTATCGACGAAGCCAAGAGATTGCGGGCCATGCACATGAAGGAGCACCCGGATTATAAATACCGACCCCGCAGGAAGACCAAGACCCTTCTGAAAAAGGACAAGTACTCCTTAGCTGGCGGGCTGCTGTCCGGAGCTAGTAGCGGTGGCGTTGGCATGGGGATCGGGATGAGTCCGGCTGGAGTTGGCCAGCGATTAGAAAGTCCCGGGGGTCACGGCGGCGCGGCCGGTGCCGGGTACGCGCACATGAACGGCTGGGCAAACGGCGCCTACTCCGGCCAGGTGGCCGCGGCGGCCGCCGCGATGATGCAGGAGGCGCAGCTCGCCTACTCCCAGCACCCTGGCAGCGGGACGCATCACCACCATGCGCACCACCACCACCCGCACAATTCCCAAGCCATGCACCGCTACGATATGGCCGCCCTGCAGTACAGCCCGATCTCCAACTCGCAGGGCTACATGAGCGCCTCTCCGTCGGGGTATGGGGGGATCTCCTACACGCAGCATCAGAACTCTGCTTCCGGTGCGATCGGCAGTTTGGGCTCTTTGGTGAAATCGGAGCCGAGTGTGAGCCCACCCGTGAGCACGCATTCTAGACCACCCTGCCCCGGGGACTTAAGGGAAATGATAAGTATGTATTTACCGACAGGTGAATCGGGCGACCCGTCGGTTCAGAGTAGACTTAATACTCTGCCCCAGCACTACCAGAACGCCGCAGCAGCAGTAAACGGGACGATCCCACTGACACACATTTAGCCTAAAAGCTTAGCGGCAGCACGCATCACGAAACCTGTAACCAAATATTGAAATATCCAGACCATCGGTCAGCTACCCTTTTGCATAAGATGTATTTGTCCGTGAAAACGGGAGGCAAGTGTCGCTTAGACTGACTTTCAGGAAGGGAAACAAACCGCTATATTATCCACATGTATGGTAATTCGAAAGTTTTACTGTTTTGTCCACGCTGAAACGATACTTGTTCTATTTTAGTTTACGTAAGTGAAAGCGATGCCAAGTTTTAAATTGTATTTTGAGTTCCCTTTCTTTCGCCGCGAACGACACGTTTTAAAATATAGAACAATATTTCAATCTTGAACATGATATGTTTTCTAATATATATATATTTCATTTGACATTTACTCTTAACCCCCTACCATTAACTTTTGTAAACATGTGAGTTTCTGTAACTGAAGAAATCTTTCGTTGTAATATTTCTTGTAAATTGTTAATATTTTTTAATATTTAGGTGTCAAGATAATGCAGTTGTAAATACTTTACTAAATAAGGTTCCAGATAAACACCATTCTGAAATTGCATTGAATGAGTCAAATAAATTTTACATATATGTTGCCCTGTTCCAAAACAATGTTTCGCGTTTCCTTATTCTTATGTTTTTTTGTGCCAGATAGTAGTTATCATTTGTTTAAAAAGTTATTGTGTTGTCTGTCGTAGACGCATTTATAAAAGTCGCGTGCTGAATCCAGGCGATGCGGATTGCTGGCACTAGATAAAGGAGGCTGGTTACCTCTCATCAGCAAGCTGATCGATCTTCCACGGCCGCTTATCCACTTACACGGTCACGGCGAACACCGGGTTTAAGTGTAAATAAATAAACCGCAGTGTCGTTTCATCAGATTGTTCGTGTAACATATTTACGGATCGAAAGACGGATATATGTGGTCCTATTGACTGGATGGTAATGGGTAAATCAGTTGTTCCTTATACCACCTTGATGACATTGTCATGCATTTCTATATGTACAAATCCTTCGTAAGGGATAAAATCTTTAAAGTGCTAGGCTTATACGTTATGTATTGGAATCCATAATTATGGAAAACGTATGCAAACCATTTTATTGCATGGGTGAATAAATTGTTTATTGCCTGAAATTAAATGAACATTCATTAAAATACAACTATAATGTTATACTAAAGGTGCATATGCTAACTTGGCTGTTACAGTAGCAGTCGATCGTTCAGTGAGTTATCTTTTGTAATATTTATTTTGCAAATAATAAGGCGTAATTGTAATTATTTACCCAAATATATTATAAAGTTGTTTATACAGTTTTATAGTCAAGATTTTCGTACCATAAAATTATACTACTACTACTACTACTAATAATAATAATAATAATAATAAAGTTTATGGAAGGTTACACTGTGACCATGCACGTTATTTTTTTTGAAGAAAAAATAATGCAATTATACTTTAGTGTGTGAATGTTATTTCTTAACTTTTAAGTGTTTCTTTCCACGAGAAATGGCTTTGTCCTATAGTGCAAACAAAGCAGACTCGAACACCTGTTGAGTTTCTGTGTGTATTGTTCAAAACCAGTTTTTTTTTTTGGATAATAATCGTGTCAGAAAATCGTTCATAACGCGCAGTATGAATACTGGCCCTTTTAACGCTGGACGTGGATTACAGTTGCGAAGAACTGATGTATTTTTTTTTTCTATATTCCTGGCTCTGCAAATCCTTTATATTGATAAGTCAGAAACTCTCGTCTGCCGCTTACTGTGACTACAACTGCTATTATTTTACCCAGTTTGTCTAATGGCCCTTTTTTGTGTTATTCGTTAATTATGAACAATGTCAATTTGAATAGTTAACTTTGTCGTCATACAAAATACGGCGGCAGTGCGGAACCGTTTGTGTCAAGGGCGTAGATTTGCTCTGGACATTGGTGGGGACCTATGACTAAGTGGATTAAATAATTGGTGGGGACATTTCAATGGTCGGAGGATATTGGTGGGGACACGTCCCCTCCGTCCACCCTAAATCTACGCCCCTGGTTTGTGTTATATGAATAAACTTCTGAAGCAGATAGAGCTGATATGACTGTTAAACCAGCTCGACAAAATAATTAGACTTTTAATGCGAGTGATATTCATGAATGTGGTTAGAATAATATAATGAAATATAACTCTCGGAAATATCCAAAAGTGTGCAGAATGAGCGTACGAGTTGGCATGTATAACAACAGAAATGTCGTCAAGTAATGTCGAAATGTAACCATATATCTAATCTGATATAGGGTAGGCCTACTGCAAACCACCAAACAATCTTGTGTGCCATACTGAGGATTTACGCTGTCCCTGTCTTCGTTGATTTGACCATCAATAGGGTAATTCATTCACATTTGTTAATTGGGCCTCAAATCCCGCTCAAACTAATGACTTCGCTTATTTGGCGATAATCTACCTAATTTAAAAAAGGGTAATTCTTGTTTATTTTTGAAGAGGTTAAAGATTATTATAGTAATCTGAGATTCGTGCCCCCTATTAAATTATTAATCAACCTCCTGCAAATCAATAAAGCGATCTAAATGACTGTCGATTAACTAATATTTTTAACCTAAATTTAAATCAGTATGGTTGAATATCATGTGGTTTTATATTTACGTTACATTGGCGAGAGGCATCGCTAAGACTTAATTTACACGTGATTAGTTGTCGGCAGGGAGGTGGGTGAATCAGACGGGATGTGGAGAGGGCGGTTTTTGTCAGGGAGAATAGGATTAGATTGAATAAGGACTAACCTTCGTGTCATCGGCAAGCCCAGTCTCTCGCTATTGCAGAGCGGAACACCAACGCTATTTGGGCGCCACTCTCTATAGAAAACCGCGGGTTTGAACTATTGGTGATAATTACATTATATGTTTTTCTCGACGGAGAATGAAAATACCCAAATGAAATGAGCCATTACAATTTCACTGAAAGTATTTTATTTTATTGGCCCACAGCCAATTTTAATTAATTATACTTTCAGTTTTACTTCTTCGTGGCTGCTTTTTGTATTATATTATTTCAGTTTCCTTCTAAAAGGGTGGCGAATGAAGGGTGATGAAGTTTAATTTGCATCTGCATCAGGGGCGCGATGTCCGCGAGAAGGACCCGGCTTTGACTCCCCAGCACCCGAGTGCTGGAAACGAGGCCTGGGCTGTCACTTAAAAGGTTTTACAAAGTGGGCGGCAACGTGTCCAACATTAATAGCAGCTAATGTGATTTGAGTTTCTCGAAAATATAAATCATAGACTAAATATTGCAGACGGATCTCCACGTAGTGATTAGGCCCATATCGCGTCTTTGCATTTCCACAATATGTATTTGCACATCCACAGAATTATAGGTGACTGTAATCATAAGGAGGTTTGTCTTTCTATGTACCTCTCCCACTTGCTTTGTTAGTTGTGCATAATCTTTAACTGTCTAAACGAATTATACTGTTAAACCTGATGATCTATGTATTTATTTTTGTTCATTTTCTTTATGGTATGTCTAAGCGGACTATGGCACATAAATAAGACCTGATTACAATTTTTCCCCAGAATTCTAAATAAATCAGTAAATGCAGAACTTTAAAACCAGAATCGTTAGAGCTACGTATGGCGAAGTGCTAAATAAATAAAACTCGCTCGGCTAACTCCAATGACCGCTATTATACGTGGGAAGTGGGAGAGTGGCACGCCGTAGATTTTATTATGTGATATTGTTATCTGGTATGCGCCGATATTCTCCTCACTGCGGAGCCACGACCAGCGCTTCGTTCTCTTGTTTGTAGACGCAAAAATCTCTTGCTCCCCGTGTCCTAAATGTGGATAATTAGCATCAGTTTATCACGCCCCTGCATATTTTCTTCCCTCCGAAAAAGGCGCGTTGCTTATTGGTTGCCATTCTGTCACAGAAGATTACGGAGACAGATTGCATAGGACGAATGTGCTGAACGAGATTAGAGCCGAATACAAATAGTAACTGGGCCAGTAAATTCCTCGCGAGGGCCTTATCGTGCAATTACACGTTGACATGTTTAACAATCTTGCTGTCTCTTAATCCAGCGCCCTTCCAATAGTAGAAACTGTGGCGTAATATCCGCTGTGCATTCCTGCATTCACTTAACCGCTAACACGTTTATGTAAATCTTGAATACGCGTAAACAGAGAACAGCCTATGCAATAATAAAACATACACAAGTTTGTCTTATATTGGGACGACTACGTAATACGAACTATTACATACCGACGAGGTCTATAATTAGCAACAAAAAACTACATGTACAGTATAATAATAATAATAATAATAGTAATAATAATAATTATTATTATTATAGTTCCGGGCCACAAATAATATTACTACTACTGATAATAATAATAATAATAATAATAATAATAATAATAATAATAATAAATAATAAAGTTGCCCTGGTTGACAGGGTTGCCCAGACACCTAGCTCTGCTAGTGTTACGGAAGGTGCAGACTTCTTTGCCAAAGACTTCGTCTAATGCGCGGCCTGAGCTGGACCAATTGTGGGCGGCTCTGCTGGAATTTGGCAGCGCAGAGGTTTGGAGAGCCGCCCCACGCTGATTCCCATTCAGAGCGCCAGCTCGCCGTGAGGCTGGGAAGTTTCACTAAGCCGTGCACTCAGTGGCATCACAAAGCTGATTACAAGGCTCAGCGAATTCCTGAAGGTGCGGGGAAGGGATGCAGGTGCAGGGGGAGTTGAGGCGACCCTTCAAAACAGAGACAAAGTGTGTCAAAGCAGGACACACTGGGACCACACAGATCTTTGTGCTTCCCAGGGATCTTCCTGGGAAATAACAGAAGAAAGGACTGGGATGTAAGGATATAGATAATTTAGACGTCTAGACATAATTCGGTCTCCTTCCGTAACTCTCATTACTAATATTACAAACTTACAATGAAAACATAAACAAGATGAATATTAAAATGATTTCTTATACGAACCGTTTTTATTAATGTTGCCCGTCTTCAAGATATAATGGAATTTATGTGCGCAAATAAAACTTAAATCATCAGAGACGACGAAGCTCCAATTACGAGTGCTAAACTGGTTTAGAATAATCAATAACTATAAATACGTTTAAAAAACAGAGTTCCTCTGAGAACTGGTAATCAGCCCGGCAACAGCCCTACAATTTCTCATTTCCATTATAATAAATATTAATAGGGGCAGACGGAGGCAAGCTAACTGTTGCTGTTAGGGATTTAGACTTCTTGTGATTGCCTTAACAGGACTCTAACTGTTAACTCGCTTAACGACGTCTCGCGATCGTACTGCACTACAGATTGCTTTTACTCTATAATCGTATGGTGCTTTTGCAATCGGACGAATGCACGAACTAATCTTGTAAAGCAGTACAGTACTTGTAAAAAGTATTTTGGTTTCAGCATTGCTACGCCTTAATTATATTTGTGGAAATGTTGACAATCTTAACTGAACAATCTCTTAAAGACCTGAGCTCATGTAAGAGTTTTTTTTTTGGCTTATTAAGTGAATATAGATCTTACACATATTGTTATAATTATTACTATTATGATCATTCTGAATACCCATAATTGAATAACGGTCTATTGGTAGACCTAATGCGTTTACCAATATAAGTTTTTAAATCGCATTTTATTCCATTAGAATCAATTCAGAGTCCTATAATCATCTCTGTTGGGCCCTGGTGTCAGGCCCAGATAAACTTCACAGATCATTTCCCTCGCCTCTATAATGCCTGGACTGTTCCAGTTATCTGGTTGTTTTCACCTGTGTTGTAATACTAGCTAGGGTACTTAGCCTACAGCCTTGAGGCCTTAACCAGGTTGTTGTCGCTCACCTCTGTGTTACAGTGTCAGTACTAATGACATGTTAGGGTTTATTCTCTTGCTTGTATTAACTGAGTATTGTATCTCCCACATAACCCCATAAGCACCCGGCTTTACAGTGCTGCTTTTTGATTATATGAAAATAAACTCCCCCTTTGCATCTAGACCTGTGGGGCTCCCGTTACATGCGGCTTATCTATACATTCTCAGTGCATTGTAATCGCTACCAGAGACTCTCCCGACCTGGGGAACATGGGGTGGTTACAATTATAAAAAGCAGTGGAATGAGGTGAGGTTAGCAGATTTAGTGACAAGAAAACACTGTCCTTATTCAGTCGATAGGCAAAACTTACCATAATCACGTTCGCAATAAGTACGGAGAACCGCTCAGTTTCCTGGCTGAGAAGTTTCAGTTTGACCAGGGGAGCCACAAAGGTCGGTGGGGGGGGGGGGGGAGCAGTTAGGACGATTCCAAGGGCCCTAAAACATTTGGAACATAAAATGGTTGGACTGGGTTAGGAGGCCAATATGATATATATATATATATATATATATATATATGCTTTAATGGGGCCCAAAATCTCTAACAACAGCCCTGAGTTTGACTATTACATTGAGGAGGGTACCAGAATGACAACTCGCTCGGCATCGCATCTCAAAAAGAGGTGGAACAGAGAGGTCAATTTAAGGGCCTGCGTCCGTGATACCGGTGTAAAGTTAACAGTAGGTTTGATGTTTGCCAGACATTCACAGATCTTCTCTGTATTTACTCTATTAAAACATTACAAATACAAGGAAGCCCCACACTCGCAAGATTTGTGTGTTTGTGAAAGTACGTATGCACCTTGGTTACTCAATTACTACATACAAAAAAACTGCGAAAATGAGAAACATTCTAGCTCCAGTTGTCCTTTCAGACACTCACCGAGGCTTAGACAGTCCGCAGCGTTTCAAAATGAAAGTCCCAAAATAAAAGTGAATTTCTGCAACGTTATTAACAAAGGCGTACAACACTTTGAAGCTCCATTCCAATGTGTGACATAAAATCACAAACACACACAGGGCCCATTAACACTGGTGTTACTATAAATAATAATACAAGCCAACATGTCCATTATTTTTCTATGCAGGTGGTGTTGCGGCCTAGCATGGCGCGAGTGGAGAGAAGGTGACGATCCACTGATGGTTGCAATACAAAAGGGGTTTATTCAGAAAGCAAAACACAATAGGGGGAGCACAAAATGAAAGGACCACAATGGGTCAAAAAGCAAACAGGGTAAACAAGAACTAACTACCAGAAAACCATAGCGTGACACAACTGGGGAGCCGCAGAACACAGGAAGCGGGCAAAGAAACAGAGTTACCACCGTGCAATACATAACAACGACTGGCCGACAAAGAGAGTGAGGGCAGGCACTAAAATACACACCGAAAAGCAGGGAAACAAGGGACAGGCGCAACTCGTAATTAACTAAGCAATTGAGGGAGGCACAGGAACAAGGAGAAACACGCAACTAAGAGACATGGCAGACAATGGAGGCTAAAAGTACATCGCAAACACTAGAGTAACAACACCAGAAAAGACTAGAACCTCTGGAAACTAACAACTTGAACTAGCAACTGGAGTGTACAGTCTCCAAGCTACAAACTCAACCCACTGAGCTAGGCAGCAGCCTGGGAAATAGGGCTGATGGTCTACAATGGGAAAGCTTGAAAGACCAGTGACACATGCTGGCCATAAACAGGACATGTAGGACAGGGTAGGATGGCAGGTGGAAGAGAGCATCCTAATGCTGCAGAACCAAGGAACCCAGCATCTAAATTTCAGCTTGTGGTCAAAGGCCATGAGTAACCCTATACATAGCAAGCATGTTGGCACTTGTGAAACTTGTAGGTAATTTATGAAATTAACTTACATTCTTCATATTCAATATTTTCAATTATGGTGGCATAGATACCATGATTCAAATTTCAACATGAATACTGGACATGAAGCTTGATTTTTTTTAAACAATATGCATAATTTCAAATGTTTTTCTGTACCCACCAATGACAGCGCAAGACAAAAATAATGGATATATGAGGCATATGAACTAATCTCACAAATCATCTACAGGCTACAAGTACCAAAGAACATGATATGTGTAGCTTTCCTCGTGTCCTTTGACTATAAGCTAAATTATAGTTGCTGGGTTCTTTAACTTCGGAGCATTAGGTTGCTCTGTGTCCCACCTGCATGGAAAATTTTTACGCAATTATTATTTCTCTGTGTCCCACCTGCAGGTACAAACACTGGGTTTCATGTGAAAACATTACAACCGGGAACAACTGGGGAAAACGCAAAAACAAAGAGACAGCAGGGGGTCATATAACAAGACAGGGGAGATAAGAATGAAACTGAAAGTAACACAACTGGGAACAGGCTAAACAGCAGAAGCCGAACCATGGGACATGCAGGGCTACAGGTAATAGGTACAAAAAATCAAATGCAGACTACAGATACAGATAATGGCTTTAGGGAGCCAACTACACCCAGCAATATATGCAGTGACTATTCCATGAGCAAAGTGAGGGCAGATACTTAAATCTGCACAGAAGACAAGGGCAAGCAAGACACAGGTGTGAATCATGACGACAATCAAATGATGAAACAAAAGCGCAGGGCAACGGGCAACAGGTGGAATCGGTTACAGTAATGAACACAGAAACTGGGAAATATACACTGCAAATTTAATCACAGTACCTGTAAAATACTATAATTGTTTTTTACAGTAATTATCACAGTACTGTAATTATCATCGCAGTATGATGGTGCTGTATATTTCATCACAGACTACTGAAATAGCTTTTACAGCATTAGTTGTATTACTGTAAACTGATAACTAAAATAATTACATATTGTAAAATAAAGACACTGTTTCTATCTGAAAAATTACTATATAAAGTCATCAATTTGTCAATGTAACTAAACAGATACAAAACATTTCACAAACAATTCAACAGCTATTAATAAACAGTATTTAACAGTATGTAAATTGCTTGGCCTAGAATTATTTGTTTTAACTTCCCATGTGAATTTTAATCATAAAATAGTTCATTTGACTGTAAGGAAGCAGTTACTAATTGTAACAGTATGCGCAAGTAATGTATTGTTTTACATTTGCTTTCTGTTTCCTACATTCAGTGCTAAAAACACAGTTACTTCATGTTATACAGTAGAAAACTGTCACAAGATATTTTAACAATAAATTAATTTCAACAAATAGAACAGTCAAATCCAGTCAATTAAAATATTTGTTTAAAAATGTACCAAAAGACAAACACGTAATATGAACCAAAACTGTTGAATTTTAAATCATAAAATGCTTAAGATTGACTTTTTTGTTGCTGAACTGAACCCTGCTTCGTGAATTATTCATCCTGAACTGGATGCCCCTTCCTGGGCTGGAGCCTTCTTTGCTGGAGAGGAAGGATAAAAAGGAATTGTTTCCTGAAGTAGACAAATATACCTGTAGGCAAGACTGATGACAACTTTTGTTGGCTCCTTACTTCCAACCAGAAATCCATTTATATGATTCTACTATTGATAAAACTCACCTGGCATTAATTGTTCTGCCAGTCATACGCAATGACGTCCCTGATAAACGATGCCACTTTCGAATTCAGGGACTCATTCTTTCGCTGGACCGTCTTTCCAGTCCTTCTGCTCCACTGGACCTTGGAAGCACACTTACTCGGCTCATGATTTATCCTGACAAAAAATCTGTAAATACAAGGCATAATTGATTTTCATTAGCTAAGGCAAAACCCTTGTTTTGAGTGATAGTTTTCTAATGCATATAGTGGTGTCTATACACTTTGTACAAAATTAAGAGACCATTGCAAAATGATCAGTTTCTCGGATTTTACTAATTATAGATATGTGTTGTGAACAATGTGAACATTGATGCATCCCATGCTAGTAGTGTATTTAACCAATATAAATTGGCAGTGCTAATGCAGATACTAGTTCCATTTTGGAAAACAATGTTTAAATTGAAAATAAAACAAAACACTTTTTAGCTTTGTATCACCTCTAAAATCATATTGTTTGTTAACAGACCAGACCAGCACCAAAAGTTTGTGTATGTATCACATCCTCATGGACCAGCAAATACTACTATACGGATAAAAAATCAGCTTTAAGTCAACAACCACAGCTTTTGTTATGGTACCATACTCAACAACAGTCAAGAGACTAAATATTAAACTACTTCAAAAGAATTGACCAAAATTATTTTAATTAGCTTTTAATTAGCATTCTTTGTGAAGCACTTGTAGCACATAGTTGTGTGAAGAACAGGGATGGGGAATTCAAGTAATTTAGGAGTTGATCGCGATTGTGATTTTATTGTTATCTGCTGATGTTACCCCCTGTACAAAATGTATTAAGTTAATGGCGCCAGATAACAAATTCTATAAAAGATAAACATGCTAGTTGTTTACTTCGGTAATATTACGCACAGTAGCTTACAAGCAAGCTCTGAACTTATTTCTCCTGGTGCACTTTTAAAGTTACACACACAAAACTTCATGAAATTAATGTACACAACAAATACTAGCCATACGCACTACTATTACTCCCAGTAACATTATGGAAGATAGAAAGACATTGGTTCCTCCTTGTTCTACAGAAAACAAAAACTACAGTTTTATGATTCACAGGAATTTACCGTAGAATTTACCCGCCAACAGATTTCAACCGTAAATCACACATTATCAAGGCATGGGCAGAGACCCACAAACAAGACATAAATTAAAGACAGGGATAAGAACATACGAACTATACAAACGAGAGGAGGCCATTCGGCCCAACAAGCTCGCTTGGGGAGAACTTATAACTAATAGCTCAGAGTTGTTAAAATCTTATCTAGCTCTGATTTAAAGGAACCTAAGGATTCAGCTTGCAGTACGTTATCAGGAATACTATTACATACACTAACTACACGCTGTGTAAAGAAGTGCTTCCTTAAATCCAGTTTGAAATGTAATTTCCACCTATGGCCATGAGTTCTTGGTTCTGAACTAATGCTGAAGTAACTATTTGGTTGAACAGCATCCAAACCTGTTAGAATCTTATAGACCTGTATCATGTCCCCCCTCAGTTTCCTTTGCTTGAGGCTGAACAGATTTAGCTCAACAAACAATTTGGATAAACAATATCAAACTCTAAAGAAAAGACATTAACAAATAGACAACTCATGACTAGAGGGATACAGCCTCTGAACCACATACTCAACCCACTGAGCTACTCAGCAGTCCAGGGAACAGGGAAAAGACAGGGACTTAGGACTAAGACAGAGGGAACAGGATGGCCAGCAACACCTGCTGGCCAAATTTGGACGAGACATCCTGTCAGAAAATAATGGCTATGAAGCATATTACAGTTTTTCTCAAATGCTAAAACACAAAAGCCAATCCTCTAAACCAAATGACCAGTTGTCTAAACACATTTATGAAATCTAGCCATCATTTTCCAATATCATAAACACATTTCACATGAAGACACAATTCACAAAACACAATCCTCCGTTC
>JAODKN010000037.1:12792937-12831757 GCA_026774425.1 Petrocephalus zakoni
CCCCCCCCCCCCCCCCCCCCCCCCCCCCCCCCCCCCCCCCCCCCCCCCCCCCCCCCCCCCCCCCCCCTAATAGAGAGAGGACAAAGGCGCAGGGACATCCGTGGGAGTGGGCGACGTGTGGCACGTGTAGGCCGGAGAGCCACGCACCCCGGACAGAGGCTCCTCCGGGTGCGAAGAGCCGCCAATTTGCGCTCAGCTACTATCAATGCCACTAATGCGGAAAATCCCTCCCGCGTCTGGATATTTATTTCCGGGCCTAATCTCCCCTCCCCTCCCCCTCCGCCACACCTTCAAAACAAAGGTTGTACAAGAAAAAAATATCCTTCTTCTGCTAAAGGCGTGGACTGTAGGCCCGGTAAACTGGAGGCAGCCCCATGCTGGAGTCGTGGCTGTTCTGCTGGCTACAGAACTCACCATCAGGGAGGGACCAATGATACAGGCAGGGCTCAGGTTACGCCTGGAATTAATTCTCCTTCCCACCGTGACCTGTGTTCACATGGTACAGTATTATCCCACTGAGACTGTCAGGTAACCTCTCATTTGCTGGTGACACCAATCGTACTGGCCTGTAATGCCCCCTAACTGTAATTTATAATTTTTTTTAGGCTTTATATAGATTAATGCTTTATCATTCATTCATGGTTTAACCCAGTGATTCAGTACAGTTTAGGTGCTTTAACATGCAGTAACAATCTTAAAGGCATTCCTCTTAAACTTTCAGTCTGTAATTTTCATGCTTTTTTGTGATGCTAAAAACTCGTTCTTCCTGAATGTTTGCGTTGCAGAAACTATAGCAACAGCCGTACATGAGCGGCAGTCAGGGCCGGCATTATGATGCTGCTGTTATCAGGCGTTGATGGCACCACTGTACCAAAATCCTATTAGTCTCAATAGCCTGGTAATATAGACGCCCCGACGACAGGGTTTTCGGGGGCTTTTATTAGGAGGCGCCTTAGTGGTTCCCAGCCCGCAAACCCAAGACGCCACCTCGCAGTAGAGAAGCACTCGACAGAGTAATGAAGCAGGCCTCGTTTCCATAGACACGGATCGTCCACACAGACTGCCCGTGGGAAAATGAGCATACCTGATGTTTTTGTTATTGTTATAAATAAGTTACTGTATTCATTTAACTTTCTTGTATGTCAGTGATCATCTGACCCTGAAGGGTTTTCTTTATCTGCACAAACTGACATATAGACCCATCCATCCATCCATCTGTCGATCCCTCCATCTATCCGTGCTTTCCTATATCAGTATTCCAGCTGCTTATCCTGCTCGGGGTTGCATGGACATATCAAACATTTAAGGAAAAAAATGTTAAAATGTGTTTTTCCCACTCCATGGTGTTAAATGAGCACCGCAGTTTATTCTAAATCCACTTCATCTACACTTCATTATTTTAAAGATGCAAAACAGATTTCCATTCATGATTATTGGGGCATTTTTAAGGTAACAAATAGAAATACCAATAAAAGTGTTAAATGTTTAATCGCCTGGTTTGCTTCATCGCTGAATTTGAACTGGGAAGAAAAGACGTTATTCATTTGGCTTTCGAAAGAAATTCATCTCTGTCAGACGATTTATCTACAGGAGAGTAAACTTTACATGCTATTCTTTTTTGGCCTAAAAGCTATTATGTCAAGAAACAAGACTGTTTACTTAGCTATCTATTTAGATATAAGAACAATATTTACTGCAGTTACAGATTAGCATGTGTTGTAGTTGAATGGTTGGGCCACCTGGCAAAGGGAAGGTAAGGCAGGTGACGAGTGGGGGGATGTCATTCCAGCAGGTAAAACACTGCCAACTCACGCCATGGGGAGAGGGGCCAAAGCAGGATCCTACAGCACAGACTCGACGCAGCTGCCGGTAGCTAGTGAAAACAGCAGCATAAAAGGACTGGCGAGGAATAGCGACTGGGCATAAACTCACGTGTTACACCCATTCTTCTGGGCGTCAGCACAAATGGTTACATATTTCCTGCTTAATTTGGCAAGAATGGGTAACACCCAAAAATAACTTTCTGGTCTGCACCGTATTACGCAAATATTTGCTAGAGAAGTACAGTAGGAAACACGGCACAGTGCTAAAACAGAGAAAGAAAACTTTGCCAGAATGTGTGAGGTCATTTATTGGGTGATATCAGTCCCGAGAAGAATTAAATATCACGTTTCCAGCTAAACAGATGGCACATGAAGACCTGGGAAGGGGGGGGGGCATCAGGATGGAGAAACGCCGTCATCAAGCTACCCGGAACATCAGACCACCGGCAGACAGCACCTACGCTTTAAAGGGCCAGCGGACAATTTGCTTTGTACTATTCAAACGTCACCGTTTAGTGGCACAACTGCTCTGGCCGGTCAGGTGGGAATATGCCATCCTGGAGCTAAAAGGAAGCTTCTCCTTTCTCTGCCTGTCACCGTCTGTTGGAGGGTGTTGCGGGGGGGCGGCTGCCTTTGAGTAGCGAGTCGGGGCGGGCCGAGCAATTACCTGTGATCGATAGCAGTAAATATAAAACCTTGCGAGGCCTTGGTCGGATCAGAAGCATATTGTTATCGGGGCGGTGGGATGGAACCTGCGATAACCCCAGAAAATTAGACAGATGTTAACGCTAAACTCTGTCGGCAGGCAGCCTCTATATTACACACATATGAGAGGTCTGCATGGGACCTTATTAAACACTGGATATAAATTACAATGCCCAGGTCACCTTTCTGAAATCTGGATGTTTATGTACATTCATCTTGTACTATTTTGAGGAAAAGGCAAGAATGTTCTCCATAAATGTTAAATGTGATATTAATGACTAAACAAAACATTACACTGTATAGTAATACTATTATAACTAATATAACAACACATAAACGTATATATAAGGTGACAAAGGCATCTGCATTATGTGTGAGTTGGAAACATTTCATATTACTGTATATAGGAATATATATAATATACAATACGGGGTGGTGTAGTGGTTACCACTGTTGACTCACACATCTGGGTTCAAGTCTCTGCCATGGCTCCATGTGTGTGGAGCTTGCATGTTCTCCCCCTGCCATTGTGGGGTTTCCTCCTGGTACTTTGGTTTCCCCCTACAGTCCAAAACAATGCTGAGGTTAGTTGGAGCTACCAGAGTGCCCATACGTGTGTGAATGTGCCCTGTACCTGGTTAGTGCCTCATCCTGGGTTGTTCCCTGCCCTGTACCCTTACCCTCCATAGGCTCCATAGGCATAAATGGCAATGATAAGATAAAACAGTGACACAATAATATGTGTGCCACAGTTTGCATGCTTCAACCACCTCTTGGCCTATGAGTCTCTGGCAGTATTATTTCGGGGGCCATGGGCCATACCCGGTGCTGTCTGGGATAAGCTTCTGACCCTGGATAGGACTGGATCCAGGATAGCTGGTTGGAAGAGAGATGGAACAATAATAAGGCACCCAATACTGATTAAGCAATTTCCCTCAGGGATAAAGAAATTATGATTAGGATTACATTTTCACAGTTTGGTTACACATCCACAAGGGGGTTGAAACACCCATAATCACCCCATGGGGCCATAGTTCTGCATGCCTGTGTCCGTACCCAGTGCTAGATAGTGTGGGACTTTGCGGTGCTATCAGATCCCTGTCGATTCAGAGAACAGGCTTGCACAGGGTGCTCCAGAGCTTACGTGCCCTTAGCAGTAATTAAAACTTACCTTAATGAGGAACACTGCTTTTTTAAGTAAGTTCTTCACAAGTGACTTTGCACATCATCTGTGTCTTTTTGGTGTTCGGGGACATTTCTGCTCCTTAAACAATGGGGTCGGGCCGATGCTGCATTGGCAGACTCCGAAAGGCCATTGTGGAAAACGTCTGAGTTTGCACTTATGATGAGCGACACGGGAAATAGCTGAATGGCTTTACAGGAATTTAATAAAAGAAAGCTGACAAAAAAGAGGTCATTCAACTGAAAGGAACCTACTCTCAGTTTTTGGGACCTCACATTTGGACCCGTGTTTGTGTCATGTGCCAAGAGTATGGTATCCTTCTCTGTTTTACACTTTGCTATTAAGTGACTACCCACGCTAAATGTAATACTTTTTCCAAAAAGTCCTTTATTGTCATTACATAGACAAACTAAACTATCAATGCAACGCTTAAAAGTAAAAGGAATGGGGTGTTGTGTGGTTAGGGTTTGAACACCAAGGTCACCTGAATGATTCCACCATCTGGCACCTCGATGACCGGGACTCTGTCTGACCCTTCCTCTGTGTTGCAGATTGCCTCTGAGAAAGGTATAAGCTAATTAAATAAAATGTGAGTTTTACTACCAATTATAATATAAAATTTCCATTTAATATGGGGGGGTGGATGTTCCAGGAAAGGTGAAATAAGGTGATGAGGGCATGCATTCATATGTGGCTTTTTATCCTAAAAATGGGCGTTGTCCAAAACATGCGCCTGGACCCTGATGCCCAATCTCACACCCATTGTAGCCCTGGCTGATACCCGATGCGCCTATTTTCCTGTGTGTCCTTTGTGTCTTTTGTTTGATGTACCAAAATAGCCCCCAATCCTTCTTCCCACCCCCCATTTAACAAGGTTCTGGTTGCTCTCCTGCCCAGAACTAAGTCTAAAATCTATCTACATCAACCCCAGGGCATGTTACTTTAAAGTAGTGTTTCCCAACCCGGTCCTTGGGGACCCGCAGACGGTCCACATGTTTTGCGCCCTCCCAGCTCCCTGCCAAGACGGTCTACAGACACCGCCCTGGGACAACTCTGTTGTGAAGTGCGCTATATAAAAATAAACTGAATTGAATTGAATTGAATCTTTGCTTACGGGGTGCTGGGAGGGAGCAAAAATGTAGATTGTCTGTGGGTCCATGAGAACCTGATTGGGAATCGTTGCTTTAGATTTCTTCAGAAGACGTCAACCGCAAGATTTTGCAACTAATGGTGACCAACTCATTTGACTTATATAGGAAGTCAAGCATCTGTGTGATAGGTGTGTGACTCGGTGGGGTGAGACTCTGTGGCCTTGGTCAGGACTGGTAGAGTGATGTCATAGGGCCATTGGGGCCTTGAGCAAGGCCCTTGACCACAGTTGCTCCAGTGCCTGACCCTTTCTGCCATCTGCTGGTACATCACTTTGGGAGAAAATCATCTGCTACACAAGTGTAAATAAATACAGCAATAATACTCGAATCACTCCAAATGCAGAGCATCTGAGAGACACGGCAGCTGTTCCAGGCAGGTGATTTCCTTTGTTCGCGTTATTATCATATTAAATTTCGAAGTCGCTAAACAGTTACTTGTGGGTAAATATAATCCACCTTGAGAAGAATTTTCTACATCATTCCAGTCCATACCCCCCCCATCGGCGCCAGCTTAGAATAATGGAAGAGTGGGCGCGATATTTTTCAGTAGGAACTTCTTTTTTGTTACTGATGATGACACGACTGCTGATGACCTACAAGTGAAATGGTCTGCGTGTTTCTCTGTGTGGCTCACTTCTCAATGCCTTTCGGGCCACATTCTGACACAAACATCGAAATCAATTGCAATGTCAAGCTGCCAGTCCCTCACATGCACGTCTCCCGATTAGGGACACGAAGCTCGGCGAAGATATGACTGAAGCGTGAGCCGCCGAAAGCAATAGTGACATATAATGGGATTTCTGCACCATTTACTCTATGAAGATGGAGGTTAAGGGGCTTATATCGCCATTCTCTGTGCTTTGTCACCCTGATTTGTGTCATAATCAGGCACGGGGACCTTATAAATGGTGGTGGACCAGACCCAATCTCCTAGGAATCATGGTCGCCGACTTGGTCCCGGATCAACGGAATGGCGACTACTATGCGGATAAAAATGAAGGGCTCAAGTTCGGAGTAGCTCAGCTTCATCAGTGCTGGCAGACGGCAGAGCTGCTGTGTCAGTGTGGATACTGGGTCAGGCTCACTTTTCCTGTTGAAATATATCTCTATACAGCCCACTAGTAACCCAGTTACTGGCCAAGATATAGTAGAGACATACAGAAAAGAGATACTTCATTCAACTCCGACACATAGACAGATGAGATCAGGCATTACAGTAGGAGGTCAGACAGCATGCAGTGGCCACAGAGCTGGCAGTTAAGGGCCTTGGTCTGCGGCCCAAAGGTACCATCAGCTTGCCAGTCCCTGGACTTCAACCTGTGACCTTCCGGTCACAGAGAGAGACTCTTATGCTCCCTGAGTCAAACACTATCCACAGATCAGAAGCACACTAATGGATGAATGCAAAATATAAACACAGGACCAGCACAACCTACTCAGGACCATGCAGAACATTTTAATTGATTTTCTGCCTTCATTAAAAAAAAAAAAAAACATAAAGACCATGATGAATTGGCACTCTGTCTAGGCACCAACCCATCAGAGGGAACACTCACACACAAGCACCAACCCATCAGAGGGAACACTCACACATCTCTGGGCACTCTGTCCAGTTTGGGTCTGAGTGCCCTACAATCTATATAAGGAGCTGTAATTGTATACATAACTGTTTATGTAGTTGTTGTAAACAGAAGGCTAACAGATGTTTTATACGCCCTTAAGAAACATTCCGGAGCCCAGGAGGCGCGCCACCATTGCGCTTTAGTGAACCTGGCAGCAAACCCCTCTGTTCCGGTACATCCACCAGATGCCACGTTTGCTGACACATTAAGGCCTGCTCTAAGTCAATAATGAGCGGGCAATACAGCAGCCTAGGAAAATAAAAGGTGTAACGATTCAAAAACAATCTCGGCAAATAACAGTGCAATTTTCGGGGACTAATGGAAATGTCTCACACCTGAGTGGTTCCGCGCGCTCCATTAAGCATTCTCAATACCAATCACGCTCGAAAATTACAGCATCTCCAAGTTTCGGAGGAGACGCCTTTTGTAGATGCCACTTATTAAGATTAATTACATTAATTTGCCAAAATGGTAAATAATAACCTTGATTACTGAGACAGCTCCACAGAGCATGGGTAGAGGCAGAACAGGGCATGGTTGGCGTTCATTTACCAGTCATGTTGTCCGTGCCTTATGATTAACCCCTGTTCCATCTATTAGAAGTCTATTCTTTCTGTTAACCGAACACATATTGGTATCATGGGGCAATGAGGAAGATTTTAAAAAGCTGGAGGCACTTTAAAAATTTGAATGTGGGATGAATTGTTGAAATGTTTTGGGTGCATGCTGGTCTGCACGCGTGTCCACCAGCCTTTCGGGTAGGAAGGAAAACCGTCACGTTCCTTTGTCTTTCAGAGAGGGCTCTGATGGCCGTCCCAATTACAATTAATTACTGAGAGAGCTCCTGCCATCAGGCATGGCTTTGCTGGCTTCTTGGCCACCTGTAGGTTTCCACAATAGGTTCAGGCCTCCAAACACCGTCCTGAGCTGCAGTTGACCCCACACCATAATCACTGGACCAGCATATTTCCAATGTCAAGTCCAATGCCTACTCTAGGCAGGTCAGAGAGGCCACACAAACCTCACACAAATATACAATGTGTTGGTATAATCCAGATTTCTAAAATGGATAAGCCTGGCTGTAATTCAGAGGAAAGCATTTATCATATTAAGTTCAATACCATAATGTCAGTAAATAAGAATTAAATGTTAATATAAGGCTGCAGTGGGTTTGTGGCCCATTGGTTGTTCCCTGCCTTGTGCCCGCAGCTTCTGGGTTGGGTTCTAGACCTGCATAGGACAAGCAGCTACAGAAAATGGATGGATGGATGTTAATATGTCAATTCTAAAATTTTAAGCATCAAAGCACAGGGAAAATCCAGTTTCATATCAACTAAACCTGAATCCTGTAATAAAATAAGCAAGGGGTGTCCAGTCTATCCAGAAAGGGCCGTTGTGTATGTGTATTTGAACATCTGACCTCAAGGTTATCCCAAAAATCTGCATATACACTGGTCCTTTGTGACTAAGACTGGCCACCCTTGAAATACGCAGATGATTTTATTGGCCATCATCACTGTGAACTAACAATTTTTTGTCCTTACCTCTGAAGCCGTATCGTTTAATGCAAACGAGACAACCAAGCTGGCAAAATATTATTTTCATCTATGACACCAGTAGAGTACTCCTGGTGGGTGTTTCCAGCTTGAAAGAAAATGATCTAAAGCTAAAATTTCAGCCAGTTACAAGGGAGGCACTTTGGATCCCTGTACAAAGCTGTTTTTACGCTGTGAGTATGCAGGTATCAAACCACCATGGGTTATACATGAATTCATCGATTGGGAGAGTCCAATCAGGTTTTGTTGTAAGTATTCCTTTCCAAAAGGAACTTGGCAAAGTTCGGTCTGAGTGCCAGTATTTAATCAGTCCAACACATATAGGCAAGATCTAGATCTCACTGGCAGGATATCTGCACAGGCTAATGAGGAAAGTTAGCGCCAGCGCATGCAGGGGGGCGTTGCTCACCTCCTGGAACATCCCAGAGGCCTGGCCGTGGGTTCCATCGCGGCTGCATTTTTAACGCACCTACCACGCTTGGCAGTGACGCACTCACCATGCTGCTCCGCTCTGCTCCCAGCAAATCCGGTTTCATGGAGCCGGAGAGGCACTTGCCAAGATCTCAGTGGTGTTTGCCTTGAAAGCCACATTTAAACCCCAGTGGTTTCAGTTATTTTTAGGGGGTATTCTCCTCACAACCGCTCCTGTTTGGTTTTATCATACACAGCAGGCGATGAATCCAACGTATCTCATGTGTGGATGGCATTAGAGAGCTGATCGAATGATAAAACAGTATGTCTGAATCAATACAAGCAAAACATAATATACACTATGGATGCCTGCCTTTACACACACATATGAACTTTAATGGCACCCCATTCCTAATACATAGGCTTTAATATGGAGTTGGCCCACGCTTTGCAGCTATAACAGCTTCAACTCTCCTGTGAAGGCTTTCCACAAAGTTTAGGAGTGTGTTTCTGGGAATGTTTGACCATTCTTCCAGAAGAGCGTTTGAGGCACTGATGTTGGACGAGAATACCTGGCTCACAATCTCTGCTCTAATTCATCCCAAAGGTGTTCTGTTAGGTTTAGGTCAGGGTTCTGTGCATTCCAGTCAAGCCCCTCCACACCAAACTCGCTCATCCATGTCTTTATAGACCTTGCTTTGTGCTTTGGTGCACACTCATGTTGGAAAAGGAAGGGGCCATCCCCAAACTTCCCACAAAGTTCGGAGTATGAAATTGTCCAAAATGGCTTCTTATGCTGAAGCATTAAGAGTTCCTTTCACTGTAACTAAGGGGTCAAACCCCTTAACAACCCCACACCATAATCCAAACTTTACACTTGGCACATTGCAGTCAGGCAAGTACTGTTCTCCTGGCAACCGCCAAACCCAGATTCGTCCATTGGATTGCCTGACAGAGTAGCAAGAGTCATCACTCCAGAGGACACGTCTCCACTGCTCTAGAGTCCAGTGTGGGTGTGCTTTACATCACTGCATCCAATGCTTTGCATTGCACTTGGTGATGTAAGGCTTGGATGCAGCTGCTTGGCCATGGAAACCCATTCCATGAAGCTCTCTAGGCACTGTTCTTGAGATAATCTGAAGGCCTCAAGTTTCAGCACACTGTGCACCTCAGCATGCGCTGTCCCAACTCACACATATATATATATATGAAGCCCATATTATGATTACGTTTATATTTATATTTGTTTTATTATATATTAGTTTAGTTCTTTGAATTTCATTTTATTTTCCAGTTTCAGTTGTGTTTGTTACATATTATTTTTTTGTACCTTATAGTTTCCAGGAATCAATTAAATCGGGAATCAAGTTTATTTATAGTGCATAAACGTCCAAAGAACGTACCAAAAGACTTCCAAAGGTACCGCAACAGCAAAGGTCTGCTGCCACCTAGTGCCCGACCCGCGCATATACAACGCTGCCGTCGGCCGGCCTCGCAGGATGCGGGGGATTTTCATTTGGCCCCATGTCGGTTAATTACAACACATTAGCACATCAGGATTTTAATGTTGTGAAATTAACATCACGCTCCACAGACATTCCACCGCCATTCTCTATCTGTAGGAGACAGCTGGGCCAAATTCAAATGAAATTATCACAGAGTGGAGGATCTTCCACAAAGATAACAAACACTAATTAATCCTATTCATGAATTTGCCGTCATATTTCCAAGTGCACCGCCCCCGTGCTGCGTTTCAACGCAGCTGGATTCTTTCAATAAGCCAAAATAATCTTAAGGCTTTGAGGGGTTACAGATCACTGCACCTTCTGTCGAGCGCCCTTGTCTGAATACAGAACAAGTTCTCTGAGAACCCACTGCTGCAGATACACCATCTGGAATCAATTACAAATTAAATAAACTATTAACAAGCAGGAATTAAACTTAAGTAAAACAAGTACAGTTACACTAAAATAAAACAACAGATCAGTGATTATAGTTGGTGGTCTATATTGCTCCTTTCCTGGAACAGCCAAGTTGTAATGATGCTGGTTTGTGTTTTATTTGGAGACCTGTAACAGTAAACGCCTTTGGAATTAATACTCTAAAAAGAGCAATATTTATTAATACTGACCATTGAGTTCTGGCATACCTGTAGCTTGTAAAGAGACTGATTACAAGGCGATAGCAAGTATTCTCAGGTCCGTCCAACAGGTACAAAACTCTGGCTTTAAAGAAGAACACCTGAACACCGAAGAGGTCATTTTCTGTCATCTTTATTACAAGCAGTGAGACTATAACAGTGAGGCTCTCAATATTATTCTTTTTTAAAAACTATATACAAAAACAAAACAAAAAAAAGATGTACTTCAATAAACATGACTTTCTGTATATGAACATTATTCAGAATATACAGAAATATGCACTTTGTTATATTCCAACTTTGGGACGTTTTTCTCACACCATAAGCTGAAATTTTGGAAAATACACATTCTGTTTAAATGCAAAAGCTGGCATAAGGTGAAATCAAACAAGTTTAATGTATCAAGAGTCAGTAGAGCCAGATATTAGATCAATAAAGTCAAAAAATAGTAATTTATTTGGTTTAATGTATTTTACGAACATTTCCTTCAAAATATTTTCATTATGAGAGTATATGTACAGCCTTTATAAAAGTGTGTGTACGTACGAATGATGCTCATTCAAAGTTACAATTCAATTCGATTTATGTGTCGACGCAGCGGTTAAAAAAAAAATACATGGCAAACTGCATTTCATGTTTTGTATAAAAAGTAGCAAAACATAATCCTTGTTGTAGTTATAAAAGACAATCAATATTATACTGATCGATCAGACATTGAACTGCCATTTCAAAATTACCTCCGGGTGTCGTATTTTACACGGGGAAAAACATCATAATGCAATTTCGTATTTTATCTTAGAAGACTTTTGCACCAGGAATGAGGATGCATGTCTGAAACAAATACTACACGTCTGTTAATGTTGTTAATGACTATGACAGTGTTATTAATAACATTTCCAGCCTTGGACACATCCATCATCGACGATATAAGTACATTCGGAATTCAGATGCTTATTTGCAGCTTGTTTGCAAATCACACCCATCTGGGTTAAGTTCTCATGCCACATAATCCGAAGGTCCCAAGGTAGCCTGAAAACTAACTACAAGATAGAAGACAGCCTCATAAACTCATGTGCCTCAGAGGGTTGTCAGAACACTATTCAGTGTCACTATATCATTCAGTAGTAAGAACATTAGATTAAATTCTCCTTCAGTAAGTACCTCAGTGTATTTCAAGATTATATATTTCCTGCCATCTGTGAAGCGCTACGCATCACACCTTCATATCTGCGTAAGCGTTCACAAGCGCCGTACGATTATTTATCGATGATGCATAGATTCTGCAGGTCTTACATATCTCATAGGACTATTCAGAAAAGATAAAATCTCACTATACAGTAGATGTAGACAGGAAATCGAGGGATCAAAAAGAAAGTTAATCTCATTGTTAGTCATGGCATACATTTATATTCTGGACAATACATTTCAGTGTCACCAAAGACATCAAAGGTGTCCTTGAAAATCTACACCAGAGATTCTACAGTAAAGTGTAACATTAGTCACATTCAGACAAGAATATCAGATCTAGTTTGGAAACCATATTTCACAGTATTAGAACATGAACTGGATTACTTCAAAAACTCTCTTTAAAATATATAAGTACTCTTTGTAAGATATGCCTAGAATAATTAGAAATCATGTAGGTCTACAGAAGACTGAAATGTAATGGTATGCAGATCAGTTAGGTGTTAGTATGGACTGTGGCACTGCCTTTGATTTACGTAAGACTAACCAAACATCCCTCACAGATAAAATTATCTGTGATGTCGGCTTCTAGCCAGCAATACCTGCAGTCACACCCAACCAGTTAGTGCCCTACCTCCCTAGAGTACTACACCCATCTGTAGTACATTCCTTTATTAAAATAAGTACGTATAATGATCCCTTTGTGAAGTATTGCGCCTGTTCATCGCTGAACTGTTTACTTGCTGCGCTTAAGATTGACTTCTAATGGTTTCTAAATTCCTGCCTTTTCCTGGGCTGTGGCTGCAAATTATGGTTTGCTGTATGTATTTGCTATATGTATTGCCTTGGATTATTTTACAGTCTTGGCTTGTGTTGTGACCCTGATTGTTGGATTACATTCTGATATTAGTTATTCCTCATAGTGAATCGTTAAATATGTTTATTCTACTTGGAATCTACTTAGTCTCTTGGATGGGAACTTTTTCGTTACACTTGCATCCATAAGTCATAACATTCATGTATTTTTTTATTCCTTAGGATAATTTGCACTATAAATGTGTAGTGGTCTTATGTTTAATTAATGTGTTCTAATAAAAAAAATGCATTAACTGAATACATTTGAATCTCGCAGACAGCAGCAGTGATGCGTTATGCATCAAGGCGACCAAAGAGATTTCTGAGCTTTGTAAAAGTACCTTTACAGAACAGCAAATCTCATCTATGCACAGACAGCACTACAGTACCACAAGGCACCATCATTCAAGTCAACAGGCATGAACTGCAAAGAAAAAGATTAAAAAAGTTATGAAGTTGTTCCTGCCACTCTCACTCTGCTGGGGTGACCTGTAGCGAGGTGAGGTATTATATGGTGGGGAAAATGTGGGCCAATAAAAAAACAGAAGAGGTTCCTAAAATCATCCCCAGGCCGCAGACCTAAATACACAACTGCACACCTTAGACTGAAATGTTATAACAATGAAAGGTGGTGAAACAAAGACATCTGAAGCACGTGACACTGCTGAGTTTCCAGCTGTGCTAGTTCCTGTCAGTCTCTGTGCTCCCAAGATGCAGCACTATATACACTCAAAGATTCATAACCGTTTTAAAATGCGTTGTGCTATATTATTTAACATTACACATGACACATCGCTTAACATGTTAATGAAAACTTAATGCCCTTAATCCAAATTCAGAAGGAATGCTAAGACTGAGAACAGAAACTGGAAAAAAAACATACAGCACATTCGCAGAACTCGACCGATATATCGCCTGGCCGGTAAAGTCAGCCGATATTAAGATTTCACAAATGAATCGGTGGCAGAGGGAAAACCTGTTAATAAAGCACCGAAAATGAAAAAAACTAGCTCCTGCGGCTGTTTTTTGTTTGTGATCACAGTTCATTTGTAGGGTTTTCGGACCAAGTACTACAGGCAATGTACTTTCAATTAAAGAATTCATCGCTGTGAAAGTTCAAATTAGTCTATTTACTGTACATATTAAATTATGAGGCCATAAGGTGGCTTGTTTTATATTTATATCATTTTAAGACTACATTACCTTGAGTCTGACAGGTTGATATAGTCAGTCAAAACACTGTTTAACTAAAACTATTAGTAACGGTACTGGTATTGCTGATAGTCTGGGTTAGCGAGTTTTCATATTGGCCGAGCCCTGATTGAAACAGAAGGCCATCTCCTAATGGCCTGATCGAGTGCAGGTGACAGAGCAGCGGACACAGCGGAAAGCATTAGAAAAGCATCACCATGAATAACAGAGACCAGATATGAGGTGGGGGAGGAGCACACCGCGCCATTATCATACGTGCTTAGTAAGAACATCGTTTGTCAGCTAAGCAGCCTTAAGAAACTGAAGTGAAAGCAGCTGGATCCACATAAGGCCAATAAATAGGGGCTAAAACGTCTCTACCTGCCTCTTATTCTCAGAATAAGGAAGAAACACAAACAGGAATCCTTTCCCTTAATTCTTTGTCATTTGGCTCCTGACTTTAGCATCGCATGAAATGAAAACACCAGTATTAAAGCAGAGAAATCCTGCTAGCTTCGTAGCGCGCAGCAGATTTGACCGACGTCAAACTATTGACCATTCGGCTGGTTGTCGAGTGAGAGAGGCCCAGGGGTCACATCTCGCACATGTACATGAGTACAGCGTGTTGTATGACCTTAGCATGTTCGCCGCCGCCACTCATGACCGACAGGTGATTGTGAGGCTATAAGGTATTAGGACAGACACACTAATTCCTCTGCTTTGCCAATGAACACTTCTCATAAAAATGTAGATTTTCAAAATAAAAACTAATAAGATAATATTTTCAGGGGAAAAAATATATTTTAAATAATTCCATCTAGTTATACCCTCCCCCCAGCAAAGACCTGTACCAGTAGTTATAAAATGGATGGATAAAATGGAGTGAAGTCTCACTATTTTACTTTGTTGTAAAAAGGAAATGATTCTTACTTCCTCATGACTGCAAAAACATTTAGCAAACCGATGTTTAAGATGCACCGTTAAAAATACTCAAAAATGCATTGTTTTTGCATGATTCCAAACAAAAACCTTTTAAGCACACCCAGAAACACAGCCTTAAAAGTCAAACTGTGTTTCAGTGCCCTGTTCGTTAGTTAGCGCCATTACCAGCATTCAGTAAGCTACTAGTCCATACATACACTACAGCACATTCAAAGCCCCATCACATTAACTAACTAACAGCACAGCAAAGCGTCCACTAGCTCTGGGCAACACTCATGGGACAAGCAGTGTCTATGCGGCTAAGCAGCTGGGCTGGACCTCTGAGCGGTCCATCTGCCGTATGCCTCTGCACTTTAGGGAGTGCTGCACGAGTGCCAACACACAGGGCTACCGGGAGCTGGGCAGGGCAGCAGACTGTGCGCAGTCAAGTGACTTACAGTGATACTGGGCAGAGCACAGAGTCCTATGGCGTGTTCCTCGATAGCAGATTTGCACAAAGGCAACACCAGTTTATTCTAAGAAAAGCAGAAAAAAAGTGAAAAGTGTAAAAAAAAAAGGAAAAAAGACCATTTAAAACTAACAGGAAGATCAAAAAGGTATTAAGTGACGAGGATTAAAACAGCCCTCCTTTGTATAGTTGGAAAATAAGACTTTTTTTTTTTTTTCAAGTAATGTCACCTCTGTGGGTGATAGATAAAATTCGGGGAATGAGTAAAGGATGGAGTTATGAGAGTATTTGCACCAGAACTAAAGGGGTTGGAGGTCACACAGTTCCAGACTGTGTGTCCCAACTTCTCAGGGGATCACAGTCCGGAGAGGACGAAGTGACAGCTCGTGATTCACCAGCACGTGTTTTTAAGCACATGTGCGTGCGTCTTTCTTTAAAGGCATGGATTAAATATTACACTGAAGTCTCCAGTCCCGGCCTTCCCAAAGTATAGTCTGAATCCGAAGGCAGGAAGTCACTCCCAAATCCCAGAAAAGGCCTAACAGTGTGGTAGGTGGAATTGTGTTTCCAGCTGGAGTAAGTGAGCTTCCTGGGGAAGGACTCGGACCTTCTCTGGCTGCTGTTGGGGGCCTCGCCACTCCTGTGAGGATTGCACTGCGAGGACAGTGGCGTGAACTCTGACAGCTGGCCCAGATAGAGCTTCTCGGCATTCTGTAGGAAGAGGGAGACAGGGGGACCGTTTGTCACTGCGCTCTAAACAGAACAGCAGCCCAAAAACAGCAGAGACAAAAAAAACCTACAGGAAGCCCAGCGGAGAGCGGTGGCCAATGAGAGTCAGCGTCACGCTGTCTACGCGGTGAGGTCACATGTGCATGTGTAAGCAGAGGTGGCGGACCAGGATTGCCTTAGCCAATCAGTTGAGTATAAAGACTCACAGAGTTGATTGACACTAAATCTTGGTCTGGATTTTTACTTTCTGGACTTGAACTGTCCACCTTGGGGTTTCCACCTAATCCATCTCAGGAGGGACACTGTGAGCTACTTCAGGTTTTACAAACTACTTTAAAATCAAAAGGCTCCCATGCCTGGCTAAATTGTTTGGTTTGTCCTGTGCTATAACTGGTTTGTTTCCTTGATTGAAAGACTCATCCAGCTGTTTCACATTAACATTAGTGACACACGCATGATTATTGGAGACAGACCAATCAGCACACGGCAAGAACTCGTGTTTAAGTGAAATCTGGGTCCTTTTAATTGAAATGGTTAAATCGGTAGTTTACAAACCCTGTCATAGCTCAAATCATCCCCCTGACATGGATCAGGTGGTTACCCTAATCCACCTCTGCACATAAGTGTTAAACTCTTTTAAACTTTCTCTCTTACATTTAACCTAGAGAATCAAAAACTCATACCAGAACCAAATGCTTCAAAAATCCTGCTATTAACTGATGTCAATGGCCACCACTTCAGAAAAAGCTGACCGATGGAATGAGAAAAACATACCAGTGTGAGTATTTTGATACAGTATAAGAACGACACATGGGTAAAAGGAATTCCCCATTACTTCTGCTGGCTTAGATCTAGGTAATTTACATACAGAATTAACACCCTATCTGCAATGCCACTCATGACACTAGGGGGCAGCAGCTGCTTTTTAATGTAGCTGTCCTGTTGAAGAAAATCATTTGCAATCCTGTGGATGGCAATACAATTTCTAATATTAGTGATTCATATTTAAAGCTAAGCCAATAATATACTATTCAAGGAATTTGACTGACAGCATCTACTTAGCAAATGGTAATGGTTTAAACTTTAAAGAACCATTTTAAACAAAATTGTCCGGGTGAAACTCTTCAAGTGTATAAGTGTGTTTGCTTATTAATGATATTACCTAGGCTGTATGTTGAGGTGATACACTGAACATGAGGACAACTGAGCGACCAATCAGAAACTCGCCAGTACAAGCCCTAAGTCCTTCACAGAAGGCAACAAACCAGCACCAGCAAGAAAGCGGGGCTTGTGCCTCTGACTCTGCTATAGGCAGGGCCTTGGTTAGCCCTCTGTGTGGGGCAAGCCATCAAGGAGGAAACTTTGGCTGTTTGTGACAGCTGTCCCCAAGGTCGAGTCTTCCTCCATGCTCTGTAAACAGCAGGGGCAGGCATATGGGCTAACTTTGCCACCTTGCAGGAAGTACGGGAGATTTAGCGCTGGCTAAATCCAATACCAGGTCCTAAAGTGACCCTGTATTTTTCCAGAATGGTCTCATGGTGCAAACACCACAGAAGAGGGTGTACTTGTGAACCAAATTGGCATACCCAACACAGAGTCAACTGTTGGTGTATTTTACCCGTTACGTCCAAGAATGACATTGGAAGCATATAAAAATTATGTGTAAATTATGTTATGATCGTTAATGCCTTTCTTTTGAGTAGTCTTTAGTATTTTCACACTTTATTGTTCATGATTTCTCGCTGCTCAGATTGTTTGTGGGATATTTTCCTGCCAGATCCAAGAGCCCGTGAATGACTTTTCTAAACGAAATGGAGTCTTTCTCCCCATAAGCCCAGGTAAAAGGTAGATGAGGTACCAAAGCTGGTTTGGTAGACAGCACCTGTGGCTTTGCCGGTGGAGAATTAGCATGCAGTTTGTGAATGAAGTTTCTATGCCCTCCCCCTTAAGGTCATTAAAGGTCATTTCCCTCCCAAAGCCTACGTGCAAGTACTCTGTGCTGCACTATGGACCAATCCAGTGTGTGCTCCATGTTAATCTGTGACGCTGATCAAAACTGGCAGCACGACCTAATTGGATGAGTGTTTGTTTAAAAATAGATGGATATATGATTAAACCTCTGCCTGCAATTCCACTCCAAACACAAGGTGGCAGCACTTCATTGATTTTTATATATATACAGTATACACACACACACACACACACACACACATATATATATATATATATTAGCAGTATATAGACACATTATGAGCACTTGTGGGTGGTGTGTGTGATATTGCCCCTGTAGCTGCACCTGTATCTAAAACTCTAATCATCTGGTTCTGCATGCTGAATGCAATTTCCCAGCCACTGGAGCAACACCTAGCATTCGCAGGCACAAATGTATAATTTGCTTGTGCTGAACAGCCTTAGGCTACCCATCAAATACTGAGGGAAAAGGGACTGTGGTTCACTTCTGGTAACAGTCCAACATTTAGAATCCATCTTGAGTTCTGGCATGGGGAAACAGAGATGAACTTAAAAAGAAAAATGCGTTCAGGCACACACACAAGCATGCGCACACAAGCACAATGTCCTTCTGCATGCAACGCAAAGTCAGAGGATGCGGCCATGTGGACGAGAAGGAACACCAGGAGATACCATCATCTTTACCAAACTGCCAACCACTGCTGAAAACCACGTCGCTTGATGCATATGTTTGTAATATATCAAAATCATTCTGATTTAGCTACTGTGGCTGTACATTTGCAGTGCTAAGATTTGCATTGAAAAGGAAGATTTCCCCAAGTGTTAAAGTCTGGTTTACTGGTACAGTATGACAGTGGTTAAGAGCAAGTTGGTGAGCAGAATGTAAAGGAGAGTAACAAGGGTCCCAGTAAGGCAGCACTAAGTGGTGATGGGGATGAGGAGCATCTGGCAGCCGTCACAGACGTTATCATGCAGAAACTGTGAAACATTCACCTCCTATTCTTCTAGAAACTTATACTGCTGGAGGTTTGTGACAGCATAAAGATGGCGGACCGCTCAACAGCAAGGCACTGTCGCTTAGTCTGCCGTTTCCCGGGAGCGCGAGTCGGGCGCAGATACGACCGGAGGAAGGGGAGGCACGGCGGATTCCGGAGATCGGCAGAGGGAAGGGTGCAGAAGAGGGAAGAGGAGGATAGCAGAGGAGTAAAATCTGCAGCTGGGACATTCCTCTGCTTTCATAAACTCTCTGTACAAGGATTTAGCACTCAAAAAAAATGTAAATGTTAAAACACCCTTTATCAAGTCAGTTAATGTTGCTCTCACCTACAGTATCACTCAAAAGTCTAAACATATCTGCTTTTAATGCATTTGTCTCAGCTATGTTATTCACCCTATAGTGAAAGACCTCAGGCCAGTAAAGTAATAACTAAGCAAAGTGTTCAACATCTCAAAGTTGTCTCAAATTTTAGACTTTTGATAAAGCCCCCTTCTGCGTCGATTAGAGTATTGCAGCCTCTTGGCATTCTTTCAACCAGCTTCCAGATGTAGCCACCTGGAATGCCTCTCCAGCAATCCTGAAAGAGTCTCCACTAGCCCTGGGCACAAGTTGGCTACCTTGCTCTTGCTCTTTGAGCCCATAGGGTTTAGATCAGGGGATTATGGGGACCAGATAATCTGCCTTTCCTTGTTCACTTATTTATACATAACCTCAAGGTGTCCTTAGGGTCATTATCGTTTTGGAAAACAAATGATTTTCAGTTGCACTGTCCAGACTTTTGACAGGTACTGTATTTAACCTAGCCATTTAGTTTCCTGAACTTATTTTACTCCTTAATGAAGACTTTTTGACATACTTATAGCTGCTTGTTCCTCGTGAATTACAGTGAGTCACATATCCATGATAACAAAATCCACTCAGTTTTAATAGCTCAGAATGAACTGGTTCACATATAAAGGAAGAGCCTGTGCTCTTAGAACTTAAAGGTGCATACGTGTTTTATATCTGTGAAGTCAATGTTAACTGGTGAGGCCGTGGAAGCTGCAGATCTTACTTTTAAGGCTTCAGTAAAGGAGAAAAACACAGGAGGAAAGTCTAAGGTGTAAGGGTCTCAAAGCCAACTGAGAAAAATCAATTCACTCTCCTAAGCCTACTTCATAACAAAATAAATCCAATAATATTTTACAATCCAGATTTTTTTCATTAGAAATGGTTCAGTGAATAAAGCCACCCAACAAATATATAAAAAAGTGAAGACAAGTTTAGATATTAACAATAACTTAAAAATATCCATAGCAAATATATAACTAATGGCAAGTGGACAAATGTATTTTAAACATTGATTCTAGTCTAGTTAATCTAATCCTATCTAAGATTTGTTAATCTCCTCAAGAGGCTTAAGACTCTGTGTGTTCAGATCACCTGGATATGCTCGGTGGTGGTTGGCCAGAGGGCCCGGCAGACCACTTTCTTGAGTACGTCGGGTAGCAGGCTAACGCTGACCAGCAGGATGATGCTAAGCCAGGCTGGCCCGCTGGACAGCATCTGCATGAACACGTAGTACATCCGCTGGTAGTTGAGGAAAGGCCTGTAGGGGGAGCCAGAGGCACTGAATTCCCAAACTGTTTTTTTTTACATCCACTCATATCCAAATTAAGTTTCGAAATACCGGATTTATCATTTTATACAAAATTAATATGAAATATAAAAATGTACAGTCTTAGACTATCAAACAAATGTTTATAAAAAACACAAGAGCATTACGATAGATGCAAATGAACCGTAACAATTAAAAGTAACAAGACATTCTGTTCTCCAAAAAGTTACTGGTATCTTGTTGGATGGCATGAAGATCACAGCTTTGGTTCCTAAACCTCTTTAGGGGCATATCCTCCATTTTATGTATTCATTAAATTTCACCACCAGCTCATTTAACACAGTTAAATTATGTAGTGAGATATTAATTAGCCAAACACTGTTTGCTTGTGGTCAAGTTCACAAATACATGGGCACTTTTGTTGCTTATAGGAGTTATACTTACACAAATATATTCTGAGGGCAAAACAAAAAATGACTGGTTGAGAGAGATAACCAATCAGATCTTGTGTCAGATGTCAGACCAACCAATCAAATGTCTTGGTCTTGCCTCCTCTAGTTGCTTGGACCTGCCTTCTATACAATCTGATTGGTTATCTCTCCGAACCAATCATTTTTCACTCTGCCTTCAGAACATATTTGTGTACGTAGAACTCCCACAAGCATATTCGTTGCTGAAAATTCTGGGCTGACTTTAGGAAAGGTTCAGGTATAAAACATAAAGTCATTTTTACAACAACATTGACAATTTTGCTCAGTACTGCAGGTGAGCAGATTAATTTGCAATTATGGAAAAGTGCAGATTAAAATTCTGGCTGCAAATGCATGTATGAAGGAGAAACTTACCAAATAATGCCTCCCCATAACAACGAGAAGACAACATAGAAGAGTAAAGACCCCCAAATGACAAAGTGATTAATCCACGTCCAGTAGTGCGTGTCCAGAGCCAGCTAAAATTGATCAACAAAGAGAAATTAAACAGAGGAACTAGCATCGGTGCAGTGTTAACGCTGTGATATATACTCGGTGTTACCTTTAGTGTGACGGTAAACACTAAGACGGTGAAGACAAGCGCCCCAAACGTCCAGTTGCCAAACATCTGTAAGAACAACACAACGCAACGTGTGTAATAATGAGGCTCCCGACTGGCGCCATCTGTCTGCTACCAAAAACCTCATTTAAATAAGGGGGGGAAAAAAACGATCGCTACATATTAAACCCAAACGCCTTGTTAAAAGGCATTTGAAACCCCGAGTGCACGCGAAGCTCCGGAGTGCACTCGAGCCCCTCTTCGGTAATTGAATTGCAGAGACAGCAAGCTGGGGCCAGCAGCGGCACTTTTAATCCGTCACGCCAATTAGCAGATGACACACCTCATTTCTGCAGTTCAGCATCCAGCGGGCGATAGCGAGCACCTCGCCGGAATTTATATGCCAGGTTTGAAACCTGGGGTTCATAAAAACTAATCAACAGGTATACTGCGAAACACTTCTTCTGATCTCGGGCCGCCCAACAAATCTCCTGTGACCTTTTTTGCATTTTAAACGTCTCGTTTGGCGTTTGATGTCACAGTTTTAAGCTTGAGTTGATTTCACTGTATTCAATGGTATTGTTATATCGATCTTGAATACATTTACTTAGTACTCTATCAAATGTGCTGACAGCTTGTGTTTGCACAGGTCTTCTAGCCAGGGTGCTCCCCTGCCATGTGTCCTGTGCTTCCTGGGAAAGGATCCAGGCTAGACTGGATCAGCAGTGAAGGGAAAGCTTCATGCTGTTTTGCACATTGCAGTTTCACCTCAAAATGATCCATAACTCCAAGTTGTAAAAATCAATTTCTGACTCTTTCATTTCAGGAAAACCGAAAGGAAAAGCTCACATCCGGACACTGCCAGTGCTGTTCCTACAAAAACCACGGTGCGAAAAGCATGTGACTGCAACAAGGCCTTGGTATTGTTGAGTGAATTGGCCATACGATATAAATGCATAGCTATTGGAAAGGTCAGTCTTACCCCAAGTGTAAAAATCAAAGTTACTGCTGTCCTATTGACAATTTGCTATTATACTGACTAAATTACCCCTGAAAGAACATTTATACTACAAATAGGCCTCTAATGAATGTAAAAATACTCATCTTCTTACTGTCTGTGTGTGCTCTTACTACGTCTTCCAACAAACAACATGGAATATTTTCTGATCATTTCAAAGGCAAATGAAATTCAGAAAGTGCAAGAAGTTAATGGGCCTTAACTTGCGATCGCCAAAATGATTGATAATTTCATTAGTGTTTGTTTGCTTCATTTAGACACGTACTTCGAAACCAATCAAAACAGATTCAGAAGTTTTGTTTGCTTAAATGCATATGTTATGCATAATTATGAAACACTGGTTATGTAAATGAATAATATAAATGAATACCCTTCAGCAGCACTCACACAGAGTGATGAACCGGACGAGGTACTCTGTGAAAGAAATGCACCTCCGCAGTTTTCGTTGAATTATCCTTTGCCCTTGAAGTTAGTAGAGATGTGTCCTGCAAGCGCTACATGGTTCCGACTGTTACCATCACTCCACACGTATGGTAACCAGTGTCACACTTCACGCATGATGACGACACGTGGTCCTACGTTACGGAAACTACCACAATGGAACAGCGAGACATGGATGAGGGTTGCCTACGCCAACCGCAGGGTGTGAGGAGAACTGGGGACGGGAGAAAAGGATATCGGCGGCGCGATGCACTATGGGGGAAACAGTGAGACGGAAACTGAAACAGAAAGCAGAGACAGGGACAGGCTTACCATTTGCGTGTTGGCGGTCAATAGCTGAGGGAAGAAGGAGAAGTAAAAGCGCAAAACAAATAACAACAACAGTAATAAAAAGAGGAGGAAGAAGAAAAAAAAAGGTAAAAATCAGGATGTTGAAACTGAAGAAAAAAAAAATAAAAAGGTTAATGTGATATAAATAAACGGTAAGACAGATGTCCTCGACGTAACGAGCTACTGCATCACAGACGTGAATGAGGAGTCCCCTGTGAATGAGTGTCTGCATGTGTTAGACTTTCGGTAGCAACAGAGTCTTGTGTTCACCTCCTTAACGATGCACGCTAATTCCACGCACAGATCAAAATGCCTCATATTTGGTCTTTGGCTACAAGGAAGTACTTGGAGTAGTCACGCTACAACTCAATCTTTTTCATAATGATCGTCGTTAGGAGGAAATCCCTACGGTTACTCCTTTTGTAGCCCTCAGCTGGGCAACCTCTGCGGCATTCCCGCTTACCTGTCCATTGCTGGTGAACGTGGTGTCGTCGAATAGGAAGTAAATCCCAAAGAAGAAGACTGTGGCATCAAACACCCCCAGGAACGTCCAGTAGATGAAGATCCGCCAGCATAAGAGGGAGTTCTTCGCAATGTCCCTGCAGGAGACACACAAGATCTAAAAACTGGCAAAAAAAAGGCGAATTACCACAATGGACTGTAGCAGCCTTTCGGGAAGCTAAGTGTATCAGGAGCCCGGAGAACAGGGCTGATTAACAGTGCTGTAGTACTGCCTGTACTGCTTTATCAGTCTGCCTCTTAAGTGCCCAACACTCATAATAAAGTGACACAATCATACCAATAAACCAAATACACTTAAAATCTTTAGCCATCTCAGCAAATAACCAAAAAAGTTTTTCATCTGTAATTAAGCCCTGCAGCTCAGCAGTGTCCAGGGCTGCAAGCCCAGTAACTGTGAAAGGGTTGTGGCCTACTTTGTATTGATTTTTAAAGAGAATAGGGCTAAAAAAAAAAACTCTCGTCAGATATAGAATTTGCTTTAAAGCGAAAACCCACAAACGGCATGCACTGAAATAGAACATAGAAACATCTTTAAATAGAGAACATTTTGAAGTGTAAACATTACAGTATTCATTGAAAAACCATTGGAGGAATGCTGAGAGCTGGAAAGTTCAACAAAAGTAAACTTCCTTCAGGACCCGGGTGCTGTGGTGGTCAGAGTGAGGAAGGAGACACGGAGCTGTAGACTCATATCCTTGTCTAACATGATCTCCGATAGACTCCTTTCAGTAGTGGTGTGGGATTAACTGTGACCCTAAGGCCTACCTGCACTATTTCACTGATCCAGTTTAATACAAAAGCCAGTCCTTAGAATAGGTAGGCATTCCGACAGGATTTAATTTTGCTTTAGTCACAAATCAACACTCCAACACTCACCCCGTACACGAGCTGTAAAGAGATAAATTTACGATGCAGGATTTTCTTCCCTTTCTGAGTCAGAGGAGCACATAGAACCTGCATGGCGGAGGGGAGGCTAGCTAGATGAACATAATATTTTGTTTTAATCCTCTATTGAGTGCTCACCTGTACAGAGATGGGTCTCTCTTCAGGATGTCGATGCTGATGTGCTGCTCGATGAGACTGTAGAGCAGGATTGGTAGGGAAGTGAAGCTGATGTTGTACAGCGTCAGATAGGCCGTGTCGTAGAGAGGCTGAGCGGCCAGGAGAAGGAGGGCAGAGCGTTAGCCGGCGAGAGCAGTAACTCGCAGTCGCAGGTACCTGATGCTATGTGGGTTTTATATCGGGAATAGAGCGGGACACGTCTATCCCAAGGGAAGGAAGAAACTCAACGTAGCGGCCGCAAATCTGATAAGTGAATTGTAACGGTGCCCCCACAGGAGGAACCATGAAGATCAACAGAAACCAGGAACGTTGAAGTAGTTAATCCCAGGCAGGACCATGCAGAACCTTTTTAAGGGATAGGTGCTCAAAGCCTTTGATAGATACATTAAAGGGGTTGACATACCATTAAATGGAGGCACTTTAAAGTGTTTGTGCAAAGGGGGCAGTACTTAGCCATATTCAAATATACATTTTGGAATATTAAATGTCCTGGGTGTGTTAGGGTTTCATAGTGCATAGTGCATTGGAGCACATACCTGCTGTGAGAAACCGCAGAAAAACTGATAGAGGAACTGAGGGAAGATGAAACAGACGTTCTGCGGAGAGCGAGAAGGAGACACTATGTGAGAACCTTGGTGTGAAAATACCTGAATACAGCTGTGTGTTTCTTTACACATATATAATGAATAAGGGAGGCAGGGTGGCTCAGTGGATAGTGATGTTGCCTCTCACCCGAAAGTGTTTGTAAGATGGGTGGATATATTAAACCAGTGTTTCCCAGCCCAATCCTCAGGGACCCACTGACAGCCCATGTTCATACTCCCTCCCTCCCTTTTTGCTGCCTTAACATGAAGGTATGAATGAAACTGAAGATTTAAATATATATATATATATATATATATAGCATATCATATATATCATATCATATATATCATATTATATATATATTATATATATTAGTGTTGATTTCCTCATCAGTTTGCTTGCAGTATGTTGTGCAGTTTGCTTTACCTTGTAAAAGAAGTACTGCACCAGCTCGGCAATCCTGATGTAGTAATAATGCCCATGCACCAGGAGCATCTTCTTTAGGTGCTTAAACTTGGGGATTGCGTAATCACTGTTGCGTGCCGCGTGGCGACCCTCTTTACCCATAATGCCTGAAACAATATTATCACGTACATTATGAACAGTGACCTTCTGAGGTAAGTGTAAATATGGCCCAGACTATTAGCATTCATTTTATGCTACACCAATATGCTACACCAAGTACGAACCCTTAAGATAAGGCCAAAGCAGCCACACACTACCCCTTGTACCCCCCCCCCAGCTATCCTATGGGACTGCAGATGACCACACTCACCGATGCCCACGTGAGCTTCCAGAATCATGCTGACGTCATTGGCTCCGTCCCCAATGGCCAGGGTAATGGGCCGCTCCTTTGAAGCCTTTATCAGCTTTACGATCTGAAACAATTGAGTACATCGTCTGAATCTTCTCTGCAGTGTCATAATAAGGACTGCGATACTTCAAGTTGGCTTGGTTAGGATATCAGGCACGGGTGTTTCGACTACAAATACATGCTCAGTGCTAAAAATCTGGGAATAAAAAATATAGAAAATTTCATCTCTGTAATTTATACCCATCAATTTCTACACACCAGGAGAATATAGCGAATATTATACAGATATAATAATTTTCTTTTTATATTTACAGGAGTATCCAACTTTTACTAGTAACAAAGTTGAAGATCAAATTTCCAAAACTCACTCAATACACAGGATACACTTTTGAGAACATTTCTGTGGATTGTTAGTTGTGAAAAACAAAGTGAGATCCTTCATTGGACTGCATGAAGAGCCCTGTCCTATAACATATGATGAGCATTTTAGGTCATTGGTGGTCTCAACTCACATAACAAACTCATAACAAACAACAGACACAGAGGCTTGAAAATTTGCTCTTAACTGCTAAACAATTTCTGACACACTAACACACCAACTAGAACTGTGTAAATCAGCACATGAACCATTTTCAAAAGAACGAGATGAGAGGTAGATCCTCGATCGGATATTCTGAAGGCAGAGGGTGACCCTATTCCTAACCCCCCATCCGTCTTCAAAGCAGTTATCCTAGTCTGGGTTGTGGGAAGTCTGGAACCTATCTCAGGCAGCATATGGTATAAGGCTGGGTTGCACCCTGGATGGGATGTCATTTCACCAAGGGAGCACACAAAAAATCCACACAACATGGGAAGACCAGCCCTGGAGGGGTGGAGAAACACGCTACCCACTGAGTACCTAGGCTACTATTGCTAGGCAACTACTGATCTCTTGTCTTTATTCATTAGAAGGTTCACTACTGTATAATCCCTTCATTTCCTTTGTGTTGTATGAGCAGTGGGATTAAACACGAGGCAAATTTCTATAGAAGGTATTACAATATGAAAGGGTTTCATTTCCTAGCACTGTTCCTTCTCTCTTCCACTCTCTTCTGTGACTTCTCCTGGTGCCTAATTAGTCTGTTAGGCAGGCGTTCTTCCACAAGCAGACATTCTTCCAAAGCCTCTCTGAAGGTACTGGGAGTCTATCAATGGGAATGGAAAACATGGCTGGTTGAAGGCCATTCACCAGAGCCCGTATCCCGGTTCTGCCCCCATCATGCTCCAAACATGCATCACAACACAGACATGTATGCATGTATAGGCAGATATAGGCTGTTCCGATTCTAGTCGTGCCTTGTGCCCTGTGCCTTGTGCCGGGCCGCCCTGGCGTTCTCTGTCCCTGGGCCTTGTGCTGGGCCGCCCCGGCATTCTCTGTCCCTGGTGTGCCGGGCCGCCCCGGCGTTCTCTGTCCCTGGTGTGCCGGGCCGCCCCGGCGTTCTCTGTCCCTGGGCCTTGTGCCGGGCCTCCCTGGTGTTCTCTGTCCCTGGGCCTTGTGCCGGGCCGCCCTGGTGTTCTCTGTCCCTGGGCCTTGTGCCGGGCCGCCCCGGCATTCTCTGTCCCTGGGCCTTGTGCCGGGCCGCCCTGGTGTTCTCTGTCCCTGGGCCTTGTGCCGGGCCGCCCCGGCGTTCTCTGTCCCTGTGCCTTGTGCCGGGCCGCCCCGGCGTTCTGTGTCCCTGTGCCTTGTGCCGGGCCGCCCCGGCGTTCTGTTCCCCGTGCAGTCTGGGACAGGATCCAGGCTTGTACTGGATAAACGGTGGAATGATGGATGGGTGGCTGGCGTTAGAGCTACACCAGGAAGGAGACAGCGGACCTGGGCTTTCTGCAGGGGCGCCATGCGGCAGCACAGCACGGCGCTGCAATTCCGGCAGATGTCCAGGAAAATCTCCTTGTAGCTTCCCGAGCTGCCGTCCTCGGATGGCTTCAGCACCGCCGACAGCGTGGCGCCGTCGATGATCAGCCCATAGTCCTGGAAGTCATTGGAGAGACTGAGACCGCACAGGGCATGGGAGGGTTAATAAAGGCCCCAAAAGATCCTGTCATATAAACACAGCATCAGTCAAAAGTTTGGACACACCTGCTATGTTGTTGAACTTATAATGAAAGGTCTCAAGGCAATGAAGTAATACATATCAAATGTTACTACAACCAAGGGAGATGTCTGACATTTGAAAACATAGAATCTTATAGCAATATAGCCCCCTTTTGCTTCAAAGACGCATTGCACATTCTTGGCATTCTTTCAACCAGCTTCCAGATGCGGCCACCTGGAACAGTCCTGAAAGAGTCTCCCTAAGTTCTGGGCACCTGCCTGGCTCTTTAATCCGGCCCGTCCCAAACCAGCTCTACAGGGTTTAGGTCGGGGGATTATGGCGACCAGGTCATCCGTCACAGCATTCCATCTCATTCCATGTTCACAAGACAATACTTACTATGTAACTTTGAGGTACGTTTAGGGTCATTATCTTGTTAAAAAGCACATGGTTTTCATTATGTATGTCCGGACCTTTGACTGATACTGTCTGCATATATTTCTGTCGATGTGCGTTGGCTTTTCTCCCCGGTTCTTTCGGTTCCCTTTCAGTACAGCCAGGTATTTACTTGTCTGGGTAATCAGTACTCAGTAAGTTAATTCACTAATGTTTAATGTTTATTGATTAGGGCTGATGGTGCAATTTCATAAATGCATGGAACAGCGGGAGTTTGCCGCCAAGGAGCAGACCCATCTATGTATGTGTGTGTGTGTGTGTTTGCGTGGACATATTTATATTACGTTGTGGGGACCCAATGTCCCCACAGTGTGATAAAAACCAGTTATTTTCATAAGGATAACCTCAATTTTATAAAAATCTGTGTCTGCAATCAAAAATGCCAAAAGTCTCATTTTTTGCTTGGTTACTTATGGTTAAGGTTAGGGCTGGGTAGGGGTTAGGGGTGTCGTAGTTGGGATCAGGGTTATGCCCTTAGCAATGAATGGAGTGTCCCCATAAAGAAAGGTATACATGGTACGGTATGTGTGTGTGTGTGTGTGTGTGTGTGTGTGTTCATACATTTCTAATTTAAAATGAATCTTTAGGAATACTGAAACTACTGTAATTTGAAATGATAATATCTGAGTCGCTCCAGTGGTTAATGTTCCTGCAATGAGTTATGAGTTTCCCCGAAGAGGGGCTGGCGGGCAGCGGCAGTCGCAGGCCATGCGCGCACCCCGAGAGGCTCTCCCGCAGCAGGCTGTGTCGCTGCCGCAGCACCACGCGGCTCAGCTCGAACAGCACGTCGTGCAGGCTCTGCTCCTCCGTGCGCTTGGTGGTCAGCTCCAGGATCTGCGTGCTGCGCCGGAACAGCCTGCTGGCGTAGCAGGTGGCCGCCGCCGTCTCCATCTTGTCCCCGGTCAGCACCCACACCTTCATGCCGGCCTTGTGCAGCGCCTCGATGGTGTCAGCCGCCTGGTCCTGGAGCCTGCGGGGAGGTCAGACGGCCTGGGTGTCGGCACAGCCTCTTGTAAATGTGTTAAAGACACAAGAGATCAGCGAAATAGAGTGTAGCTCAGCAAGTTGGTCACTGTGCTAACAATGCAAAGGTTATAAGTCCAAATCCTATGCAGCCCCCGTGAATAATAACCCTTCCTGCTGCTTTGGATAATAATGCCACATAAATAAGTAAAACAACTCTACCATCTGTGCCATAGGGAGTCTGGAGCCTAAGGCAAGGAACAACCCAGGATAGAGTGCCAACCTCTCAAAGGGCACACTGTGAACATGCAAAAGTCACATGTGGAATCCTAGTCCCAGAGGCTACAGGGCTAGCCACTGCACTACCTCAATATACTTCAGAACAATATATTGGATACTACAAGTCTACCTCAGGCTGACTTCATGCATAGTTGGTTGTCCAGAGGCTATCAGGCCTCCCCATCTGGTCAGACTGGGAAGCAAAGCGATACCTAGATTAATCAAATTTTGCTTAGGGTCCTGAAAAAGGTTGGGCCCGTCATATAACACCATGGTTATATAACTCTGATCTTCCTCATCCAGCCCAGTCAATCAAGGAATGGTTTCGGGAAAGACAGATGAAAGTGAGGCTGAGTCACAGCCCAGACCTCCATCCCGTAGATTACCTGTGGAATTACCTTCAAGGGCTGTGTCAGGACATCTCCCGGCAATTTGAAGGAGCTTGAACTTTTTTTGCGAGGGAGAGTGGAATAAAATTGCAAAGACCAGGTGTGAAAACTTGATAGGGACTGAGTCACAAAGACGTGCTGCTATAATAAATGCCAAAGAGGCTTCCACAAGATATTAGTGGGGAAGGTCAAATTTATGCAACCCGGGACTGGGTTTCTGACCCTCTAATTATATTTGTTTTTCAGTTTAATTGTGTTACTTGCATAATCACATTGCTGATGGAAAAAGCTCACATGATTTTTATTGATTGCTAACTTTACATCACAAAAACCTACGATTTAAATTAAGATATGTAGACTTTTAATACCTACTGCAGATCAACTGAACAGCTCATCATGTTACTTATCCCCAATTTGTGATGAGTTAGGCATTGTTGCCTCAATCCAGCGGGGTTGTGGGTTCTATTTCCAGCATGCTGTTATGTAAAATGGCATCTCTAAGCTCCATCTGGTGTAACTGCGTGTGACAACTGTTTTCTCCCTGTATATAGACTCACCCCTTACAGGATAATTGGTATAAATTGCTGCATCTCAGCTGTAATGATTTTGTACCGTCTACTTTTTTCTAAATTCAGCCTAAACCAGTAGCTACTTCTTGAAAGACCTAAAGTAGCCAATTTCAGTGGAGTAATAATCTAGGATTCATTCAGTCACAGGGCATTAAACTCCTTAATTATCCCAACCCACTGCAGCATAGCATCTCCCACTGTTTACTAGTGACACAACACTGAAAAAGTATCCGCCTTCAGATAGGGCCAGGAGCTATAAAATTGGCTGGGTCATCAGCCAGCTCCCAAACTCCAAGAATAAGTGATATTCATTCAGTCGTTCACAAAGGAAAGCTCATAATTTCTGCAGAAATGCTTGCTGAAACAGCCGTCGGTCCAAAGACCGTTACTCTGAGGCCACCTTCCTTCAGTTCATCAGCAAATTCATGGGGACACTGGACGCCATGGTTGCTCCTCGGTATGTTGGGGTGTACAATGACAAAGTACCGCGAGGAATCCGGGGTCCGCACCCCAGTGCATCTCTCAGTATCAGTGTTATGCGATATACTGTACATCACCATGCAACTTGTGCCAGTTTCAATGGAATATGCCTTTTCCTCATCCTGATTAAATGGACTTCAGGCTCAGAGCCACAAGTGAGTACTAATCATCTGCAGAATCGTAATTTTTTTTTTTTTGAGGACTGAGACAATTGGACAGAAGAGCTTATGCATCCGTCCTGCGCGATAGAGCACTGTAAACGATTTCCATCTAAATAACATTAGAATGGTAACTTTTCCATAGCTTTCTTGTAGCATTAATTAACATCAGAGCAGACTGTACACATGCACCGATGGGAATCAATGGCATTTACAAACCAATGATTCCCAAGCAGGGATACAGTAGATGCAGTCTGTCCAATAATTACTGTAGTTACTCATTAACTTCTGAAGACAGTGCCCTGCAGCAGAACACCATTGATTAACGGTGCAATTAAAGGTAGGCCCTGACTACAGTATTGGATTTAGAGTTTGTGATTGTCTGGAAAATTCCACACAGTTTCTTCATTCATTACCATTGTCTTTTGTTGGTGTAGTCGCACATGCTAAACACATGTAGGCAACTGAGCTGGGCCTGTATGTCGCTAATGTCTCATTCAGTGGTTAGCCTTGGTGGTTTTCACACTGCCAGGTTCCTGGACAGTTAGCATCTCAGTGCTAAAGATATGCAGCTTTAGGTAACCTGGACGACAGCTCCCTGATGTGCACGAATGACACGCAACGTCACAATGAAATCTGCCATTCAGCATAACTAGCTGACAAGACATCTTACCACCACAGCCCCAGAAAGCTCTAGGCCTGGCCAGTCATGTTTAATACTATTGCACCATCCAGGCATTATATTTTGGTTTACGGTATTTTGATGGTATTTTTAAAAGCAACGGTATTCCATCCTTTCCCAAAGAATATAGGGGTGGGGCTTAAAATGCATACCATAATACTGCCCAGGCCCAGCCTGCAATCCCAGCTGTCACTCTGAAATCCTGAATGATACTATAGTAATGTAAAGCAGTCAATAAACAGATGAGGTAAGGTGAAAAATAAATCACGTTTTGTTATACAGATTCTAGCATATCCCCTGTCGACATTTCCACGGGTCAGAACCAGCAGCAGAGCTGGGATTCTGTGCCTTCCTCCAAACAGGCTAACCTGTCTTCCACTGCGGTGGCTCCCAGCAGGATGAAGTTCCTCTCGATTACGTCATAAGCCTCGGTCAGTTTCCTGTCCCGCGCGTGCAGGGCTAGCCTGGCACTGTTCAGAAGGTGGCACACTTCTTCATACTCCGCTGGGCTCAGCAGCTTGTAGGCGACACACAGAGTCCGCAAACCTTCCTGCATTTGAAAATTACTTATGTGGGTTAATCCTTCATTTTCCCTTGGGGATTAACACAATCGATGAACTAACTGACCAACTGACCAATCTATCTATCTATCTATCTATCTATCTGTCTGTCTATCTGTCTGTCTGGCTATCTATGTATATCAAAAATCATAGAATTATAAAATAGAATTCCTGGATTCATTCAAAGAGGGCAATTGCATAGAATTCTGGAAAAAAAATGTGGTAAAAGTAATCATGTTTAGTACAAATTTGCTATAGTTACACTGAATATTTTATTTGTCATTCAGTTTGAAGCTTATTTAGCAGAGTAGACTAACCATCAAGTGACACATTACTGTAAGAGTACCCTTCCACCACAAAATATCAAAACTGTCAGTAGTGGATTTTAATTATGACACATTGTTTTACGTGCATCCCTTTACCAAGTTACTGCTGTAATCTGCCCATTCCAGTTATGATTATTAAGGCCATCCAATGGGGACATATGTGCCTGCAGGCTGGCAACTGCGTCCCACCGTAACTATGGGGACAACTAGCCTACGCCAACAACAGAACCAGGTCATCATGTGTGCCAACAGCGAAGGCACATGCACCCAAAATGCAGCAACCCCTCCACAGCCTGCCAGCTCCAGATCAGCCACAACAAACTGAAAGAGTCAGACTTACGACAAACCAGCTATAGACTCCGACTGGAGGGAAGTTTGTGAAGCATCATCAAACATCCACACAGTGTCACATGGAGCGTTAGATAGCAAAGCAACACCTCTGTATCTTCTCAATCAATCACACTCATTCAATGAAACTGCTAAATTGGGCAAAAGACTAAATAGAAATGATTAAATTCCCCAGTGCCCATCTGACACACAGTAACAATTTGACAAACTGTATTGAAAGATCCACATGTCTGATCCCCACCGGCAAAATGTGATAACAGATTAGCATCTCCGATACAGCATTCCTGCCTTACCACAGCGTTGTGCTGTACACGAGCTCGGATCTGGTCCACCTTTCCTGAGACCACCCTGGGGAAGATGGAGGAGTCAGCTCCTTTGCAGAACAAATAGTACTGTCCTGGACACAAGAGAAAAACCCACAAAGGCTAGAGTCAGTGCATTTATCATTCATTAGTATGTGCTATGCTTGTTGACCCATTTACACAGATTTGGCTTCAGTGACTGTATGAAACCACTCACTGGCCTAGAAAGCATGTAAATGCTATTTCAACCCATTTGTGGAAGTGTGCCTGCTGTCTGGGGTTTCTTATACAGTTCCAGTCAATAGTCTGGACACACCTACTGAAACTCGATTGTTTTTCAACAAGGTAACTACCCTAAACACACTTCATGCTTATCTAGTAAGTTTTATCTTGTGAACAATGATAGATATGGAGCGTTGTGACAGATGACCTGGTCCCCACAATCCACCGACCTAAACGTTATAGAGCTGGTTTGGGATGAGTTGGATTGAGGCGTAAGAGTAAGGTAGTCAAGCATTCCAGGTGGCTGCATCTGGCAGCTGGTTGAAAGAATGCCAAGACTCTCCAAAGCTGTCATGGAAGCAAAAGGGGGCTGTTTTGAAGAGTCTAAAATTTGAGACAATTTTAGATGCTGAAAACTTCACTTAGTCATCGCAATGTTTGATATGCATGACTTCATTTTCTTAAAACCTTTTACTATACGGTAAACAACGTGGCTAAAATAGAGACACATGCATTAAAAACAGGTGTGTCCAAACTTTTGACTGATAGTGTACTTATATGAAGAACATGCACATGAACCTAAAAGCTTTGAATCTATGGAGCTACTTTTAGCTTGACCTCTTTGGATCTTCATCGAAGTGACCTTTAACCTATGAACCCATACAGTAGTAAGGTTCTTCTCAGTGATGCAGGGAATCACAGCCGATCCGGTTCTTCATGTATCATACCTGTTCCGGAGCGCACAATAACACTCATTCTCCTCCGAACAGAATCAAAGTTCAGAACTTCAAGGAGCTCGAACCTGCAAGGCAAAGCGGGCAGCATGATTTACATGTGAGGGCTCTGGAGGAGACCCGGCACTTTGAATATATTGCTCACTAGCTAAACCCTAGAACCGACACAAGCCGTCTGACTCCCTCCCTGACAACGTGGCTCCTGACTCAGCGTTTTGCAGATGTTCATCAAAGGGCTCCTAAACTCAGACAGAAGCGGTCGCGCTTGGCAGGGACATCCTCCAGGTGTCCCACAGTTTCGCAAATGGATCCCAGGACAGACGGAGCCTGTGGCGGGTCCACCGGGACGGCTACTGAATGCGACACCTGCAGCAAGTGTGCACCTGGTAATGTGCCAGGGCAATGCTCGCTCTCACAGGACACCCGCCTTATACCCGCCGTAATGAGCTCAGCAGGAAAGGCCAGCCATGGAATTAAGGTAGGATATGCTTCCTGCCTGGATCTGGGATAAAAATAAGCAAGATATCTCTGAAGGCCGCACTCTTCCTGAACCGTGTTAGGGAGTATTCGTCGCCAGCTGCCTGTTAGCGCACAAACCGCCGTTCTTGATATGAAGCTTGTTAAACAGTAGACATTGTTTAGTGCAGCAGGGGCAGTTATCAGCAGTGGACACATCACCACCTGCAATCAGTGCTGCAGGGCAAATCTAGGCTACTTACTTACGTGCGCACAAAGGCAGAAGTGCAAACCACAGAGCAGCTTAGCTATATGTTCAGTGCCCTGACACCTCTGAGCCTGCAACACCCATTGCGCTCAGACCATAATATTCAAGGTATTAATGTTCTTTTCTTCTCAATAGTTTACTGTACAATAAACTATTTATGGTTTCTTCACTTTTAAATGCATTAAAAGAAAAGCACTAAATTACCTCTCGATCTCGTCCTCCCTGTTCAGGATTTCCATGTGGCTGTCTTTCAGACGGAGATAGGTAAAGCCCAGCCTAGATGAGCAACAGTGATACATCATTTAGGATGAGACATAATGCACCAAGACAAATCCATTATAAGCAGCAGAATAGCACTTCCCCAAAAGCACTGGAAAAAGGAAATTCATCGAGTGCAGGAATTAAACTGATATGAACAAAATCTTAGCATTCATTTAGTTATCAAAAGTGGTACATTTCTTTTCTTAAGACAGCTCCAGGACCAACTGAGGGTTGCTAGCGCAAAAGCCAGGCAGTGAAATTTATGTGCCGACATTGGGATTCTAACCAATGTGCGTCCAATCACAAGCACAACATCCAAACCTGCTGAGCCAGAAGCCACCCATGATCCCTGGTGGATACAGAAGAGGAGGAATATAACTTACCTTTTCATGCCCTCCACCAGGGCCACCTCGTCCGGTGAGGAGGAGATGTAGAAGGAGGTGCCCTTGCCCTGGTGGAGGCCCCTCTTGATGCCGTCGACTGACTCTTCTTCCTTGACTTGCACAGTGTGGCACAGGCAGAGGGCTCGAAAAAACAGCTCCTCGTTCTCCTGGGACGGGAGATAGACCAAAGACGGGAAGTATTATTACCCAGGACTAAACCACGAGGCCCGGCACAACCACATAGAAGGAGATCAGGCTCTCGAGTAACAGTGCTTGTTTTGGACAGGGGAGCAAGGACACACATGGCCAACAATGCAGACCCAAGGGTCCCACTAGAAATCCTGGGCTCCATAAAAGAATATCATACTGGAACCAAACCCCAGACCAATCCAATGACCTCACTTAGGGGCCCCTGGAGTCATCCTAACCCTATCCTCCCCATTACTACATCCCTGTGCAGACCCATCTCACCCTGGCGTCACAAATCACTGGCTCTTACAGAGGTTATCGGAGGTGTCAGAGCTTACAAACAGTGCCATAAAATAAGATACTTGTGCATACAGCAAACATATCGCTAAACAAGACGCAAAGTGTTAACATAAAGTAAACAAGGACACACAGTTCAGACAAATAAAAAAAAAACACAAAGCCACTGCAGGTGTACCAGGGCACACAGGTGTGGGGTCATCTGGGACCAGGCAGCCAAAGCTGGTTGCAGTACCCAGAACACAGAGGCAGACCCCACACAGTCACACACTCATACTCATCATTTGAAGCTATGTAAAATTGTTTTCTGTAACAATGACTTCTAAAATTCAAATTCAGACAGAAGCACAAATGCCCACTCTCCTGAATGCCACTTTCCCTGAAAAGTCAAACATCCAACATCCAATCCATCAGGGGGCGCTCTTCCCCACACCTTCTTCGCTGGTTCAGGCGAGGTGTCAATCACATCGACACTTGATGCTCCAGGCAAAGTCTGACCATTGCAGATAGAATGAGGCACGTAGACCAGGCCATCGACACAACACTCAATGAACTCCATGTTGTTTTCAGTCAGGGTTCCTGTCTTATCCGTAAATACATACTCCACCTGTATGGAGGAAGGGACAGTTAGTACAAAACTCCCTGATGGGAATACTGCCCTCGCCCCTGAGAGCTGCAGGAGGGGACTGACTTCCTCTCTGGCCAGCATCCAGTCATAAATCTAAGAACCTTGAACATCTAAGCAGCAAAATGACTTGGCTAAAATAAACCATGGAGCCGTATGCACATTCAGGACACTAATTATAGATGAGCTTCACTGGTGCCCAATCTGAAGTCCTGCTATTTGTCACACCACAGATGCGTCACGTCCCCCATTGTCCCGTGTCCCTACCTGCCCCAGCTCTTCGTTGAGATCCGAGGTGTTGACCAGCGCCCCTTCCCCCAGCTCCTCGTCAAACATCTCCTCGTCCCAGCTTATGAAATAGGAGCCGAGGAACTTCTGCATCTCCACCGTGACGTACATGGATACGGGGATGATGTAGTTGAAGAGGACCATAAAGGCCAAGAAGTCAGTGAAGACCCTGATCAGCTGCGGAAGAGAGTCCCAGATAGGCTGCAGTTGAAGTTGACATATTGAATAGGGCTACACACATGAGCACACTCGAGGAACTGCCTGAGATTTGCTCTCACCACATGTCGCTGACGCTCCGACTGGGTCTTCCCGTTATACCAGGGCTCGTCCCGGTTGACGTCAGCCTGCCACAGGTACTTCATCACTGTATTGATTAGGGCCTTGCTGATCAGGATGCACAGGTAGATTACCAAAAATGCATTCATGGACCTGTAGAATAAGGACAAAGCCAAGGAATTAAAACCATTTGTGTAAATAGATGCTGTGAGGCTTGAATGGACTTATTACAGTGTGATATTTAGGGGAATTTGGGACAGGTGAATGTGGGCATCCACTTTCAATGAAGGTGCATGATTTACCTTTCAGCAGCAGTTAATAGCTAATGTTACTCAGTAGCAGTCATAGGAAGTCTGTTTTTTTTTTTTTCATTTCCAATATGTTCAGTGAAAAAATCAAAATGAAAAAATAAACATACATTATTTCAGGGACGGAAAGTAGCTGGAGAAACAAAAAAATTATAAAGAAAAAAGTAGAATCATCTTTTCAATTCTTTATTGCTATGCTTGTGATAAAAATGTAAGTACTTTCTTAAAATTTCAGCATGACATTTCCGCTAGCAGCATGTCTGCCTTTTTCTTTCATTTTCAAACCTTACACCTTGTGGTTGGCGGTCTGCTCTGTCATCCGGAGTCCGATACCAGGAATATACTACAATGTGGCAGAAAGATGGATTGTGGCAGTGGCGGTCTTACTTTTCGACGGCGGAGCGTTTCTGGGACTTGGATTGATAGTTGAGGGCCATCTTCGTCTCCATGCCCGTGTATATTGCAACAGCTGAGAGGGAGAGAGGCACGTGAGGGAGATAGGTGCGCGAGGGAGAGAGGCGCATGAGGAGGAGTGGCTCGTGAGGGAGAGAGGCGCGTGAGGGAGAGACGCGCGTGAGGGAGAGACACGCATGAGGGAGAGAGGCACGCGAGGGAGAAGGGC
>JAODKN010000037.1:12831857-12846372 GCA_026774425.1 Petrocephalus zakoni
AGGGAGAGACGCGCGTGAGGGAGAGACACGCATGAGGGAGAGAGGCACGCGAGGGAGAAGGGCGCGAGGGAGACGGGCGCATGAGGGAGAGAGGCTCGTGAGGGAGAGAGGCACGCGAGGGAGAAGGGCGCGAGGGAGAAGGGCGCATGAGGGAGAGAGGCTCGTGAGGGAGAGAGGCGCGTGAGGGAGAGAGGCGCGTGAGGGAGAGAGGCTCGTGATGGAGAGAGGCGCGTGAGGGAGAAACGCGCGTGAGGGAGAGACACGCATGAGGGAGAGAGGCACGCGAGGGAGAAGGGCGCGAGGGAGAGAGGCGCGCGAGGGAGAGATGCGCGTAAGGGAGAGACGCGCTTGAGGGAGAGACGCGCGTGAGGGAGAGACGCGCATGAGGGAGAGAGGCGCGTGAGGGAGAAGGGCGCGAGGGAGAGATGAGCATGAGGGAGAGCTGCGCATGAGGGAGAGAGGCACATGAGGGAGACATACCTCAAAGTAAAAACCAATATAACCGTCCACTCTGTTATTTATAATCCCATGATAGAGGCTTACCAATGTTTCCAGTGACCATAAAATACTAGCAACGGAAGTGCATCCCATCCCAGCTACATACTCCTGTGCATATTTATTGGCTTGTTCAGGACACCCTTCTTCATAAATCATAGCTTGTGTCTTGGTCTCACCTTTCAAGACTTCGTATGACTCTCCGTTACTCAGGGAAGTCACGTCAGTCAGCTTGCAATATGTATCACTCTTCCAGATTGGCCTCATTTCAGACCGCAGTAAATTTAGTAAGCGTAAAATTATGCAGCAGTACATTACCATAAATATATTCTGTGTTTTTGAGCGTTGCTCCTCGCAGAAGCACATTCTCCGACCCCAAAGGCCTGAAATTAAAATAAGATTTCGCCAAACCACCTTCACAAAAGTCCATGTACAGTTGATCTGATACCTACAATGAAATCCAGCAAATATTTAAATAAATTGCAGGATTTTAATTAAGGTCAAGGATAGAAAATTTTGAGTATTTGAAAAAAAATCAGCTAAAAGGGTATCTGAATTGTACTAGCTGTACAAAAGATTCTTTTGAGTATAACATGAAATTCCCTGTTTGACCTAAAGGGGTGCTGTTAACACTCGCTGTATGTCGATCATGACCACCTAAAGTCAAGTCAGTCCAACAATCTTCTGGAAACTTCCTGGGAATGAAGCTGCGCTCCGATCAATTTTTAAAGGGAAAATATTTATACGGAATCAGAATCCAAAGTGTTTTTAAGTGCATAGTGAAATAAGTCGCCAAATGCTGGCTAGATCAACACAAATCCTTCACAAATGGCTAAGGGCTTATATCTGTAAGGGTAGACATCCAAAAGGGATGTAACCTGGCTAGGGGTCTTGAACAGAATATATTAAATGTCTTCAAGGAAAGAATGCTGTCAGTAAGGGTGAAGACAGTGAGTGATGAGCCTTCCCGTGTGTCTTGGCACAAGCAAGGTCATGCTCAAACCCCTTTGATGTCTCCCGTGCTCCCACATGAGTTTCCGTCCGTCTGCGTGTCAGCAAAGCTGACCTAGATTTACCCTCTGTACTTTAAACCTATGGGATGCAACCGTGATCCTAACTGGGACATACTGGTGCCTTATGATGAACCAAACAAAACCCAATCTAACTAAACTAATCCTTAAGAATCCTTATTTTTAAACATATTAGGGATTTATTTAAGGTTTTATTAGGGATATTGTTCAAAGGACAAACTATTGTAAGACTTTGATGTATAAGCATTTAAAATAAAAATATTTTAGCACACGTGTTCTGAATTGCCAAAAAAGTATTTATTATTACAGTAAGCTATCAATATTTTACTACAAAGTAACAGACACCAGACACATATGCACAGAAATCTGAATCTCTTGAATTATTTCCCTGAATAGGATAATATACTATAATTTAAATTCCCTACCGCAAACACAGGGGAACAAATTGATTTACCTTGCAATGGGTTCATTTCCGTCCAGATAAATATTGATGCGTCCCACAAATCTGAGATGAAAAACAGGCATGTGCTCAGCTGGTAACAGAACTGTGTGATTACTGTACAAACTGTGCACTATTCTTTGTGTGTGTGTGTGTGTGTGTGTGTGCAATGCTGTCATTGAAGCAGTACAAGCTTCAGCCATCCAGCTTCGATTAACGACATACGACAAGGACACTCACACATCCAAATTTAACGGCAGATCGTATGACTTGAGCCGGATGTGATATGTGGATGTATATATTCAACACACATTTTTTAAAAAGGCTTGATGGGAAGATGTATGTCACTCACTTATAGAGGTCTGGTTGTGGTTGTTCACATTCAATGGTGGCCCTCAGTGTGTCCACGTCTTCTTCAGTGTTAAAGGCCTTGGTGTCCTGCACAGCATAATAGGTCTGTGTGGAGAGGGGAAGACGTGAGCAGATGGAGACAACAAGAGAGAAGCAGCAACAGGGGCAACTCGGTGCATCTCGGGGCCAGAGGTGTGAGCCTAGAGGGACTCTGCCTCCATCACATCCTCGCTGATGAAGCTGGGAGTGATGAGAAGAGTCGCTAGTAGCAGCAAATCACCGCCTCCCTTTCAAGGGTCGCTCTGACCGCATGGTTCTGAGTTATCGCTTCTAGGGGTAATTTTTGCAAGTCGCATCATCTATGATTTTACTTCTCCCTGTTTAAAATTGCTGTAAAGTTAATACACTGTCAAATTAAGATGTTTAAATTGTATTGCATTTTTTATTATGCTTTATTGCATTTATTGATTTCTTCATCTTGAGATAAACATTTAAACACTGGCATCTTGTGATCAAAAAGCCAAACCTGGCACTGGGCTGAAGTGATGGATGGAATAATGGTATTTGGTACGGCGTTCTTGGTCGTACGAGGTGCTGGGATGATAAACTGCTTCGTGTTTTTACGACACCACTATAACCCAAACTGCACAACCCTAACATCCATTAAACAAAAGCCTCATTTGGCCAATTCCTCCTGTACGACAGACTTTCCTTAATACACGGTATACTGCTTTGCAATAGAGCATGCACTTTCATTAAGGTTACACTGAGCTTGCTTGTCATCATCTGAAGACAAACCTAGGTGATTTTCCTTTTTGTTTGCTATTTTCATAGCATCAGTTAAGTCATCATACAGTCAATTAAACAACGTCACTTGACTTGTAGGGTGCATGACAGAATCTTTCAGGTTGGGCAGCATGCTATGATATTGCGGGGGGGGACTCTGACATCAGCGCGGGTGAGGGGGACTCCGACATCAGCGCGGGTGAGGGGGGGTGACGGGGATTCCGACATCAGCGCTGGTGAGGGGGTGACGGGGACTCCGACATCAGCACGGGTGATGGGGACTCTGACATCAGCGTGGGTGAGGGGGACTCCGACATCAGCGCAGGTGAGGGGGGTGATGGGGACTCTGACATCAGCGCGGGTGACGGGGAGTCTGACATCAGCGCGGGTGACGGGGACTCTGACATCAGCATGGGTGATGGGGACTCTGACATCAGCGCGGGTGAGGGGGACTCTGACATCAGCGTGGATGACGGGGACTCTGACATCAGCACACCATCTATACATGAGGCTACCCAAGGTTACCCAAGCCAAGTCCCACCTTGTGACTGGACTCGCCATCCAAGCTCGCCGTGGTGACGAAACACGTGCCGTCCTGCCGACTGGTGGACAGGACGATGAGGTCACAGGGAAACGTCTCGTCTTCCTTCACCAGCACGATATCGCCGACCTGAGGGTGAAACAAAAGAAAAAAAAATGCATCATTATATTTTTATCGTAATGATTTGCTGGGAGGCGTCATAGAGTGAAAGGCACTTCTGTTACCATCCGTTCACATTCAGTGGCACTTTCCCTTACATCTAATCACAACAAACGAGTTTCCGGTGTGAGCATTTCTCAAGTGTCCCCGTCACCTTGCACTGTTTACACCTATAGTTCAAAATATTGCAGATTCATCTGTCACATGCAGAATTACAGAGGAGCATTCTTGGTAAATAATTACAGTATCATCGCATGAGGGATGAGGGATAGCCTGGCACCTCCTGGATGGGGAGGGTTTTATTTCCAGCTCGGCTGTCTTTGTAGAGTTAGTATGTCCTCCCTGTATCTGCATCGATTCCTTCATGGTGCCAACAGGGGTCTAAGGGAATTAGTTGGATTTGTGTCTTTAAATTGCCTTGTGTGTGTGTGTGTGTGTGTGTGTGTTTCTGTATCTGTGTGGTTTGTAATAAACTCACATCCTGTTCAGGATGTGACCTGTGCTTCCTGGGATAGGCTCCAGGCTCACAGTGACCTCACACTTGATAAGTGGCCAATGAAAATAGACAGGAAGTTAGGATGACTGAGGCGGTACAACAACTCTAAATATGTAGAAAATTGTACACAAACCATTTAGATAGAATCAAAACAAAACCTTCCAGTCATACATGAAGCCTATTTATGCTAGTGATGAAATGAGACTTCAGCACCTACAGTGGGCGGAATTACTGCACTCTGTCACCAACCTGACCGTCGGTTACTATATTAGTTGCCACAGGGCTAAACAAGTCAGCAGTTGACAACACACATTAATCACCGCTGTGTGGGCTTCCCTTCACATAAACAGGGGTCCCTGTAGAGAAATTCCATCTCATTCCTGTGATCTCCTTGCATTCACTTTTTAGGGAATGTTGTTTCATGTAACTGACTGTAGAAGTAAAAATAGCTTAACAAAAGACTTGCCCCAAAAAAAGCAAACATTTTACAGGTTTTTGGTTCATTTTAATCTCATTGGACAGAAACCATTTTATGTTCCTTTGTCTACCTGTGATGTTTCTGGTTGCTTTAGTTGATACATTATAGCTGACAAAGAGTGCTTATGCAAATGAATGCAAGTCTGCAAACTCAAGGATTCAACTCTAATGTAAACCAATGAACTCTTTATCACTTTGCAGCACATCCAGGGTGATAAGGTGCTTGTGTTTATCTCTGGAGTGCTTCTTTGGAGTCAAAGCAAAGAGACTGTTGACTTGAGACTAGACAGAACTTTACATGCAATATGTTTTCAGACTCTCATGCTCAGAGTCATGAGCAGGTTTATGGTTAAGCGGTGTCTTTTTCACTTTTTCACGTCCGAAAGGGCATGCCCTCTTACAGCCTTCCAGAAGGTTCACAGTATAATATAAAATATTATGAGAAGAAGGTAATGCTTTACATTAATTGCACTTTCATAATGCAATGAATACATTCAGCGCTCCTTCATAATTCATTAATAAGCAACATCTAAGTATACCTTAACATCGTAACATACCATAACACCTTTAATACACATTAATAATGAACATCATACGATTATGATATTATAATGTTTGTTTTTAATGTATATCAAAGCTGTCAAAGTATGCAAGGATGCTGCTTATGAATGTTTTATGCATTATGAATGTTCACTGAATGTTCTATGAATGCATGATGAATGCATAATGAAGGTGCAGTTAATGTAAAGTTTTAAGTGTTATACATAACACTGTAGGTTAATTATTTAGGTTCTAGTCCAGTTGTGACAAACTGGCGAAACGACTAAATGACCAAATGACTGATCCCAAATTCTATCATACAGGAAAATAGTTGGGGACCACATGTTCGAAACTAGGGTCAAATGAACCTGTTTATAAGCAAAGTCCTTGCAAAAAGATTTCACAGTTGGTATTTCAGTTACATTTAAGCAATCTGGCATTGTTTGCTAAATATATTCCTTCATACAAAATTTGCTTTTGCCATATACTGGCATATATGCAGTATATGTCCATCCATAAACTCCCTATCCATTACTGGGTTGCTGAGAGTCTGAAGCACATTTCAGGTAACACAGGACATAGGATGCTTTACTCAAGATGCCAGTTGTCACAGATACACAATATTTATATAGAGAAGTGCATCCTATCCACATAGATGATCACACCCTTCTAATCACAAGTGGGTGATGGTTTACAGAAGGCTATACCTCTGAGACTGAGGGGCAGGGTATTGGTTATTTGGCAGGGGTGATGGTCAGACTGCTATGGGATTCAGTCAAATAGGATCCAGAAGGTCCACTTGTCTGAAAATGGTGTATTTCAATTATATATTATATATAATATATTAGCTTTTGAATTACATATTATCTTTTGTAACTCTCTGGATTTCTGCTTCTGATGCTCTTAAATCCTGATTTGATCTTCTTCTGTGTCAAAATAACAACAATCTTATTTACCAAAAACATGCAACATTTATCATAGCGACATTTCCATTGGACGAGCGGTTTGCAGAGCATGGCACCCTGGCAGGCTCCGGCCTACCTGGAGCCTGCAGCTCTGTTTCCGCACCACCTTGCCGTGCTGGATCACGTGCACCGGACACTGGTTGACAGCGTTGTCCGCCTTGTGCCGAAGCCAATCTTCATAACCCTGGGAACAGAAAGTCACGGAACAGTGGGGCACAGCTTAGCTGTCTTTCCTGTCTATTTTCCACCTTGTTTCCACTATATCTTTAATAGTGAGACGACCATTTTCATTCCTTTCATTCCATTTATCTACTGTGTCATTATACAGGGCATTTATGGTCTGGTAAAATATTAGCTTTGCCCAAAGTGTATATTTTGCTTGAAAATATGAGCATGTCAAAAATTCTGCTAATATTTGCAGAATGCTGTTATGATACATTAAGTCTTACCCAAGGTTGAAACATTATATATCTGATGGAAAAATGATGGTAATCCTTCAGATTCTCCTTTTTGTACTAAATCTTGCTTTGCATGAGTGTAAAACCTCAGCAATATACAGGCAGTATACTGCTCATAAGTAAACTCAGAAGTAAAACTCATAAGTAAAACTTTACTCATAAGTAAAACTCCGCACCGTGGCTCGTTACCCCATTTGTAGCGTCAACATTTACGCCAACAAAACGTCAGAAAAGCACACGGCGTTTCAGTGTGAGCTCTCTTCCACGCAAGACTTCCCTCGTTAAAGCGAACGCGTGCCCCCTGAACGGACTCTCCTCGCATCAGTGAAACCGAAACTCATCCAACGCGCGACCTCCTGCCAAAAAACAAAGAGACGTGTCGGGGGTGCGGGGGAGGACCGTCCCACCTGTTTGATGGCCGTGACTGTGATGACAAAGAAGAGAGGGAGGCCGCTGGTGATGGGGCTGGTGGGGGTGTCGATGATCAGCTGGGAGCAGAAGACAGACTCAGCATCCAGCCACTCATCTACAAACTCTACGGTCTCTATACACAGCATCGGCCAAAAGTCTCCATACACCTGCTGTTAATGCATTTGTCTCTATTTTACCTAAGTTATTCACCTTAAAGCAAAAGGCCCCAAGGCAATGAAGTAATACATATCAAATACTGCGACAACCAAGGGTAGTGCTTTAGATTCCTCAAAATAGTCCCCTTTTGTGTCGATGCCAGCATTGTAGACTCTTGGCATTCTTTGAACAAACTTCTAGATGTGGCCACCTGGAATGCTTCTCCAACAGTACTGAAGGAGTTTTTGCAATTTCTGGGTGCAAATTGGCTACCTTGCACTTGGATGGAGAGCTGTAGCAGGTCATCTGTCGCAGCACTCCATCTCTTTGTTCACAAGATTGCTTGCTACATAACCTCGAGGTACGCTTAGCGTCGTTATCTTGTTGAAAAACAAATGATTTTCAATAGGTGTGTCCAGACCTTTGACTGGTACTGTAATCTCAAACGTAATGCCTCACCTGAACAAGAAAGATGATGAGGAAGTAGAAATTAGCAATTCTTCTGAACTGCTCAAAGAAGTTCTTCGGTATAAAGTTCCAGAAAGTGTACTATGAAAACAGATGAAAAATCAGCTAATGTGGGAATCTCAACGGGGAACCATTCAGAATCTGCTTCAAAACACCATAGGCAGTATAGAGATGAGTAAGGCAGAGTGAGCCTACATGCTATGTCACTGTGAATGAAACCTGGAGCTGGCCACTGTCCACTAAAGCACTGGAGCAGTGCAGCGGCGAGGGAGGCTGACCTTGGAGGAGACAATGCGGTTGTCGGGGTATCTCTGAGGGATGTATGCCTCGGCTCCTGGTGGAGGCTCTCGGTGACCGATGTACACCGTCCGATTGTCCACCCAGTTCTCCTCTCCCACACACTGCCAAAGAGCACAAGATGAAGCTGGTACATACCCAGCGAAAGGGATATACAGTGTACAGTCTGGCGGTTTCCATTCCGTCTCGTAGCCAATCAGATTCAGGATTATCTGCTGTCTTTTTAAAGACCCCTTAAATGAAGCACACAGAGTGAGACAGACCACCCTTAAGCCCACTCGCATGGGCTCTGCTCCCCCATGTTTTGTGAGATCAGTTAGGCGTCGTGCTGTTTTTCGGCACATTTATAATCTAAGAAAAAGAAGTAGCTCCGATAAGAAATATGTTCATTTTGCTACGTGAAGCAAATTTGAGTTTATTTTGAATTCATGAAGCTGAGCAGAGTGAACACAAGAGGAGTATAAAGGAGTATAGAGTATAGGAGGAGTATAGAGGAGTGACAGCACATGATAAAGGACTTTGAGGTAACCCATCAGAATTACAAACGCGGCTTCAAAGGTTTATCAGAACGAATGCCATTTAGCAGTGTTTGTCAGATACAAAAGAGGTCCGATGATTATGATGTATGAGTTTTCAAAGCAGTAGGAGGAGGTTAGCAGAGCTCTGAAGTGTCGGTGCTGACATTACAGGTGCAACACAGACAAACTGCATCACAGCAGCAATGCTAAAAGGCAGCGGGAGATTCATAACAGGACAACAGCTAAACACCACAAAGATATGGCCTCTCAAGTTGCCACTGAATTGAAATAGCACATTTCAATCGTTCGGTCAAGAGTTGGAATTTTTGTCAGGAGTGACAGTGTTTCCCAATCCCCAGATGGTCCACTTTTTTGCTTCCTCTCAGCTCCCTGTCAGACACTCCAGGTTTTTGCTCCCTCCGGTGCAAAAATGTGGACCGTTTGCGGGTCCCTGAGGACCACTTTGAGAAACACTGACACAGAGCACATCAGAAACCACCTATATCTACAGGCAGTGAAAAATGATTCCATCTCTGGTGTAAGGCCTTCAAAACGTGGACCATTAAGTGATCAAAAAAAGTTCAGATCTTTCTCCCTTTATTCTGCTTTTAGATGGGTTTACATTTGGAGGAACCCACATTGGTGTCCATTGGTGTAGGCAGTCAACAGAAAATTAAACAAAATGAGATAATGCTCTGTCACTTGTATGAGTACAGGTCTATTGGAATGCTGCTTTTCGCATATCCCAGCCTGCTCTCCTCTGAGCTAAACACACATATATGCAGGCGAGAGGGAAGCTTGGGATCCGAATGCAGGATCAGCCATTAATCCATCGCCCTGGGAGCCATTAGGTCCCGGGATTGCTCAGCATGGTTGTATAATGGTTGTATAATAAGGAACATAAGGCCACTTTACAGGATGCATCCTATCATACCAGTACTGTCCCCTCATAATATTCTATAAATAAGAAAGCCCCCACTAAATTAATTCAAGATTAGTTTCATGAACAGCACAATGAAGTCAAACCCCTTTCAAGGCCTCCTTTATCGCGAGATCTAAGGATCATTAAAGGTCTGGTGTGCTGAGTAGATTTCTACCTTTCAACCTAGAATGAGTGGGCCATTACACCACCACATACAGAATGTGCCTATTCTTTATCATCCGGTCATCCATCCATCCATCCATCTATCCATACATACATACATGCATCCATTCGTCTGTTGTCTAACCACTAATCCTGGTCAGAAGGGGCCAGAAGCCTGCCCCGGTCCATCACAGGGCACATGCACAAACAGTAGCATACTCAATGGGCAATTTAAGGATGCCAGTTAGACCAACTGCATGTCTTTGAATTGCTAGGAGAAACCAATGTCAGACAAGGAGAAGATGGAAAGTGTGAATCGACCCCCGAAACCCTGGAGGTGTGATATAACAGCACTAAGCACTGAAGCACCACGGCACCCTATTCCTTACCTTGCCCTCAACATCAATCAATCAATATATTAGTGTCCGTAGGTTTTCATAGTTTTGTCTACAGGGTGCAGTTCATTATGAAAAGGCAAGGTTTAAAGAAATAACCTTGTTTGGGGCGATAAAGCATACGAGCAGAGGAAGGCACAAAGACTGCTAGTAGGATAATGGTGATCGGCGAAAATCTGAGTGAAGACCAAGCGAGCAGCTCATGTTCCTTATCATGTCTAGGCAACATTCTCCAATTCCCTCCGATGTCAGCGAGGACACTGTTTTATAATTTACCGACTATCTTGGGGTGATGCTCACCTACAGGAGAGAGATGTATCCCTATTAGAAGGGTAGGGTAGGACAGCCTGGGGATAAGTAAGATAAGCTCAGGCTGGAGGTGGCTTTGACTCACAGGGTATAATCGTCTCCTGTGCAAAGAACTCAGCCAGCTAAAGAGGAGCATATAAACAGAGGCCCGCAGCAGATTATGTGCCCTGCAGAGGGGCGGTGTTGGCATTCGTCGTCATTACAAACCCAAATGTTTGTAAGAATGGCAGATCTGTCGCATACATAATGAAGGGTATATGACAGGCCATTTCAAGGCTGCCAATGGTGCTGGCTAGGTTAGTCGGAATAATATGATTGGCTGAGTCATCCTAAGCACAAAGCAATCCACACATTTTAGTTAGATGCTTTTAAACCTCATTTTCATTCTCTTCCGTCCCATAACTACTAGGGATGGTATGATTCAGCGATTCACATGATGCACCTGCATAGAAGTTCATGATGCGTTGATATGCAAAGTAAAAATCTTTTTTTAATTAATTAATGATTCGCTACTTATGAAGAAACAATGAAATAAAATCAAACTATCTGTACCATACCAATTTGCATAACATCATATTCCTTCGCATCGCACTGTAATGCATTTTGTGGACTCAAATTGTGCTGAATCACACTGCATTGCAATAGTGGTGAATTGTACCCATCTATTTTCTGAAACCACTTATCCTTCCGTATCACAGGGGGTCTGGAGCCTATGGGCACCACCCAGGACGGAGGGCCAGCCCATCACAGGGTACACTCAAATATGGGCAATTTAGCAACACCAATTAGCCTCAGCATGCTTTTGGACAGCAGGGGATAACTGGAACACCCAGAACATGCAAACTCCACACACATGGAGCCATGGCAGAGACTAGAACCCCAATCGCAGCGGTGTGAGGCAACAAAGCGAACCACTGCACCACCATGTCGCCCAGAACTGCACTAAATCGCATTAGTAATTACTTCATATGTATTTGTAATTGGATGTATTTGTATTGGATCATTGACAATGCTTTGAGATGTGTATCAGTGATGGAGATGCAGTAATAACGATATTAATATTATTATTCCATTTGTACAGAGGGAGAACACAACATTTTATGTTCTGAAAGAAATACATCATCACTTTTAAATGTTTATGTATTTAAACACAGAGTAGTTAAAATTGGCATCGTCCACCTCTGGCATTTACTCATTGCATCTACGGCGAGCAGATGGCCGCAGATCGATAATCCTTTAATGGGTTCCGCTGGCAGAGTTCTCTGGCCCTCTCTCAGTCATGCAAGTTTAGCTAAAGAACAAAGAGTTATGAAAAGACAAGAAAGAACTGCTCCTGAGACCTTATAAGGCCTCCTGAAGCTTTTGCAAAGAGTAATGAAGAGATGTTTATGTTGTCGGTATTTTGTTAACTGCTGTCAAACATTTCATCTGTATGGTTTTTTTTTTGCAGGATTTATTTGTGAGGTTGCAGTTTGTTTGCGTGCAACCCACTTCGGGGTCACGCTTAGACAAATAGAAGCCTTCACAGGACACAGGGACAGGCCACGAGCACCTTTGGAGACTGAATGCTCATGTAGTCTCCCAAACACTCTAGACATTGGGGCACATTGGGGAACCAGGGGACAGTGGCGGCTTCCTGCTACAATTTGGTGCACAGACTGATCGCAAGCACAGCTATCTGCAGGAGGCGCACACACACACGCGCGCGCACACACACACACACACGCAGGCACACATATTCCGGCCAGCATGGATTACATGTGAGTAAGCTACATCCTCAGCCATTACGTAAGCAGGAAAACACAGGTGATCATCACTTTAATGGCTATTTTTAAACCTCGGCATGCTTCAAATTTCCTAAGAGGATCAAACATCTGTTAGCACATTCCCTCTGACAGAGCACAATGCAGTGAAAGGTGGCAAAGAGGGAAACGGTAGGGAGCAGGAGATTACGGCGAAGAGTGATATGCCCAAAGAATAAAAAAAAGAATAAAAAGAACCTAAGTCATATGACCATATGATTAATTTCATAAAAATTTGGTATTTTCACAGCTTCAATGTCAAGCAGTCTAGGGCAGTGTTTCCCAATCCGGTCCTCAGGGACCTGCAGACACTCCACATTTTTGCTCCCTACTGGGAGCTGGGAGGGAGCAAAAATGCAGACTGTCTGGAGGGAGCTTGGTGGTAGCAAAAACATGGACCAATTGTCAGTCTCGGAGGACCAGATTGGGCTGGTAAAGGGTATAATGTAATATCAACATATATTCTTAATGATTAAACGTTTGTTTAGCCTTAAACACACAGAAACGCTACAGAAGGGACTGGATCATTCTTTTGCTTTTGTGGACCAAATCTAGGGGCTCTATTCTGTGGCTGTGTGCATTAGCATTTGGAACAAGCAAGCTAGCAATTAACAAACCATGACTGGGGGCAAAATAATGCCTGAGATGTCACGTATGTTAATGTGCTACAAAGGTGTGCGTTGTTAAAAAAGTGCTGAGATTTATTACATTCATCTGAGTGCCTGGAACTGTATCAGAGAAAAATAGCATTCAATTTAAAAATAATAACTTAACAAATTATTTTATTATTTACAGGTTCAGAAGCACCGTATAAAGCAAAGAGTAATTAAGAAACGTCAGGGCTAGGGCATTTCACAGAATACTCTAATAGAACAAATCCATCCATCCATTTTCTGTAACCACTTGTCCTACTCAGGGTTCCGGGAGTCTATCCCAGATGCTATGGGCCCAAGGCAGAGAACAGCCCAAGATGGGGCGCCAACCCATTGTAAGGCAAGGTGCACAAATCAAAATAATAAAAAACTTCTCATAAAGATTACAAATCACAGAATATTACAACATGGAGACGCCCCATGGAGTGGCCCAGCTCTCTCATCCATTTTCTGAGAGTAGCTTTTGGTGACTGAAGCTCTGATTACACAATATTACAGACAGCAAGCTTCATGGGGCTTCCTTCAACGCAAATACTTCAGCAAACCCAAATGCTGCAGCTATTAAAGTGTGCAGAGCAGTGGCTGCGACCACAGCAATCCACAGCTGCGCAGGTGGTGGAGCGAGTTGCAGCCGATGGCTGCATACAGTATGAGCCCTGCTCCATGTGCAGTAGCTAATGTTTGGGCAGACAACTCATATGGCACATAGTGAATTCATGGTCCTCAGACCATGGCTCTCGCCCCTGCTGATCAGGAGACTCACTGGGAACCACCATGTAGAAAAAGACTACACCTATTCACTAAAGCACCAGCCCGACATCCCCAGAAGCTGCAGACCAGGAACATGAAACTCTTAGCCAACTCACCCTCTCATTGACCTGTTTTAGCTTGTACCTGGGAGCTCTAACTGACAAGCTCAGAATTTAAGGATGCACACTGGCACAGCCACCTTCCATTTCCTTATGGGCATGGTCTTGAGACTCTAGCATGCATATTCTGCAGCCTAGATCATGTTTTGGTGCGTTCAGAAAGCTGGGCAAAACACCTCAAGATTACAGAGGGTACTGGATGAAGTCTGGGATTCAGGGTCATGCTGCCAACCCGGGGCACTAGATCTGGAAGAAAGGATACCACTAATGAGGAAGCCCCCAGACCTACAAGAACAGCCCAGGTCCATGACTTCCTGAGGATGGTGGGAAATTATCTGTGATTCTTTTCATCCTTTTTATCCCTAGCTGCATCCCTATTGGACCTCATCAAGAAGGCTCCCAGCAAATATCTAGTCCGGACCATAGAGATGAATTCCAATCCTGGAAGACAAAGCCTGTCCTAAGGGAACCGATTTTAAGCAGCTATTTTTTCTGCTAGGCCCGTGCTTGGCCATCTAGTGTTGCCTGTACACTTTTGTCCTCACACCTCTAACCAGGACAAGCAGTGATATATATCAGCAACCATCCACATGCAGTTCAGAGTGGGTAATCCATCTGAAGCTAAGCAGGTTTGGGCCTGGCCAGTACTTGGTTGGGAGACCAACTAGGAAAGCTGGGTTAGTGCTGGAAGAGGTGTAGATGTGCCCAGCAGGTCAGCCCATCCTGTGGTCTGTGTGAATCCCAGTGCCACAGTGCAGTGATAGGGACACTATTGGCGCTTTTCCACTGCATAGTACGGCACGACACGGTTCAGT
>JAODKN010000037.1:12846472-12858110 GCA_026774425.1 Petrocephalus zakoni
AGCCGAACTGAGCCAAACCAAAGTGAGCTGTACTGAACCGTGTCGTGCCGTACTATGCAGTGGAAAAGCGCCATAAGCTGTAAAAATGGCACCGTCCTGCGGATAAGACATAACTGAGGTCCCAACCCTCTGAGGTCATAAAAAATCCATGGGCATCTTTCTAAAGAGTAAGGGTGGTACCCTGATGTCCTGGCTAAAATTACCCACTGTGGCCCTATGAAATCTGGCCTCCTTATCACCCCTCTACATCTAACCAATGAGAGTACTGGTGCAGAATCGCTGCTGCTGCGTCATCCAGGGAGGTGCTACACACTAGTGGTGGTTCAAGTGGCTCCGCATTGGTTCTGTAAAGCGATATAAAAATGTAACATTCATTCATCATATCACTCAGCGCAGAATCGGCGGCTATGAGCAAACGATACAAAGCGAGTCCCATGGGTCATATTATTGTGGCCCTTTACGAGGGGCTGGTCTGGCCCGTATGACCTGCACACGGAAAGGCTTCTCCCAGTGAAAACAGAACACACCCTGAAGATAAAGTTCCTGAGCATGAAGCTTTATTCAAGCCAAATCTGAGTCAGCTGCTCTCGCCTCCCGTCGCTTTGCCACATGGTCTGGCCACAGAAACATTACATGGGCGCCCATCAGAGTCGTGAGAACACATTTCCTGAATGAGTTTTATTATGTCTCAAATCAGTCGGGGGTGCCCAGGTCCCGATGGGATTCTACTAGCTTCTTCTTTATTTATTTTATCCTACTTAAGCACCCAAACATTCTTACTGATCAAATTCAGCTCACCTCGCATAAATACTGGGTCAGCAACCATTGGTCAGCAAGAAACATGGAACTCCTGAATTCACCATGCTATGGCAGAAAAACAAGTCAGCCCTGCTTAGTCGAAATAATGGCAAAAGCCATTCATCTATCTTTTTTCCCAGAGCCTATCCTAGAAGCTGTGGGAGCGAGGCAGGGAACAACCCGGGACGGGGAGCCAACCCTTCGCAGCCAATGGCGTAAAATTAACATATCTTAAACTGAATTCCAAAAAGTTTAAATTAGATTCATTTGACAAAAACCACGCCCTGGCTGTTATATAAGCATCGCTAATTCAATTTACATTTTATTTTTACATTATTTTTCAGGCTGATTTTAGGCCGTGCTATTTTTATCTCAGCTAAAGCCCCGCAAGGTTATAAGCTGATAGTCTCCGTTTGAGCGAAACTTTCTCAAATTCCCAGCTCTCACACGGATGAGTCTGTCACTTCAGCAGGGGAGGTGAAGGTGATCAGAAGTGAAAGTCTCCTGAGTTGATTTCACAGCCCTTTTTACTGAGCACTGAAACGTAAAGAGTAATAAAACCATAAAATTACGGGGGCGTGACAGAGGTCCCTCGCAGGCAGCCTGTTTAAAATTATACAAATAAAAGGTGGATCCAAAGGTTACGGATAACCATATCTTGAAGCAAGCAGACCAAGTGCTTCAAACAGCAATCAATAAAAGCTCCCGGGATGGGCTCGTACCCGCTAACCCGCTCTCCTGACAGCCATTCCTCCCACACACATTCCTTGACACATGGCACACTCTCGTCCACTAAGCACCACAGCACAGGCTGGCCTGCCCCTTAGTCCTGCCTCTCAGGCAGGATTTGACACTGCAGATATGTGAGAAATTCTGCACACACGCCTACTATATTAGAATACCTTATCTATTTTTGAATCACCTGCAGTGCCCAAGAATCGGTTGTCTCCAAAGTACTTGAGCTGGTGCTTCCAGTTTAAACACCTCTGGGCCATTGTATCTTGCAGCATAAACAGCACCCCCCAGATAGCTTCCATCCATCCATCCATCAGTTTTCTTGTCCTATTCAGGGTGGGGGGGGGGTCCAGTGCCTATCTCGGAGGGGCAGGGAACAACCCAGGATGGGGCACCAGCCCATCGCCGCCCTAGATATCTTGGGTACCCTCAAGTAGGTACCCAAGGTATCTGCACCAAATGCCTTTCTTCCAGTAGCTTTCAGTGGTCCTGCCCAGTGCTGCATGACTCAGTCTGAAATGGGTCGCATTGCCACAGCCCGCCCTTTATGCTTCCTCGCGCTGATGGGAAGGCGTCCCAAACACCTTAGCGCCACAGCCAATTAGCGACGGTGCTAACAGAGCGAGAACCCAGCAGCGAATCGAAGAGCAAAAATGCTCAGGAAACCGCGTTAAAATAGAAGCAGTCTGAGGCGAGAATCTCTCGGCTGAGCCAACGGGGCCCTGCCAGTGCGGTAAGTGGCAAGACACATGAAAGACGCCTGAGGCGGTAAGCATGGCTGAGGGGGCTAAGAGCGCCGGGCCTGAGATGGTAAGCATGGCTGAGGGGGCTAAGAGCGCCGGGCCTGAGATGGTAAGCATGGCTGAGGGGGCTAAGAGCGCCGGGCCTGAGATGGTAAGCATGGCTGTGGGGGCTAAGAGTGCCGGGGGAAGTCAGGTGCGCTGACAGCTATGGTCTGGCTGTTACTTCTGCTAAAAGGGGTCCTCGCTACTTCCTGCAAAAAAAAATAAAAAAAATAAAACAGCCTAAAAATAGAGTAAGGTTTCAGCACCATGTTTCTCTGTAGCAAGGGATTTCAAAGCCCTACACAACTGCTATCCAGAGTGCCACTGATTCTACTCCACTACAGAAGTGCAGTTCAGGTTATTGAGACCTTAGTGTAATTGCTCATATCCAGGACATCAAAAAGTATTATATGAAAATGGGATGAATATCTGAAAGATTACATGGGGGGAGGGCTGCAGGAGAGAGAAAACAAATCTCCTTCTTTTATTAGGAGCAGGAACAAAGATCAAGTGAACTGAATGGGTGCACTTAACGTTGCCTCACCGGGAGGTGTGCACACCCACCCTGTCTCACATTTACTCGGACATACAATCCAAAGATTAACTGAAAGATACGGGTAATGGTGACTAACTGAAATTCTATCAGACTCTCGCTGTATTGTTGCACAGAAATCAATATGTTAAATTAGATTCTGTCCCTGTGAAAAACAATCTTAATGTTCACTTGTTTTCCTAGTGAGTACGTTAGTTTCTTGTTCTGTTTTAGAATGGCCCCTGTGTCTCTGCAAACATAATCTTTTGATGGACTAAGAATAATATTTTAATGAATTTTCACAAAGGCTTGTGAAGTGATAGTAATGTACAACATAAATCTTACCACAACAGAATACAAACCAGAGCACTACTAATGTTATTAGTCATATGAATTTGGAATATGGGGCACATGCACAGTCCAAAGGCACAAAATCATCACCACATTGCTCCTTTTATAGTTTATTGATATACATTTTGCTGCACTTCCCTCAATAGCAAATTCTTCATCTTTCTTACCTAATAACACAGTCCATAGCTGCCAGGATGTGTTCTGGCAAGCATCAGCACACATACAAGAACTCACATTTCATTTATGAAGTAAATGCTTTAATCCAAATCAATGAACATATTTTTGAGAAACTGGGTGCTAAGGGTCTTGCTCAAGGGTCCAACAGCTTAATCACTCTGCTACTCATGGGATTTGAACCAGCAACCTTTCAGATACTGGCTCAGCATCCTAAATCTCAGACTCTCACAAGGACCTTATGTTCAATGCTGTTGTTAAAGTACATATGATCTCCCAAGAGATCAAGGCTGTACAGAAGGTTCCTCCCATATTTAAGCACCAGCCTGAAAGTACAGCTTTATAACAAAAGCAGCAGAAGAAAAAAAATCTATTAATAAATTGATTTCTTGTCATATTTTTCTTGTCCAGAACAGTGAAGTAAATGATAATTATAGATGAGAGGAATCAATAATACATGTTGCATTTAGTTACGGCTCCTGTCATTTCACTGTGCAGAAACATGTCTTCATTTAGCTGTTGCACTCTCCTGTTGCAGAGAACTCTTCACAGGCCTAGACTGCATTAAGTATACGATGCGCCTGCCATATGGCCTGGGTTAGTCGTTGCTGCCCCTGGGAATCAGTGAAGCCCATCCTCATCCACGCCTCTTAAGCCCAGAGTACTTTTAGATTTCCACAAAAGAACTTGCTGATGCAATGGTTTCTATTTTTAAAAAGCCCTTTGTCAATGACTGATTAGTCCTTAAAGATTCTATAAAAGGAAATGGCACGGCAGCTATTCCCAAACAGCCTCGGACACTGAATCAGCAGGCTGAGATTCTCTCTGTCCCGTAAACATACTATGCCTGCTTTTGACTCCAGCTCCCCACCTACGCCCACCCCCCAAGGTGCACCGCGGGCACCTGTACTCGACGCAAGGCGCCCCGTGGTGACGTGGGCCCCCTCGGGGACCCAAAAGGCAGGGAGAACACTCCCCAAGCGCTGTTAGGCTAGAGGGAGGCACAGGGGTATTGCAGCTGGGAGAATCTGATCGATAACATCAAAAGCCGCGCCCCCACAGACAGAAGCAATCGATGGATGGTCTGTCCAGTGCGGTGCACCAGGGAACAACAGCTGAAACAGGAAGGTACAAAAATGTGACCAGCCAATTACCAGCTCCACTGTTAATGGAAAAAACTAGGAATAATTTTAGGGTGCTGTAAGTAGATGAGAAGGACAGTCTTTTTAAAGACTACTTCCAAGTTTAGCCATGTTTACTGCTATTTAGGAGAGACTCCGCATACATAGACACTCCAGCACACCCAGGGCTGATGAGGATACAGGCAGCAAAGAATTCAAGCAGAATAATGATTCTTTATTCATCAGCGCCGGGAAAGTGCCTCTTCACCTGCCCCATTTTGCTCTCCATGAGACACACAGAGACATATACATGCCCAATCCGCAGGGTCACAAACCACCCCACAGAGACATATACATGCCCAATCCGCAGGGTCACAAACCACCCCACAGAGACATATACATGCCCAATCCGCAGGGTCACAAACCACCCCACAAAGACATATACATGCCCAATCCGCAGGGTCACAAACCACCCCACAGAGACATATACATGCTCAATCCGCAGGGTCACAAACCACCCCACAAGCATCCCGGTATCACCATGTGCCATGTGACGGAAAGTCCGCAGATCAGACTTTGGAGGTGCGACTTCTCTCCCCTGAGTGACCAAACGCATTTAGGTTCCTGACTCCCTCCGCGTCCCTGCAGCCGCCTCCTTTCCCCTAAATCAGGCAAAAGTTGGGCAAGACCAGCCGACAGATGAGATTGTGCGGATCAGTCTGCTCTGAGGAGCGGTAGCAGCTCTGCTGCCTTCCTGAGAGCTTCTCCTCTCCCGGGCAACAGGAGACGGGGCACTGCAGGCCGCAGTGGGCAGACCAGCGACCTGACACCCCACACAATGTCCCCGGCATATTAAAGGCGGCGCGAGGTCACAGTGATAGATGTCTGTAGCTTCCCTGCAATTTCCACAGATCCAGTTGGCACTCGGGCAGCGTATCTGCAAGGCCGGCAATGATAAACATCTGAGAACATGTTTATTACCCCTGTCCCTTATTATAAATGGTCTAATCGGAAATAGAAGAGTCAATATCATTATCTCTGGCAATCGGTATTGGGATGAGCCGAAGAAGCGGACGCTCCTGACACCGGCGGCACCCGCTCCATCGCTCCTCACCAAGGTCCCCAGCTTGCAAGGCATGCTGGGAAACTTGCTAGAGACTGCCTGTGCTCACCGTAGTGATTCACTGACACACCGGAGCCGTGTGTGCAAAGGCTCCTGTCTAGTTGGCCACGCTGCATGAATATTCAAGGCTTGTACATTTCCATCGTTTACACGCCCTTGTGGTGCTTATCAGCTTCACAAACAAACTCGCTGACCTGATTTACGAGTTTGTCTCCCTGTGTGCCACTGGGCCTGTCTAAAAAAGGGATCGTGGTGGCTATTTTATAAAGGTTAATGAGCACGGCCATCATCCTGACAACATCCTGTACTTCTGAGCGACTTATTTGCTGAAGGAACACAAAGGAACTTTTATCTGTAATAAATGACACTTACACCGACTGTATGCATAGCGGGATAGAATAAGCCCTGTCCCACACTGAGCACGGTCCACAGTATGCGCTGAATCTTCCATGCTCCATGCTTCATGATATCGTGCCAAAAACATAACGCCTTGCCCCGGATTATTCTGCATCCCCCCACTCAGGACCCGATATCCCGTGGCTGACCCGGGCCATTTGACCAGGTACTCTTTCATCAGATCACTTGTTCTCCTCTTTCTCACAGCAAGCTGAACAGTTGCTGAACAGAACCCAAATCTAGCTCTTTAACTACAAACTCTGCATGATACTTCCGCACAAGCACTGCATTAAAATTGAACCACAGATCTGCAATACACTAAAACTAAGAAGCTATAGCACAAATACTACACTGCATCATTGCACAGTACTACAACCACTACTGTACGAAACACTATACAACAACCACTGCATATGAGTATAGTGCATTACATTACAGTGGTATTTATACTGACAATACTGACTAAGTGCAGCTCCTTGCTCATCCCCATAGCTGACCTGATTTCTAATGTGTCAGGTTGGAATGATGTTAAATCGGGTTTAAAGGGGGAACAAACCAGTCAAGGCCAGAAGTGTCATTTGCGTTACGTCAAGAGACGCAGCCCCTTCCTGTCACGGCATGAACGGCCTGCTGTGGAGCAGAGGCCCGCCGCGCCGCTTCATTCCAGCTGCATTAACCCGCTCTGACGAGCCAGTCACCAGGTGCACTCGGACCTCCCTGCACATCGCCCCCTGCAGGGAATCCACTTCCTTGCCTTTTCTTTTTTCGTTTTTTTTTTTTTTTTTTTAAATCTTCCAGCAGCACCGCTGGCAGTAAATCAGAGCCACATATAAGAGGAAACAATCTGCAAAGGACTCGCTCATCCGACATCTACATCCTCACTGCCGTCCTACACGCATCAGCGAGCAGGGTAATGTCTCTCTGCCCCGCAAGTGCGTTGACCAACCTCGGCTGTTAAACCGGGAGCCTGCCAGAATTTTTAGAAATTACAGACCCATGTTTGTAAACTGACAACAGATACGACTCTCGGGAAAAAGCTCTGTCGCAGACAGAGGGCGTTTACCCCAAACAAAAAAAAAACAGGCAGGTAGCGCTGTCGTTACGGATACAGACTCATAAATAGACACCTTGTGCCCCAATGAAGGCCCCGCCTGGGTGCTTTCAGGGGAAATACTTAACTTGAACGGCTTTTGTAAAACAAAACTGTCAGCTGAGAAAGAAAATGGTGACCACTTGCCAGGGCTGGACTGGCCATCTGGCCCACTGGGTGCTTTCCCAGTGGGCCGACGGGGTTGTTGGCTGGTGAAATTAGTCATGGGGCCATCCCTTCTGATCAACAAAATAAATCACGGGGGGACCACCCCCACCCCTCCCCATAGGTGTGTATCGGCCTAAATGTTGTGGTGGATCAATCGCCATGGTAACCTGATTCACCCGCATCAGCACCACCAGCCAGAAGAGTGGTCATGATGGTAGAACCACCACATGAGAGCCAGCGGGGGACAGATGCTCAGACGGCACGAGCTGGCTCAGAGCGGGACTCACTGACGCCTGAGGAGAGACAGACAAGGAGGATCCAAGACCCTGCGGGCAATGGCGAACACTCCGAAACGCTCAGCCTTAGTGCCAAAGCGCATGGCTTATAGCGCTCTGTCATGCGCGCAGACTCTGCAGAAGACTGCCCAGAACTGGACCACAAGCTCTGCTCTCGTTCCACGCAATCCCTAAGACTGTGCCTCTGCCTAATATCCCCTAGGGGGATATTTATTTATTTTGGGTCTCAGCAGGCTGGGAATTTACTGCGTATGTGTGTGTGTGTGTGTGGGTTATGTATACATTACATTGTGGGGATATGTGATATGTGATTAAAAATAACTATTATTATGACATAGTGTTGACCATTTTTCAGTTAACTAGATTTTATAAAAAATCTGTGACTGCAATCAAAAAACTAAAAATGGCAAAAGTAACCAAACTTATCGGGTTAGGGCTGGATAGTGGTTAAGGTTGTCATGCTAAGATTAGAGTTTTCCCCTTAGAAAGTCCTCACAAAAATAAAATTACAAACGTGGATTTTACCAATAGGAACGTGTGTGTCTGTACGTGTCTGTGTGAGTGTACATCTGTACGTGTGTGTGTCTGTGTCTGTGTGAGTGTACATCTGTACGTGTGTGTGTCTGTGTCTGTGTGGGTGTGTATCTGTACATGTGTGTGTGTCTGTACGTGTCTGTGTGAGTGTGTATCTGTACTTGTGTGTGTGTGTGTGTGTGCGTCTGTGTGAGTGTGTATCTGTGGGTGTGAGTGCGCGTGTGTCTGTGTGAGTGTGTATCTGTACTAGTGTGTGTGTGAGTGTGTATCTGTGGGTGTGAGTGCGCGTGTGTGTGTGTGCGCGTGTGTCTGTGTGAGTATGTATCTGTACTTGTGTGTGTGTGTCTGTGTGAGTGTGTATCTGTGGGTGTGAGTGCGCCTGTGTGTGCGTGTGTCTGTGTGAGTGTGTGTGTGTGTATGTGAGTGTGTGTGTGTGTTTCTTTGCTGTTTTTCCCTATCGCCAAACCCCCCCCACGCTCAGCTGCCAAGTCCTTCTATCCCACTACAGTGCTGCTGATAAAAGCTAATAATGATTTTTTTACAACATTTCTCTGAATACTGGATTCTCTGCTGCCTTTCACTGGTTTCAAGCCCTTACTCTAATTTAGGCTTGATGTTCTTTTTTAATGTGTCTTCATCTCGTGTTTAATCAACCCCTCAATGGCTTCTCATTTGATCCGGCCGGCCATGTGGATACACCGCGCGACTGAGCGCCGCGTTCAGAGGCCCCCATGACTGCCTCTGTCTTTATTACTTCTCTCATGCAGGTGTGGGTGGTCTTGCTTCGGACATTGTTTTTTTTTGTATTCTTTCTATCAGTTTACATGCAAGTGTGCATCTGTGCTTTCGTGAGAGTTTAAGGTAGTGCTGCAGCGGCTAAGTGCGGATTGGCTGAGATACAACATAGCTGAAAAAAATAGAGAAAAAAAAAACATCTCATCACAATTTCAACATTACTGCCGCAGTACTGGGGGCTGTGCCAGCACTGGGCACGTGCTGTAGAGAGAGACTGGTCATAGGTTATACGTGTTAACCCTCTGCTGTCTGTCGAGGGCTCGTACAGCGACTTCCTGGGGTCCGGAACTGCGATCGCTGATGCGGGTCAGCGGCTCAGAGCGAGAAATCTACGTGCTGACTTCCACTTCTGCTTTCAAGTGCACTTCAGAGAGCACAGTACTAGGTGGAATCTGGCCTTCTGATCGAAACTCGTTATTTATAAATCATCTCTTACTGTGCTTACAGTTAAGCAAGTGGAAAGTCAGCCGAGTGCTGGTGTTAAGGAGAAACCTGGCCAGCTGGGGGGGTTCATTGGGGTAGGAAGCGGCGCCTGTCGTCAGAAAGGTCACCGGTTCGAATCCTGGGGCTGGTAGAGATATGCTATGTGGGGTACTCTGAGCGAGGTCCTCCACTCCCAGCTAGGGGGGTCAAGCACACTAACACAGCTTATGCGGTGACCCCCCCCGGAACTTGCGCTCACCTGTATATGTGTCTGTTTGTCACATGAAAAGCGATGAAAAGAGAGATTTCCTCACAGCAATGAATACAGTGTCACTGTTCCACTGGAATGTAAAGGAAAGTGCCATTAACAATGGAGGTGACAGTAATATGGTGGAGACGGGACTGGGGGACAGCAGGCGTGCCACTGTGTGGTGTGCGGAGACACTAACTGGGAGCGCGATCTGTAGAGGCTGGTGGCCTTAAGGGTCGCCCCCCCACCTAGACTGCAGGGACATAGCACAGCTAACAGTAGGAGCACCTTTACGAATGCAGTGATGGACAATTATAAAAAAAATCCATCCCTTTTCTGTAACTGCTCGTCCTATTCAGGGAGCGGGGGGGGGGTCATTGAACGGAAATGTGACTCCTTACTCAATGAGTGTTGCAGTATGAAATCTAACAATCAGCTGTCCTTTTAGGCTGCATATTTCATATTACTTCATCGGCAGCATTAAGCAAACGCATCGCAGAAAAGCTTACCATAAGGTGAGCATGTTTCAGCAACTTAGGGGAACTGAAGAGGCAGACAGTTGTGCCCCCCCTTAAACTGCTCCCCCCTTCCGCAGTTCATGGACTGTCATATATGCAACTGTCACCGACACTGAACCTTTTCGGGCCCATCAGGGAGGCACAAAGATCTAGAGGAATTCTAGCCCTAAGGTCGGGCCCATTACAGCTCGGCTCCTTCATAAAAAGAGCCCATACTGCACTAAGTACAGGCTTCTGTTTTCCTCTCCAAATGAGTAGTCATTAATCACATACAGGGTGGCTGAGTTACGGTTACAGCGCGTGGGTCTGTAACTGGTGATGAATTGACGAGTATTGGCAGGGGTACTGCTAGAGATTTTGGGCCCCATGAAAGGATCATATCAAGCCCCAGCCCAAACCGATCCAATTATGTTCCAAACTTTTTAGGACCTCTATCACTCGGGGGCCCTTGGATTCACCCTCACATTCCCTCCCTTATCAGTGCCACTGAATATTGGCTATATGTAATAGAAAATGTTATTTGGGGTGACCATCAGAGACTAGTTTCACTTATGGGGGGGGTGGCCAGGCGTAATTACTTACTGACCACGGAGGGGGGTGGGGTTGGTGCTGGCGGGTCAGTCGACCAGATTTATTGATCCACGGCGGCGACAGGGGGGGTCAGTCCTGGTGAAATGTCTACAATGGTGTTGGCAGATGAGCAGTGATGCTCCAAAAATGCCACAAACAAACTGCAACAAGAGGAACTACCTTCCCTGCACTAAAAAAGGGAGAAAAAATTCAAGCGAGGACACAAACCCAGAAGGGAGAGAAACGGATAGCAGAGAGGTTCCCTGTACGGCCTTTTGAAGTCATGTCCTTTAGGAATGGCGTCTATGCTCGCCCGGCGTGAATCACCCAAGTGAGCAGCAGGCGAGGAGACTAGGCTAAATGTAAACCTGGGACTTGTGCTGAAAAGAGGGGCTAGAGGCGAGCTACCACCTCAGATCCTCAGGAGAATAACTGGAGAGCATCCGAGAGTGATAACTCTGCTTCTAATTTAGAGGGGAAAAAGCACACATCAAAGGCCTTTGCTCTTCCTGGCACGCCATGGAAGGAACCGCGTGGCGTGCAGCGCCAGAACACCTTTTCCTCAAACACAGATTGGCCATCCCCAGCTTACAATAGGCCCTAGGAGACCGCTCTACAGAGCCCAGTGCTAGATCAATATTCCTAAAAGCAGATAGCTTATGCATCGTTCACACAACATTATGACCGCAGGGGCCTTGCTGATGCATCGCGTGGAAACAGGGATCTGTACAAACAACAGCGGCTGAGCTTTCATAAATGTCTCCCATCGATCGGTGGGCCGCGTCGCATAAACCCGCCGCCGCTCTTCGATACGCAGAGAGCCTGCCTCAGCAGCAGGCTTCTGTTCCCTTAAATACCACAAGCTAAATTTAACCACCAGTAGGGGTATTCTTGGTGAATTGATCGTCACCAGTCGCTCTCACAGCTCGCGCCCAGCCGCACACACAGCTCGCACACACAGCTCACTCACAGTCGCTCT
>JAODKN010000037.1:12870170-12883737 GCA_026774425.1 Petrocephalus zakoni
GTATGAACGTTACGCATTATTAACATTATATCACTTATACATTAACAATATTAATTATATTGAATATTTAAATATAGAATGTACACATTTAACAGTTCCACCAAGAGATCAGTAAGATCTCGCACACCCTCCTGCCTGAGCTGCTCCCTCTTCGCCTGCTGCAACAGAGTGAGGTCCCCTACATCCCACTCAGGCAGACAGGCAGCCCATGGAGGTCGGTAGAGGGGATGAGCGTCGGTGGTGCGGCCGACAGCTAGCCTCCTCATGGCAGACAGGCAGCCCATGGAGGTCGGTAGAGGGGATGAGCGTCGGTAGTGCGGCCATGCCAGATGCCATGTTGTCTAGTCCCGGCCCCTCCTGCACTGTCAGGACACCTTATCTCGGTGCAGCGCAGAGTACACCGAGTTTCGTATTCAAGATGACTGCCCAGTGCAAAGACTGTAGGTGGTGCTGGGATATTTTACATTTGTAAGCACTTTAGTGCTGTTTGAGTCAACTTCGTAAGCTGTGTACACCGTACAGCGTTATTGTAGTCGATAGATGTGTTGCTACGGTGAACGGCATACGCTTGGAGCCGTTCGTACTCCGAAAGGGCTAGCGCAAGTGCCACTTTCTTGGAGGCTTCCATCTTGGATCTGAGTGCGGCAAATGGAATGTAGTCCTGTTTTTTGGGGAGACGGGAGAGCGCATGTCGTCACTTCCGGCCTCGAGGCGCGTCATTTGACTCGTATCCCGACTTCCACAGGTAAAAGGAACGCACGATGACACTGGGTTTTCCTCGGTTTTTCAGCGGATGTGACGTCACTGTGCCGAGCTCCTATTTTCGAGAGTAAAAGGAACGCACGATTATTACCGATGGAGGTAACCCAGAGAGCTGTCCCCCTGCCATGGCCAGCCAGCTTCTTTGTGATCTGGAATTTGAGAACAGTGGTGATTACATGTTTTTGTAAACATTATCTATAGCAGTAAATGTATGTAGATTTCTTACATAACACACATTTACAGTAACTGCATGCTGCATACACTAACTGCATAAATTTGTTTTTGTAACGTGCCCTTGAGTATATGAAAGGTGCTATATAAATACAACTATTATTATTATTACTATTATTGTTGTTGTTTCTATTATTGTTATTATTATTACTGTAAGGAATCTACTTGCAGAGCATAATTTTAGCAAAACGATGGTTTATAATACAGTGTAGACGTACACCAGGCACTGCAAAGCAGCTCAAATACAAGTAAGGATAGTATTGTGTGTGTAGTTGTTGAGTGAATTTGCATGAAGGGTGACCTCCTAGAGTGTGAGACGCCTGGGGCAGGACAAGACGGAGACTATCTGATGAGTACTAATTCAATTTACATTCTTACCTTAGTGGTGCCGACTGGAGCCCCCATTCACCCCAGACTCCCCCCATGATCATACATTGCTGACACTGTCTGTATTCAAATGATCAACCAAAGAACATTGGGGCAACCACTATTTTTCCTTACAATATGTAATCTTGCTTCTGATCAGACTATTATTACCTTTTTGGTTGAGTCCATCTTTAAGATGCAACCAAAGGTGGAGGTGATGAGATCTAAAAGTTACATATCCAAAACGTGAATTTCAGATCTCTACAATGTAATTTTGTATTTTAATCATTTTTACTACTGACAACTCAAATATGGATATGTGGGCATGGAATTCTTATTAGTCAAAATATCAAAATATAACAGATATCTGCAATAGGACTTCTTACTAGTAAGAATTGAATTGTAGAGCTCTACAATATAACTTTTTACTACTGCGAATTGAACTTATGTGAGGCGAAAATATAATGGAAGTCAATAGGAATATATCACTAGTAAAAACTGAATTGTACAGCTCTGTATATGAATTCTTACTAGTAAAAATACAATTCTTACTAGTAAAACTTCATCATTCATTCTATCATTCTTACTAGTAAGAATTGTATTGTAGATATCTTGAACTCATATTCTTACTAGTAAGAATATTACTACGACCGCGCGGCGCGATTGGCGCACGCACATTGGAATACGGCGGCGCGGTTGGCCCTGCACATTGGAATACGGCGGCGCGATTGGCGCGCCCACATTGGAATACGGCGGCGCGATTGGCCACTCACATTAGAATACGGCGGCGCGATTGGCCCTGCACTGTGGAATCCGGCGGCGCGATTGGCGCAGGCACATTGGAATACGGCGGCGCGATTGGCCACTCACATTGGAATAAGGCGGCGCGATTGGCCCTGCACATTGGAATACGGCGGCGCGATTGGCCACTCACATTGGAATACGGCGGCGCGATTGGCCACTCACATTGGAATACGGCGGCGCGATTGGCGCACGCACATTGGAATACGGCGGCGCGACTGGCCACTCACATTAGAATACGGCGGCGCGATTGGCCACTCACATTGGAATACGGGGGCGCGATTGGCCACTCACATTGGAATACGGCGGTGCGATTGGCGCGCCCACATTGGAATACGGCGGCGCGATTGGCCCTGCACATTGGAATACGGCGGCGCGATTGGCGCGCCCACATTGGAATACGGCGGCGCGATTGGCCACTCACATTAGAATACGGCGGCGCGATTGGCCCTGCACTGTGGAATCCGGCGGCGCGATTGGCGCAGGCACATTGGAATACGGCGGCGCGATTGGCCACTCACATTGGAATAAGGCGGCGCGATTGGCCCTGCACATTGGAATACGGCGGCGCGATTGGCCACTCACATTGGAATACGGCGGCGCGATTGGCCACTCACATTGGAATACGGCGGCGCGATTGGCGCACGCACATTGGAATACGGCGGCGCGACTGGCCACTCACATTAGAATACGGCGGCGCGATTGGCCACTCACATTGGAATACGGGGGCGCGATTGGCCACTCACATTGGAATACGGCGGTGCGATTGGCGCGCCCACATTGGAATACGGCGGCGCGATTGGACAGGAGATTGGACAGACTAACGTGAGTCAGGCGAATGGAATTCGGATTTTTTAATGCCATTTGTTGATTTGTTTAAAAAAATCAATGTATAACAGCATATGTGAAGGATGATAGTTTACTGTTGGGGAAACGCAGCCCCCGAAATGACTACTTTTCCAGCAAACTGCAGAATGGACATTTTTGTTTTGTGACCAGGAGGTGGCAGTATAGCCGAAGAAAAGACTGCGTCGTTAAGGCGCGGAATAGGCGCTAACCTTCTGACTGGCGCCGAAATGGTAGAGCCGGTCCTGTGAAATTGTACTTATATGGTTACATTGCAGTTCGACTTTGAAGTGGGGTTCAAGTGAGCATCTGATGATAATTCTTACATAAAATGTAAGTAGGACTCGAAGTAATTCTTTGCCATGTGTATTGAAAGCACTGTTGCACTTGCACACTGACCGGAATTGGGATGGTTTTATTGGCCCTCTATACCAATTGCATTGGAATGCTTACTCGTTTGAGTATAGAGAAATGACAGTATACAAAGAAATACACAATATGCAATAGTCATGAGTGCAATTCATTATTTCATTCCTCAAAAAATGAAAAATGAAGATGCAAGTAGAATAGGATAGAAAGTAGATTAGAGAGTTTTATTGTCATATGCACAGAAAACAAGCAGTTTTGCTGTACAATAAAATTCTTACTTTGGACATCCTCCTTTCACCACAAAAAAATAGAATAAGAATATAAATTACATAAATACAAAACAAAATAAACAGTTTAGAGGACTCATTGCGTTTTCAGAGGTGGAAGTGGTTGTGTTGCTATAGTGCAAGTTTGTTCACAAGCCTGATTGCTTGTGGGTAGAAACTGTTTAAAAGTCTCGTTGTCTGGGACCTCACACTTCTGTAGTGCTTTTCTGAGGGTAGAGGCGTGAACAGGCTGTGCTGGGGGTGTGTATGGTCCCTGTAGTGGGGGGGGGGGAGGCTGCTCCTGCAATGGACTCTGCAGTTTTAATCACCCACTGGAGAGCTTACCTGTCCTGGGCAGTGCAATTTCCATACCAGACTACGATGGCGCTGGTGAGCACACTCTCAACACTACCCCTGTAGAAGTTTCTTAGAATTTTGGCTGGCATGCCAAACTTCCTTAATCTTCTCAGAAAGTGCAGTTGTTATTGGGACTTCCTGATAATGTGCTGTGTGTTTTGAGTCCAGCTGCGATCTTCAATAGCACCGAAATGGCAGATTTAAGCAGTGAATCTGGTAGTAAGCATTCATCTGGTGCTTCTACCTATCTCTGTGGGAGACCAGCTTGTGGCTAGGATGGATGGGTGGATGGGTGGATGGGTGGATGGGTGGATGGATGGATGGGTGGATGAGTGGATGGGTATATACCTTGTTTTGTGTTGCAGCAGTTCATGTGTTCTCCATCTGTCGGAGTGGGCAATATTGTTTATTCATTTAATCCAAGGACATGTAGTATGGGGTTGCCAGCTTTGGTCAGCTGGCCGGCATGAGATTTCCAATTGGAGACAAGTCTGCACACACTTTTACATGTATGTGACAGTTTTATTGCCTTGTAATTAGGCTGAACACCCCCGCGCATTTGATATAGCTAATCTTAGGTTTATAATGAAATAATATAGATTTGCCGTAAGATTTCTTGCGTGAGCTTGAGTGTCATGGCAGATGTGTGAGTTGGCAGCCCTGGTAGTAAGGAAAATATTGCTTCTGAATTGGCCTTAGCTTGTTTGTGTATGTATGGATGCCGTCCTCCAAGGTGCCTATGGCTTTCTGGGATTGGCCCTAGGCTCCCTTTGTCTCATGGGTGGAGTTTGCAGCGTTCTATGCTGGCACTTTGACCGTTGCATAAGTGGTTTGTTGGTACCTTACAGGCAGACAAAATACTAGGTTATGTGTGCATCAGATACGTGCTTTAACACATAGCTTAAGTAAGATGAAGATTTTTTTCTCCCCCAAGTGCAACCATCAAACTCCACCCATACTGCAGTGTCTACTAGTGTTGTCAAAGCCCATGTAGTGCCCTAGGCTTCACCACCAGCTAATGGTGCCCCCTTAGAAGGTGCCACCCTGAGCCCACTTTGCCCTTGTCAGAATCCACCCCTGTCCTCTACTGAATATGCAAGATAGACAGATTATTCCATCCTTTCCATCTTCTAAGCACTCACTTAGTAGAATGTCAAAGGGCAATGGATGATATGAGTTAATATTCTATGAAGAAATATGATATCCATTTAAAGAATGGTACCAGCAAGGCCTTACAGCTGACAGATGCATCCTCCTCCATCATCTGCTTTTCATCTGTGCATGTGCAATTATTTGCACCAGCAGACTATTCTATAAATGTGCTGGAGCTTGGCCGTGCTCCCCCTTACCTTCCCCTCTCTTTCTCTCTCTCGCTCCGTCTCGTACGCCAGCAGAGGTCCCGCATTCGGGCATGCGTGTGTGCTGCGTGTGCCCCTGCGAGCGCTCGCCCCCATGCGTCCACGCCAGCGTGGAGGCGTGGTCTGGCCACTCCGTGCCGTGCAGGTAGCGGCAGCAGCCGGCTCAGGCGCCTGACCCCCCGCGAGCGGACGGCTCTCATCCAGCCAGCCGACCCCTCGAGTGTGAAGCCGCGGATGGAGATGCAGGCGGGAGACCTGGACGCGCAGCCGCGGATGGAGATGCAGGCGGGAGACCTGGACGCGCAGCGGCAGATGGAGATGCAGGCGGGAGACCTGGACACACAGCTACTAGGACTGACGACAGTCGCCCAGAGCATCGGTAGGAAAAATTGCTCATCTCTTCTGCGTAGTGCTCAAGTCTGTTTTAGCTGCCCTCAAATGTCAGCGTTTGGGAAGGAGGAGAGGGTCAGAGTTGCTGAAATCGGACATGCCCCTTCCTCATTCCCATTGCCCTCCTATCAGTGAGCTTGAATGGTTTTTCATAACTGGGCAGAGAGGTATGTATTGCTCAAGGTTACGGCGACGAGAATCGTTGAGATGAGACAGGACTTACATTGACCATGCCTGTGTTTTTTTGATCGCCATGGAAAGACACTAACCAGGAACTGACCGATCCTGACAATGGCAACAGACTAACTGACCTCCACCTTCTGCGCAGCAGTTGCTTAACTTACTCCTTCATGTCAACGAATAAAACGTCTTTGTCTCATTTATGCAACTAGACACCCAGTTAAAAACATGTTGAATTGTACGGTTTGACCCAGCGTTGTTGTTATACTTTATTGGCCTTAAATCATTCTTACAGATGCTAACATATACTTTTGCATGTATGTATTTTTACACAGATGCTTATGAATGTGTTTTCTGGGACGGTAACCAGCAGGTTTTGGTCTGATTCCCCACCTGCAGCTAAGACCTACCAGCAAAAAAGTGTAATCTGTGGTATGCAATGCATTGTATGAAGCTCCCAAAACAAGGATGCAGAAAGTGCTTATTTGTATAGCACATTTTCATTCAGGAAGCTCAATCAAAGTGTTTTACAGAAAAAAAAGTGCAAAAGCATAATGCTAAATATGAACATTTAAAATGAAAAGAACATTAAACATTTAACAGATATTAAAAGTGAAAATTGTTGCATTAATTATTTGAAGGCAGAAGGCATTAAATCTGTTTTCAGTAAGGACTAAAAGTAGCAACATTTAGGGTGGATGATCCTGTGTGTCATGATCAGCGCCGCCCTGCGTGTCTTTTGCCCTGCGTTTCCCTCAGGCATGACTAATTAGCCACACCTGTCTTTTTAATTTAATTAACCAAGCACACCTGCCTTGCGTCTGTTCCTTGAGTGGCCCCCTATATTAGTTTGTCTCAGTCCCGTGTTCCCTGTTGGCCGTTGTGTTTGCTGTGTGTCGTCATGTTTGGGCTCCCGGTCCTGAAACTGCCAATAAACACCCCTGCGAGGGGCTTTTCCCTGATGGCTGCAGTCCGGGTCGTTCCTCCCTCCTACAGCATGACTGTCTCTGTGAAATTTGTTGAATTCCATGACCTTCACTGGAATGTTAATTTAAGCTCACTTTTCAGCTTTAAAACAAAAGCATTTAAGGTCTGGACCCTTAGGTCGGATTTACCAGTTATGGTCGATTACTGTCTTCAGCTTTATTGAGATCCATGGAGTGATTTTGTCACGTTTGACAGACTCTGAGGACTAAATGTACAGCTCAGATGAGAAATATTTCCACGGGCATAAGCAGAGTGTTTTATATAGGAGTCATTGTGCGTGTTCGTTTGCCCTGTGACTGTTTGTCCACATCCCTGTCATACCCCTCCAGATTCATCCTCGACTGCTTACCGTAATCTCTGGCAGTGATGTGCAGAGACTTTTCCAAAATTTCCCTCAGTAAATTTTCCCTTTCAAGCACAGATTCCCTCCCCCCCAAATATATTTTCCGGATTGGGGGGGGGGGTGACCCTCATAATATTTTGTATGATTGTCGGTTATCGAAAAGGGTCACTTAAAAATCAAAAGGGGGCACTTATAGTCCCCAACTCCCCTCCACTGCTGATCTGTGGCATACGTGTATGAATGTGGTCATGGTATCTGAGGCTCTTTGTGGTCCGTAGGAACATCACGCAAGTAAACCCCCCCCCCCCCGAAATCTGCTTTGATCTTTAATCTACTTTTGTTTGTGTGCCAAGCTTTTGATTGTTCTACGGCAGGGATCGTCAGCCTGTCTCTACACAAACAAACATGTCTGTGGTATGACTCCTCTGTAGCATGGTAAAAAAAACAATGAAGTCTAAATTTAAATGTCAGGTCCATGTCCAATTTACCATGGTGCTGGCTGATTACTCTGAGGATCTATGGCAGCAGACAGCATATATCCAGTGAGAGAAACTACCTGAATTTGTAACTGATTAATTGATTCCAGCCTGTAGTTAACATAGCAGTTCAGTAAATCCACTAAATCCGACAGCGGGATTAGGTGACTAGAGTTATGTTAGCAGACTTGCAATCACACTTGGCTGAGAGCAGAATTCAGAGATTTTTCCTTTGCACTGCTTTTGATTACCATGTTACATGTTTTACATGTTTTGAATAATGGGATGAGATCACGGTGCACGACCGGAGTTACAGTGACTAAGCTTATTTTAATAGCCAGCCTTTGGCTTTTCTAATGAATCTGGAGTTTCCCCAGTGCATTGCCTGTCATTGTCAGAGAAGTGCTGTTTTTCCTGTGAATTCTCTTTCTTTTTAAACGTTTTCTCACCTGTAAACCAAACACGAAGGGCCGGTTTCGTTGGACATGCGGGTGACAGACGGGTTTCCTGTCTCTCAGCATTCTGATGAGAAAAACCGCACCTTCTAGTTGATACTCGCAAAAATGTTTGAGCCCAGAAGACCTTGTCTGTACTGGGAGGATCACTCCTCACTCGTGCTTCTGCACGTCACCCTCTGTGACATCCTCTATCACCTAGTCTCCATGGCCCATTCCCTGCTCCCGGAAACTGCTTAAGCCCCATTGACTAAAAGCTCTGAGCTCACATGCTGCAACTTTAAGCAGTATTAGGATGGACAGTAATTCTCTAGAGAAAGATATGTTTTGTTATATAACATAACGAATATATTCCCAGAAATGATGGCAGTTATCAGTGTAGTTAATGCTCAGTGGCCAAGTTATTAGGTAAAAGGCTGTATTCACATCAGTGTGACCTCGGCACATCTGTGGGCCCTTGAGCAAGGCCCTTAGCCCCCAGCGCCCTGGGCGCCGCACATGCGGCTGCCCGTCACGGCCAAGCTTGCTCTCATGGAGAGCAAGGTTGGGGGAGGTGAGAAGACAGTTTCCCTACAGGGATTAATCAAGTATTTATAGTTGAAATTGCTTAGATTACACATCTTACCACACAATAACTGCATATATACATATATTGTATATATTCAATTGCAGTCATGTGATTCGCTGGTTTTAGAAACAGGCTGTTTGCATTAACCCACAGGTATACCTAATAAAGTGGCCACTGAGTGCCCATATACATTATCATAATCTATATATTGCATTTAAATGTAGTGTGTGGGGGTTATAATGATCCTGTTATGGCTGGTACATTAATTCCATAAAATTTTTTCCGCACCCAAGCCGTAATCGTGGCGTCTGTGACACGCCATGTAAGATAGCAGCTTCGCACTAATAAAAATAAGACTAGGAAACACTCCGCAGGGCGTAATGACCGCCCATGTGTTCCTGAGCTGCAGAGCAGGCGACAGGATCATTAATAACGTAGCTCCAAACTGTGCCTGTTCCCGTCAGCCTGCTCTGACGGTCTTGCACAGTACAAGGAGACGCTCCATACTTGTTCCTCCTACCACAGCCAGCTTGATTAATAATCAGTACATTTTTTATCACCTATCCTGCTGAGTGGTCCGGTTGGGGGCTGGAGCTTAATAATAATAAAGTACTAATAGTAACTGCAATCCACAATTCCTTTTACAGCAATAGTTAACATAGTAATAAATAATGTCAATCCCACAGATGCAGTGTCTTTCTTACGCTCAGCCCCGCCCTTCGCCCCGCCTTTCCCCCCGCCCTTCGTGCTTTCCCCCTGTTTTGCCCTCAGGTGGGGCTTGATTAGTTGCACCTGCCCCTCGTTGTCTTTGCCTCGTGTAGTTTGCTCCGCTTCTTTCCCTTGATGTGCTGCCCTATTTTAGTGAGCCTGTGTCCTGTGCCCCCTGTCCGGTATCGTTGTTGCATGTCAATGCATGTCTACGCTCGCTCTCGCGCTCGCTATCGCGCTTGCTCTCGTTGTTTCCCTGTGTTTGCTAATAAACGCCCTTCTGAAGGGCTTAATCCCGCAGCCTGCAAATATGGGTCGTTCCTCCCGCCGCAAGCGTGCCAGTCTTCTAATCTTATCATTTATCATTTACAGTTTTAACCTAATGCTCTTCTGTCTGGGAGCTCAAGCTCTTTTCCCTTCAGCAATAAGAATTTAACTCGGGCTAAATACAGCCATATTGCATCCATCTTAATGTCTCACTGACAGTACAGGAGGCTCTCCTGCTTACTTATATGGCACTAAAAGTCTTATTTAGCTGAACAGATCGCAGTGTACAGTCCACAACATGTGGGCCCTCTCGAAATTCCTGACATAAAAAACAGACTTGGCAGCAGAGCCTTCAGCTACAGGGCGGCTAGGGTATAGAAGGCTGGCAGCATTTGTGAGGGATTCCCCCTTAGTCTCAGTATTTAAATCTAGATTTATTACCTTATCCTAACCCACACACTCCACACACCCAGATAATCAGATAAACAGACTGCTGGCAGAGATGCTGGTCAGTGAAGGACTACGTCCTATAAGTGGCCTCGCCAGTGCATAGCAGTTTGTGCCTGTATCATGACGACAGTCCGGTGGTCCTCTGAAGCACCAAGATTTCTCCTGATAACCTGCAGAGATTCAGCTGGGATGAGCCCTGCACATTTTTGGGGTTACCCTTGTTTAACACACCTGATTCAACGCCTCGCAGTTCCTTGTGCTAATTACCACACAGCTCTTCAGCTCAATCATTTGTGGTGGAACAGGGAAAGATCTAAGCTACACAGGACACCGGCCCTCCGGGACTGGAGTCTGACATCCCTGAGCTAGAGGCTCAACTACAGTCATCTACAGCAGGAGCAGTCAGACTCCCAGAGGGAGTGGAACCCATCATGTCCTGTGAGTGCATGACATAAGCTGGCTAACTAGGCTTACATGCAATTTTCAATTCCTGCTGCTATATATGGGCAGAGTCAGTTTGTCATGTGGTTGAATTCTATAAGCTAATTCAAATATTTGTGCTACCAAAGGTACTTTAAGGTTGGGGAGGGGTATAACTGTGTGTCCTATTTGCAGTCACTGGGGAGCCCACAGCCTATGCTGGATGCTATGGGCACAAGGCAGGGTGGGGGGCCAACCCATTGCAGGACATGCTGACACACCAGTCACTCACACAGAAACATCTATGGGCAATTTGGCAACTCCAGTTAGCCTCAGCATGCTTTCGGAGTGTGGGGGGGGAAACCAGAGTACCCGGAGGAACCCCCCCGACGACACGGGGAGAACATGCACACTCCACACACGGGGCCATAGGCGGAGACTCGAACCCTGGTCCCAGAGGTGTGAGGCTACAATGCTAACCACAGCACCCTGTGCTCCCCCCTCCATTTCTCTCAATTCTGTTTAAAAAATGTAGTCAGATTCTGTCCCTAAAGTGCCTTAAATTACTATGGCTTCATATTTCAGTCACCTGTCCTCATATTAAAACCTTTACACTTTTACGTCTAAGCTTGTGTTATGCTAAAGTGAGTTTTGTGACAGTGTTTCGTACTCATTTGTACTCAGAAAAATATTAAAATATAAAGTCATGGATTTGGATGCGATCTTCCGAATGCAGTTGTCATTGCAGATGCTTGCAGATACAGCCCCCCAGCAGAGATCACATCCAAGTCGTTCTCACTCCCGTCTCTCATTGCCACCTGGCGTCACATTCTGACCCTTTTGGAGTGAAGGTGGCAGGATTTCAAACCACACTGGTGAATATGTTGACTGGCCGCTGTCTGCAAGGCACGTGACCTTCAAATTTGGGCTGTAATCTGATTCGTCTTGACGGGCCAGACTGCAGCCCCAGCAGGGTCCCTGTCCACAAAGCTCTCTCTGCTGACAGCCTTCTCTCCCACATCCTTGTTACCCCTGGAAGCTGACCTTGTGGATGCTGGCACTCTCCTGTCATATTCCTTTCTCTCGCTCTGCTATTCTGATGTTTCCTCCCAAACACAAGTGTCCTTCCGTTGATTTTTAAAAAGCTATATTGGAGCTATATCATCTTTGACACTATTTTCAAATCCCCCATCTGCTCCGATACCTGTCTGTCCAGCCTTTGGAGGACTTTTCTCAAGACAAGAACTGAAGCTGGCGTGAAGGCCCCTCATTAAATGTGGGACAGGAGAAACAGCAGCCTGTTTACTACCACTTTCTGGTGTTTATCTCCTCCTCTTTGCATGACTCCGCAGAAGATTAACTTGGGATTCTGGTATAATTAGCCTAACAGAAGGGGATTTGCACTTAGACAACAGCCTCCCTTTCATCTGCCGCACTCTGCAAACAGGCGACGCAATGGGACTGTCGTCTGCTGAGATCGCACAAGGTTGCCTTCTGCGACGATGTGACCGTTCCCAGCCCGGCTTCTTCTACCCGGACCAGCTCTGAGCAGCCCAGGTCCATCTTTGTGGATGTGCGTCTGGAGAGCACTGGGGCCCTCATGTCTCTGCAGGATTTCTTACGCGAGGGCCAGGAGGCTCCCTACAGGATCCTGTCGAGATTTAGCCAGCTCCTCCAGAGCCTGTCCATTGGCCTGCTGGGCTTTCCAGCCAGTACCAGTAGCGGGAAAGGTGCCTGCAGGGTTTGGGATGGTGAGCATGAGTCATTTCTATCATTTTTTGCTCCCTGTGTGTGTGATTATTATACAGCACTAGCCTTGCTGTAGCGTGAAATATGGATGATGAAACTGTCATGTTTTTACCCCCCGCCAAATGATACCAAAAGGAGTATGCTCCTTTGATCGCTTTGATCTCATAACCTTGGCAAGGAATATCTGCATTTCATTTACGAAGTAAGCAACTTGAAGCACAATTTTCCAAGAAAAATCATATAAGGGTACTTATGTTTTCCGATCTGGTCCTTGGGGACCCACAGATTTTGGGTCTTTGGGAGCTGGGAGGGAGCAGAAATGTGGACTGACTATGGGTCCCTGAAGACCGGATTGGGAAACACTGGGACAGTTTTATGTCTCCTTATGTCTTTTTTCTGTGCTTATTGGCTTTATTAGCACTATTAACACCCTGCTAAACTGTTATCTGTGAGTTTCTGATACTGCCTTTGTTATTAGACTGCCTCCATGCCCTCTTGAAACAAACAGCAGAAGCGCTTTGCACAAATTTTTCAGGCTTAGAGTCTTTCCCCTGAAAATACTCCTCCAAGCATGTGCATATGAAAGCTTTTCCTGTGTAAGACCTGCATTCCAATGATTCACGTTAGTTTGAAATATGCGCCATAAGCGCCATAAATGTATAAATAAATGTATTTAGGGCCGGTAGGTATGTCTAGTGAGGTGGCGGCAGGCTTCACGAAAGAACTGTGTGGAAGATGTGGTGGGGGGGTGGATGTGGTGGGGGGGGGAGAGAGATATGTGGGTTGACTCATCTTGAATGTCAAGTTTATTGCCACATGTGGTCCAAGGAATACAGTGAACTTCCTGTGTCTCAGATGCAGGATAGGGGACAGATGCATGGGGGAACGATAGGACTAACTGTGATACTGGACACATAGCAGTGCGATACAGGACAGACAGCAGTGCTATACAGGATAGACAGCAGTCAAATACAGGACAGACAGCACTGTGATACAGGACAGACATCAGTGTGATACAGGATAGACAGCAGTGTAATACAGGACAGACAGCAGTGTGATACATGACAGACAGCAGTGCGATACAGGAAAAACAGCAGTGTGATACAGGACAGACAGCACTGTGATACAGGACAGACAGCACTGTGATACAGGACAGACAGCACTGCGATACCGGACAAACAGCAGTGTGATACAGGACAGACAGCACTGCGATACAGG
>JAODKN010000037.1:12890319-12906638 GCA_026774425.1 Petrocephalus zakoni
TAAGGGGTCCATTAAAAGGGGGTGTGGTTTAGCTTTGGTATCTTCCTTATTGCTTTTAGGTAGATTAATCCTGAAAATTACCGTTTTTTTTCCCACTAAAGTACTTCCCAAGGACCTCTGCTTTTGCCTCCCGGACGAAAGGCTCCTTTGCCCTTGTGTGGCTGGTTAAATGTCACCATGTCCCCTACAGCCTCACAGCACCGGCAGGGCTTACCCGAGGATGATGTCCTGGGCAGGTGCCTAAGCTGTCACCCAGGGCCGCCACCTACGAGGTGCACTCTGGAACCTCTATCCCCTCCCCCGATCTGGGCGGATGGTCTTACAGCTTCTGTCTTATCTAGACCAGGCCACTCTGCATGCAGTAGAGCTTGGGGCCGTGCAGGGGGTCTGTAGGTCTCTATCTGTGGTGGTGAAATGTCCGCCTGCACTTGACCCTCATTTTCACGCTATTGGAGTCGCCGTGTGAGGTCTGCTGGGTCCTGGGGGGAGGTTGGCTGAGGACCGGCCGTACGCTGCCGGAGGGTGACTCCGCCAGAGTGGGTCAATTAGCATTTCTATTGCTCTCACAGTCTTATTTGATTATTTATCTGCATCGTGTTTTACTCGCTTTATTTCCACTTGTTCAAGCAGATAGATGATTGTTACACTGCTTAGCTTTGGGGCAATATTTACCCAGCATTATTCAGCAAATATAACCAAGGAGCATGTGGCAGAGTCATCATATCCCCACTGGGCCCCTGGGCTAAAGCCTTTAGCCCCAGCCGCTCCAGGGGTGGCAAATGCAGGCTGGCCACGCTCTCTTACCCTACGCTGTCCTCGCATGTCAATATATTAAGTTAAGAAGTAACACATTACTTAAGACCCCATTTTTTAGTCATTTATAAACACATTCATAACAAATAATAATGCATTCATAAAGCATTATAAGCATGGCTATAAATATTTATCAAAAGACTTAACACATTATAACCTTGTCAATTATGCATTATAAATGCTTTATGATGCTCTCATCTATAATGCACTATAAATACTTTCATAATGCATTATAATGGCAGGCATAAGCATTAAGGATGCTTTGTACTGCATAAAGGTATCTATATTGCATTATAGATGAGAGCTTCATAAAGCATTCACAATGCATAGTACACATGGTTATAATGTGTTCTTTTTATAAATAGGTATTACCATGTTTATAATACTTTATGAATGTGTTGCAATGTATTATAAGATCAGTTATTAGGGTTTATGAATAAGGGCTTCATAGAAAGTGTTACCAGAGGGATCTCATTTCACTTCTCAGTCATGGTTTCTATACTTCTATAAATGATTCCTCTTATAAATGAATTGATATGATCAAAAGTGGGCTAAGTCTTAGCAGATTGCTTTGCTATGACGCCTGCAGGCCATATTTTCAGCACTGAAGGTGGGCAGATGGATAAAGCAGAGCAAAGGCTGCACTAAGCATGGGGGGGTGTAACATGGTGTGGGGTTTGGGGGAGATTGGGGGTTTATGCAGGGCGAGCCTGAAATACACTGAACATGAGCAGTAAGGTAAGCAAAGCATGAAAGCCTGAGCAATTAATACCAGGGACAATCATAGATACGTGAGCTAGAGCTCGTAGTGGGTCTGAATGGGGGTGTTAGGTGCAAAAAGGGAATAAAAGCCGTTATAGTGCACTAACTGTAAATGTGAAGTGAATGTGCACAGACCTCCCAGTCACCCGAAGCACCATCCCACACACACACAAACCACAAGTCAGGCTCGCTGGTCCCGCAAGGGCGGCTTTTTCTACGGAACATTAGGAGTCGTAAAATTATTTTGCCCGTAAATGTGAACTGTCAGCCTCATTAAGTTTTGACTTCAGACTCAAAATGTCATTGCCGTAAACATTTAATCTGAACACAAACATTTAATCCGGATAATGTCCGTCCTCAAGAAACTGATCCCGGATGATCTCTTGGCTTTTGTTTAAAGTAGCACACCCCTTATTTATACTGGACAAGGTCGGGACAAGGGTCTGGTAAAAATGCAGGAAAACACGGGCTCACACCTTTGTGTTCCTAAACCTCTCAGTGCAAACAAGAGACAAATTGAAAACAAAAGAGAAGCGGTTTGCTGACATAAGATGTGCTTGCGGGCAGCACTGGTAAGCGGAGAGCAGTGTGCTCAATAATGTAGCAAGTGTTCAGGTGTACAGAGAGACCCAGAATAATTAACCGCACCAGGGAGAAAGCGACACTGCGTCTGAATTAAGGCCACATGAATTATTTTCACAATCTTTTGAAATGCACTTAACATCAAATGTTGCATCAAATGACAAAACCAGTCCTGCTTACACTTGGTTTTAAAATGCATCTGTCAGTCAGGGGCCCTTGGAAGCATCCAAACGTTCCCCCCTTTACGGCGACCCTGTCTTCTGCCTGCAGGACCACTTCCTTCCTTCTTGAAATCCTGTCATACGTGCCCTGAAGTGTGTAGTGGGATTATGGGCCATTTTTCACAAAGGAAAAACGTCAAGTTTTCTGAAGTATGGAGGAGAAAAGCTATGTCACGCTCTGTATTCCAGAAGTTCCTGTAAAAGCTAAGTGATGTTTAGATTAGGGAGGTGGAAGGCATTTAACTTCATCTTGCCGTTTGGTGTTATTGAAACTGTGATTTAAACTGTTTGTCAGCGTGTTCAGAAACATCTTATTGGAATATGAGAACACCATGAGATTCGTACCTGGTCCTGTAAAATAGCCTCATGTTGTTTGGCTGTTAAATGACCATGCAGACCAATCATCAGCCTTAAGGACCCCTCCGAAATGGCAGCCTGTGCCAGAAGGGATGTTTAACGGTTAGCTTTCTCCTAACATAAACCATTCCAGATGTAGCAAAAGGGTAAAAGATGACTTATCAACCTATATTATTATTTTTTTGTTACTATATGCGTTTGTGGATTGGCCTTGGATACGAATGGTATCAAAAGATGGAACCAGCTATACATTTGTGTATAAAACTCACAAAGTATCGTTTTTATTGTCATTTTTTTTCCTTTCTATTCCGCGTCATAGAGGTGCTGATTTGGTTCCACGGTTAGTTTTGAGGCCATATTTTTGTGGTGTTATGTCCAATGATGACAGCTGAACAAACTGCTCAGTAATCAGATAGCGGTTCATTAATGAATACCCTTTTCTCACTGCATTGCTGATGTGGCCTTTCGTTAGGCACTGCTGCTTCGCGGAGTTGAGGGTTCGAATCTCGCTACTGCTCTGATTTGAGGTTCAAGGAACTCCTGTGTTGTGCATGTTTTTAGTGAGTTACTCCAGCTCCCCACAGGCATGTTGGGTGAATTTTTGTTATTTTTTTCTCTTTTTTTTCCCTTTTCTATTTTCTATAAAACATTTCTATGAATTTTTGTTTCTAAAATTGCCCAGTATTTCCTGTGGGTTCTTCAGCTTTGTCCCTTATAGTGCAAGAATAGGTTCCAGGCCCCCTGTAACCCTCTGCTGGGTACGTTGTTGAAAGATAAATGCATTGTCTGTCTTACGGTTAATTTACTTCTTTGACCTAAGCAGAAACATTCAAAAGAGCATGTTTAGAGGGAAAATCAGTTCACAGAAAATCAGATCACTTCTCATTTCAATGTGCAGACCTCATCCTCCGCATTGTCAGGGTATTATGTGGTGTTAATTTGGTGATTGGGAGGTGAGAATATTATATGGTTGTGCAATTGTACTAGGGATTAATCAATCTGGGAAATGGAAACTTCTGCATATGTTGATTAATCCTGACAAGACCACCATTCTCAGTCTTTTTCTGTAGTATGTAGAGGAGTTTTTCTATTAAATTGTGATAGCGCTCCACCTTCTTGCCCAGTGTGCCTGTGCTATGCCGATGTAAGTTTGTAGTGAGAATTATACTCTTATATTATCCATCATTATATGCCGATCCTTCCAGGTACTTCGTGTGATTCTATCCTGGCTATATTGGGTCGCAGTTGTGATGCCCCGTTTGCTTGGAATTCTGGGGCTGAATGACAACAGCCTATTAGCACACATCTGTAACTCTATAGCTGAGAGTCGTCCAATGTGGCCGCCTGTCCCATCGATCTGCTGTGCTTTGCACTGTGGTGTTTCAAGCCTGCTCAAATAGTCTGATTAGTCACTGAAACTGTATACTAGCAAAAACAAAACAGTTCTGATGCAAAAGTTCCCAGTGAAGAGAGGGCGGTGCTTAAATGTATACGATTTGAAAATTACGTTTTAACATACACAATTACGTTCTGTTTAGAACTGAATTTTTAGAATAACACTTGAAAGACTCCTAGCATCAGACTTCTCCTCATGAATCTGTTATTATTTAAGGGAGATTTTTGATAAGCAGCGGCAGATACATCTGTCATTTATTTCCCAATATGCCCTGCAAATAAATTTACACCTAAAAACTAAGCGTACTTCCAGTCCGTACTTCCCGGTAAGCTTTATCTCTTTCCTCGTACCAGCTGTCTCCCAGGGACTGCATCTTTCAAGCTGACTTTCTAAACGTAGAAGTCCCTGACTCTGTGCCAGGAAGACCGTGACGGCAGCCTGTAATGGGCCTTCTCTCTCTCTCCTCCTCTGCTTTTCCCTCTCGTCCACCAGATGAGATCCTGCCGGAGGAGGGCAGCCCGCTCTGTGCCGCCGATATCGAGCCTCAACTCAAGAAGCAGTTTGCCGTCCTGTCAGGTAGAGCCACTGCGTCCCCCTAACAGTGTTATTCTCTTTGCCTGAGTCTGTAGGGGTAGGAAACAAAAAAAACTACTGCTGGGTCAGGCTGACCAATCAGGAGACAGAGAAGAAGCAGCCCGGAGCCAATCCCAGGCAGCATATGATACGAGGCTGGGGTACACCTGAGATGGGATTATCTGACCATTGCAGGGTACACACTCCACCACAACGTGCAATTTAGAAAAACCAGTCCTCCCAACCAACCCAGGAGGTGTAAGGCTACTGAACCATGCCACATCTCCATTTATTTTATAATAAATAATATGTTACAATACCATATACACTGTGTTTCCAGATAAGTTACTATGGTCTGCCATAGTAAGCTACCGCAATATAATGAAGCAGCATTGAACGGGTTATCGCTGATCGGCCTGTTTCATGATATATGTTTCAGACCTCGCCGTATTGTAAACAATCGTTTCTGTCTGATTGAATTTCCTGGTTCCCTTGTAATATGTAGCCATGCCAGACGGTTGCCGAAATGCCCCAGATGAGACCCTGGAGGTGGTGCGTGCTCTCGGTTATTGTCCCACTGCATCTGCCCTTTTCCACGCACGCCTTCCCTGAGCTGGCTCCAAGTCTGCATGTGCTGCCCCACAACAACCCTCACGAGCAGATTGGAGGAGATGATGTGTAAAGATGAATAAAGAAAGAAAGAAATACATAAATGAAAATTGAGAAAACACAGTCCACAATGAACAGATGGTAGGACCAATATTTGATGGGGAGGGCTTGCCCCCCCCCCCCCAGTCTGGAATGTGGTATTGAGGAGAGGGAGTAAGGCTAAACATAAGCCGTGAAGGCCCCCTTTTAAACCGCCGAAGCTTGACCCGCTGACTTCGGCTATTTTACAGCCTCTCCACACCCCCATCCCGCCCCCCTGCGGCCTATGCATCAGGAGAACCCTCACATCCATGCACCGCTGCCGTGACTTTACTGCGAGGTTACAGAAGCCCTTCGGGGAATTCAGTGACGCCCTGGGATTACAGCACCCATGCGTCACATCCAAAGTCATGTTCTTCCTCTGACAGCCCTCATTCAGTAAAACACGCTACTCCCCAGCCTATGCAAACGCGCTGGCTCCTGTCCAGTGCACCATCTGCTAAATCGTTCATCGAGATTATTAAAACCGATCCAACTGAAGGTTTTCAAATTATTACCCTTTTCATTTATTTTAAAATAAACAAGGTCAAGAGGGCAGGGAGATGCTTCTATGTCCCTGCATGCCATTCTGACTGTTTTAACCAGGAGGTAAAAGAGTTATCCTTTCATAAAATCTGCTCCGACATACTGGCCATCAGTGTCTCAGTGCTGGAGCTAAAACAATGCTAAAAATTTGTTTATGGACTGCAACCCTGTAATGCAGGGGGGGGCAATCTTATCCGCAAAGCACCGGTTTATATGCAGGTTTCTGGGATAGCCTTTAGGTCAGCTGTTCAAACCCCGGTGTGACAACTCTTCAGCCAATCAGTCTTCTAATTAGTAACCTAATTAGGTAGTTGCAGCAGAAACCCGCACACACAGCAGTCCTTTCTGTATAAAACTGCCTACCCCTGCTCTAGTGCTTAAGTCAGGGGTCTCCAACTCCGCTCCTGGAGAGCTACTGTCCAGTAGGTTTTCTCTCCTACCTGTCTTCTGATGAGACACAGCTATTCTCAGGTAAATACCGGGAACAGGTGTGGCTGATCAGAAGCCAGGTGGAATAGAAAACCTACTGGACAGTAGCTCTCCAGGACCGGAGTTGGAGACCCCTGGGTTAAGTAATTTGGATGGATGGATGGATGGATGTTGGGGTGTAGGAAGCAGGTGGGATGTGCCCCCCTCCCCACCCTATTTAATTTGGCTTAAGAAACTTCCCAATAAACAGACCTTCGCATTTAAATTAAGTTGCCAGGTTAGGAAGACACCCCTGTGGAAAGCTTGTCCACATCCACAGTGTTTCCACACATTGTGCACCCCATTCTTGTATTTTGTGTTTCTGAATGTGGCAGTTTGTCCTAATATTGCACTCCTCTTAAATCTGCTTCAGCAGTACTTGGCGCTGCTCAGATTTACTTTTTACTGACTGCTGTGCCCCGGTCGTTCTCTCAGGGGGGCGGGGGAAAAATGGCAGCCCCGTCATTGTCTTCCCAGAATTCCCTGCATTCGACGAACTCCAGGATAGCGAATTTCACGATGTGCTGACGTACCTGACCAGCATTCCCAGGTGAGCTGTTCATCGCACGGACACACTGACGGAAGAGACGCGGATGGATTTTTGATGTTTTGGTCAAAATGTCAGACAGAATTCACCAGCGTGAATTAGTGTTGACTCCTGGTTACAATACTACAAATATTTGATTTGGTTAACTGACTTTTTATGGATAATGAACAAGCTAGCGGCACTGAAAACAGTATGGAATATTTTCTAGCCAGTAGGTGGCAGTGCAGATTTGGTTATATAGTGTCCGGTTAGAAAAACCATGTCATCAGTCTGATTTATTTATAATCCTGCCCATCTAGCTCATTCATAAAGTTGTTCTTAATACATTTATGATTGTCTAAAGGCTGCATTTTCGTTAATGCTACAATGTAATACTGTTAGTTCTCCATAGCTCAAAGCTGTGTATTTTTCAGCCAATCATGTCGCAAAGTTATGTCAGTTCTTTTGCTTTTCGAAAAACAAGGTTTGACCATTTAGCATACCACTTAACATCCTCAGTCAAAGGCATCGTTTGGGAAAAATAAGGTATTCTAACTTAAGTGGCTCCTCCAAAGTCCTGGATCATGTAGAGTCTCCTGCCTCCCCTGCATCCAGAGCAGGTCCGGGGGGGAGGGGGGGTCATTTCTTCTGTGACCCACACAAATGCCACATTGATACCTCCTTCCCAGGGAACGGACTTATTCAAGTTTATCGGATATTCATTTATCCTTCTCCCAGCTGATTATCTGGTTCAGGGTCGTGGGGGGGTGGAGCCTATCCCAGGCAGCAAAGGGCACAAGGCCAGGAAACTCCCTGGACAGGATGCCAGTCTGTTGCAGGTCAGATCCATGCAGTCACACACTATAGGCAACATTGCGATGCCAGTATTCCCAGCTACCTGTCTTTGGACAGCCAGAACAAACCAGAGTGCCACTTCTACACACACATAGTGAGTGTGGGATTCGGACCTGGAGGTATGAAGAGACAGTGCTACCCACTAAGACAATGCTCGAGGCTACTAGACATTCCAGTACCTTAAATGCCTTTTAGATCATCAAAGGCTTTATATTCCTGCACAGTGGCTCTTCGTGACATCGTGCTAAAAGCTCTGTGGCCTTATAATCTCGGATCGAGCCCCTTTATCGCTCGCACCTTTCCGTCTGTCTCTCCCACGCAAACCTACAGGCACCGCGCAGTAATCCGCTAGCTGTGAGGTGCAGGAAGGATTAGGGTTAGCAGAAACACACGGATGTGCCCTCACTGGTAAGTCTCCTGTGCAGCTGACTCTGCAGTTCCCTGGGCAGTGAGGCATCACGAGACACTCTCGTCATCGTGCTGCTGGCGCAAGACTTTAAAAGGGACAAATCCTGCTTTCACTCGTGGACCTCAAAGTTCACGATTCTCGGGGTGAAAGTGTCAAGCCAAGCTTTTGGGCTTTAGGCCTAGCTACCTCACGGTGGGCTGGAGACACTGAACAGATGATTCCCATAAAGCTAATGTGGAAAATATAAGATCCTGTGTGATTTTTAACACCCTCGTAATTATGCTAATGCCCCCCCCTCCCCCCGGTAGCCATGGTAGCCATTTTAAGACCTCTTCATCTTTAATCAGTAATCGTCAGCTGGTAAAACAGGATCTAGAGGGCAGGGCTCACAAAACCCCGCTGAGAGCTATCCAGTCTGGATGCTGAGCTTTTTGATGATGGACATGTAAACAAATACACAAACACGTACATGTAGATTTGTGGTCAGGAACAAGAAAGTGGTTAAGGAAAGGAAAGCAGAAACTTACAAATTTTCTGTTCCTGCTGGTAAAGCAATTAACTGGCCCTAGTGATGTATCCAGCTGTATAAATAGTTGAAAATTTGCTTTGGATATTTGCCCTTTAAACTTAGTAACAATAACGATAATGATAATGCACTCCTTGTTATAAGGACTTTCTTCCACAGTCCAAAGCAGGCAAGGAGCCACCTAGTAAAATAACAAGTTTGAACCTCCCCGAGGTTCAGCCCCCAGTTGGCGAAATCTACAGAAGAGGACCTATCATTAGGGTTGCCAGACAAAATTTAAATCTGGCTCTGGGTTTAATCCAAAGACATGCAAGTGGGCTAATTAGGGTCTCTAAAGCGGTGTTTGCCTGCCCGGGCCTCACAAACCCATAGTTGGTGCATGTTTTTGCTCCCTCCCAGTTCCCAGCCTGGCAGTTCACATTTTTGCTCCCTCCCAGCTCCTGGTAGGAAGCAAAAACGTGGACTTGTCTGGGGGTACCAGAGGACCGGGTTGGGAAACACTGATGTCCACAGAGAGTGAGTGTCTGCATGTACGTGTCCTGTGATGAACTGCCATCAAATCCAGGGACAGGCTTGAGGATTCCCCTCGTGACCCTGATCAGGATAAGCAGTTAAAACATAGATGGATATTAGTAATAGTGCAAGGCAAACCTGGAGCTTATCCTGAAAGAGGCACAAGGTAGGGAAGCCCACTGGAAGCATATGCAAACTCTCCCACACAGAGTTAGGTCAGAAATTAAGCCTGCAGTCCTGGATGTGTGAAACCTGCATGAATGAATGAATGATCCCCACATTCATTCCCCCTCATTCATTCATTCATGCATAATTCATTCATGGATAATGATGAGAAGAAGATTCTCTACATAATTAATTGTTGCAGTAGCAGAGTAGTCAGGGTTATTTGTGGTCAATGACGACAGAAGGTTGTGAAACTCAAAGATGAGAACACAGAGTTCAGCTGAATAATCCCACCTGCGTTTCCAGCTGTGAAGGCAGCAATAAATGGCAGGATGATTCAGTGCTTTGCGCCTCTTAGTCTCCTACAGCTGCACCCCTTAAGGTGAACACATGAAGAGAGAGAGAGGGGGGGGGGAGAAGGAGGGAGCGAGGGAGGGAGAGAGAGTTAGAAACGCAGCACGAATAGAGGACTGAGAGGGATGAGAGGCAACGGGTTGTCTACCCGCCACGAGGAGCAGCCACAGCTCCACCCACACGCAGATCCTAGGTGGATTCCGCCCAATGACTGATTAGCCCGCCTACATGGGTTCATGCAAGCGACTGCGAGGCTGCCAATCAGCTGCTCCTGGGCCACGATTGGCTGGAGTGCTGCAGCTGTCACAGTCCAATTGGCTTCCCCCTTTAAAAAACATGCAGCGGTGGCTCCTGTGCGTATCGTCTCTTCACACAGCACCCAAGCTGGGAAGCAAAGGTCGTTTCCCCACTAAGCCTTTATTTCCTTTCATTTCAATGTTTATGTACATTTTTAGCTGGGTGGACCTCTGAGGGAGGTGAGGAATGGAGCAGTGATTCGAGTCAGAAGCCTGTTTTCTGCTGGGTGTCAGCAGGGTGCCCAGGCGAGGCGGCAGATTTACGCCCAGCCGGTGTCTTCGCGCGCAACCAGCGCCCGTGCCATTTTCCGTCGGCAGGGGGCGCTTTGTGGAGCGGCCGCCCTCCCCCCCCACTCCCGCTCTCCATGGTACCTCGACCCAGCCTCCGGGTTCCCCTCCCCGTCACGTGACTGCATAAGAAAGCCGCCATGTGCCTGTAGGAGGTGAAGCCTTCAGCGAGGCTGGGCGGGAGAGGAGGAGTGGCAGAGAATGCCGCGCGCGCTCAGCCCCCCATAAATGCACGCCAATCTGCATTCGCCGCTGGTCATGGGGACTGTCAACTCTTCCTTTTCAGCGTCTCCACGGCAACGGTCGGGTTCATCCTGGTCATTGACCGGCGGCTGGACAAATGGACATCCGTGAAGGCGACCCTGCTGAGGATCGCGGTGAGCTTCAGCCCTGCGTGTGTTCATGCATGCGTGTGTGTGTGTGTGTGTGTTTGTATGTGCGTGTGAGTGTACATTTGTGTGTGTGTATGAATATGTGTGCATTTGACTTATGTTTTATTTTGAGTGTAAATATGAATGTGTGTGTCAATGTAACAAATATGTCCATTTGTCCAAAATGTTCAAAATGCATATGTGACAGTGCGAGTGTGTGTATGGAGGCGTGCACGCCACCTGACTCCTGGGATGGTGCCAAAAATTCACCAGCAGAAGTGTGTCCTGTGTTTTTATGACATTGTGCCTTGTGTGGTCATACAGCATGTGAACATTTGAGACTCAAGTGATTCACTGTTAATCTTCTGCTCAGTTGCATTCCAGAAGACACTCAAGTGCCAGTCTAGGGGTGAATATATATACCCACATATATACCCATATAAGTCTGTGCAGTAAGGGTGTGAATCCGCATATAAGTCATAGAGGTCTGGGTGCGTGTATATACAGCATGAGGCTGTTACGTCAGTGTGTGTGTGTAATATATATATATGTGTGTGTGTGTGTGTGTGTTGGTGTGTGTATACATACATTGGCTGGTGTGTTGCACACACGTGAGGCTGGCTCAGTGTTCTTTGGCCCTGTCTGCCTGCTCTCCTCTAGTTCAGTTCCTCCCCACAGTCATAAAAACAGGAAGTTTAGTTAGAATTTTATGTCTGTAAATAAGTGTGTTGGGTGGGGGGTCCCCAGCCATCAGTGGTGTGTAGCACCCCACGGTTGACTTCATCAGTAGCCTCTTGAGCGAGACCCTTAACCCAGACTGCTCCAGGGGCTGCTTGACCCTGCTTTGTCAGTTGTGTGCTGCTCTGGATCAAAGCATCTGCTAACTAAACGTAGCTGTTGTGGACTGCCTGGGACAGGCTCCAGGTCCCCCTGCACTCTTACACTGGGTGAGAGGCCTAAGATATGGGATGGATGCTTTTTAAATTGAATAAGGAGCAGGATTTTCCCTATTGTGCCCCAATGGGTCGAGCTGTAATCAGCTGGCCGAACATCCTACAAAGATCAGGGTTGCATTTGAGATCTGAGTGTATCCAACCTGGCCACTGAGTGCTCCCGTGCAGAGCTCCATTGTGTACCTCACAGTTTTGCTGCAGACATACACCATCCGGCCCCCTCCCAACTGCAATATGCTGCATCTACTGAAATGATGCAACGGGCTGCAGCAAGCCGAGGCTTTTTCCTCTAGTCGCCCGGAGTCCTTTTCTCCGTAAAAATGCGTGAGCCGAGATGATTTACGGAGCCATCTCTACATGGGGGGGGGGGGGGTAATTACCATCTTCTCTCCTTTTTTCCCCGGTCTGATCGACCTGAAGGACAGGGTCTCCAGCCTCATACATTGTGCTCCTTCTGCCGGTTCATGCTGTAATCTCGCTCCCCTCTCCTCTTTAACTCTCCGTGCTACTCGCTCATTGCTTCTCTGCCTTTGCCTTCCGTCTCCTTTTTTGCATTTTTTCTTTTTTGACTTATTTATTACTTGCTTGTTTGTAGAAATATGCAAGCCGCTGCAAAGCCGTTAATATCTCCGCTGCATTATGCGGGTACGGTTTCGACTAGCGTAAGTGATCCACAAACGCTTAAGCAAGTCCGATTTTCCTTGCCATACATTTTGGGTACACTGATCCAAGGATGCATTTATGGATGGATGGGTACCTTAAAGCAAAAAAACAACACATTAGCTAAAATGTACTAGTAATACATACTAAAACACCTACTAAATAAATGAAAAGATAAAGTGTAGATTTACTCGCGGTGTACGTCGCCTTTTTGCGTTAGCGCTTTCGTAAACTTTAAGTATATTTAAGGATTTTTTTGTTGTTGCTTAAATTCGGATTTACATAAATTGAGAGCTGCCTATGTGTGCAAGTAAATTTAATATATCACTAAAATCCGCATTATATCCACTATGAAATGTGTAAGTAATCTGAGCTTTTATTTATGTTTATTTGATTTATATTATTTGAATTCTGTATTTTTTTATCTTACTACACCGCATCACGCCTGCATGTAACTGAATGACAGTTAATTACTCTTTTCAATCGTAATTACTAGATAAACTGCATTCCTGTTGTGTTCTCGGGGACTGTCGTGCTGTGAAGCAGTGTTTTCAGTACCGCTGGTTTCCGGACAGCTCCGGATCCAATTCTCCAGCTGCCCAGAAACATTAGCATGTGGGGAGGATATCCAGGCTTTTTGCGATTCCGTTCTCAGCACGGCTCCTCGTGTCGCTCCGGACCGCGCAGCGTTTGCGCATCTTTGCGAGCCGCTGGATCCGGACAGCGTTTGCAAACACGCCGAGCAGCTTCTGCTGTGACCTGCGGGGAAGGTGATATAAAATTAGCATAGTGTCAGGAAACAATGTCCACAGCACATATTCTGCAGAGACGGGGAGAGGTTACGCCTGGGCAGATTGCAGCATGTGTCGGCATGACTGCATGGAGGGTGCGATTGCTAATTTTATCAACTCTGCTGGTTTATTTGATGAAGGCTGCAGTCCCAGTGGAGGGCAGAGTAGTGAATGGAGGCCTGGAATAATGACTCATTCTGTGTACATCTATTGCCTAATGTCTGTGTGATTGACTAAGGGATGTAGATAAGTGTTGTACTTCATTCCAAGCAAAAATGTGGACTGTCTGGCAGGGAGGTTAGAGGGAGCAAAAACATGGCCCGGCTGTGGGTCCCCGAGGACCGGATTGGGAAACACTCCCTTAGAATATTACAGCAGGATGTACTTAGCAATCTCTAAAGGGCAGTTTCCTAACAATCTAATCTTTCACCCTACAGAGAGAGGCATTTACATGGAGAATATTCAAGATAACTGTCAGTCTTTCTAGGGATGTGCTTTACAGAATTCTGAGCCCACATAATCTCAAGGAATAAAAAGAAAACACAAGACAAATGTCTATTAATCTTCATGACACTAAGATGAGAAAAATACTGAACAAGCTTCACCCCAATGAGAATATGTAAACATGAGATCTACATGAGCTGTGTGCAGGTGGAGCTGAGATCTACACCCGAACAAACTATAAGATTTACGGAACGATGTCCTTCGGAAATGCTAGACAAAAGTGGATATCTCTGGTCATAATGAACAGCACCATATTTGGCGAACAACCAAACTAAACAAACACCTTATAACAACCTTCAAACATCCAGGTAGAGAAGTAATAATTTGGATTGATTTTGTAGCTAAAGAATCTGGATATCTTGTCGTCACTGACTTGACCATGAACTAATTTTTATACAAGTATTCTTGAGGCAAATATGAGGCCATCTGTCCAACAGCTAATGCTTGACTAAAACTGGGTTATGCAGCAGGACAACGGTCATAAGTACACCAGCTAATCTGCAACTGAATGGCCGAAAAAGAATCAAGGTTTTAGAATGGCCGAGTCATAGCCAAGACCTCAATCCCAATGAGATGTTATGGTGAGATATACAGAAAGCTTTAGATTCTATTAAAATCACCCGAATTCAACTTCATTGTCAGTATAGTGTACACAAAGGATCTCACAACTATAGCAAATCCTCAACAAACATGACTAGTGAGGTCATTTTCTCGGTCACTACTCCTTCCGATTTTGTAGACATTTTATAAAAATCTATGAAAGAAATTCCCCAAAATCTTTTATTTTGTTTGCCTACTTGTGGTTAAGGTTAGTGCTGGGTAAGGGTTAAGGGTGTCATGATTGGGATTAGGGCTTTTCCTTTAGAAATGAACGGATGGTCCTCACTAAGATAGGAATACAAGTGTGTGTGTGTGTGTGTGTGTGCATGTAAATGTCACACTGTGAGAATCTACAACGATGATTGTCCAGTTTAAGCATACAGCAGACGCCCCATGAGAAATTAGCAAGCAATCTTCTCAAAATTAATTAAATAAGTGAACCATATCAAGCCTCAGAGAAGATGGTCTTGGTTGAGAAATTTATAACATCTATTCATGATTAAATTCATTAAAAAACCGTAACAGACCTATGCTTCACTCACTGCTGTTGCATTTTCAAGGATATTAGATAAAAATAAAATCCTCTTAAAAAGGTTAGAGAAAGCCATGTGCTACTCAGAAGTGAATCTGTAAAATGTCATATTCAGTGTGGGTACGCGGGTTCGAGGTTTTGAGGGCTGCGGAAACCACAAGCCTTCTTGCTGGCGAATAGCTTCAGGCACCAGCTCTCCGAGGGGGTTCTCAGAGGAACCAGAAAACCTTGCTCTGTCCTCAGGTTTTCATTACATAGCACATTTTAATCATGCTTTGAAGGACGACGAATTTGAGTTTTGCATTTACTATAGAAATTAAAAGAATTTAAAAAGCCGACTAATAAACTTACTCTTTGTTACTCGCGTGCAGGGTTTCCGTGATACCTGGTAATGGATTATTGTTCCTGAGGTGTTAATTATTATTCTGCACTGTGACTAAGTTGTCTAGGGAATTCAGGGTAGCGACCTTGAAATTTTCCATAGTGTGTGATTGTTGTGTGTTAGTGTCTGCTCTGCAAAGGTCTGGCATCCTATCAAGAGCATCCCCTGCCTCATGTCCTGTTTTACTGCAGTAGGCTTCAGGCTCTCCATAACCTGAATACTCATTTAAGCAGTTATGGAAGACAGATGAATGGATGCTGTCAGGTATGGATTCAACAACTTTAGTATTTAGGTTTGATGTGGTTAAAAATCCAAAATGTTTCTCTCTGCATGCTCTTGGAAGCTTACACACACACTGCAGTCAGTAACATTGAATGTGGTTCAGAATGAGTTCTGGACGGCTGGCCTGTACCTTCTTTTATAGTGCCTTCTAAATGGTGTTGCAATATTCAATTGCAGTAGACTAACATACTAGACTCATGAGTCTCCCAGGGATTTGGCCGATATTTCAGTCCATGTGTTAGAGAGCCTACATTTGATACCCTGTCTCTTTGGACACTAATTCTGTTTCTCTGCCATCGGCACGGCCTCCTGCCCTACCAGGACCGTTGTGTTCATGTCAGAAGCAGTGTTATGATTGTCTGTCTCAATTCGCTCCACAGAGCTCATTCCCAGGGAACCTAGAGGTGGTTCTGCTGTTGCGTCCCATAAACCTCCTCCATCGCACCTTCTCCGACCTTTATTTCAAGTTCAACAAGGATGACTTTAAAATGAAGGTGCCCGTAAGTGTCCCCTCTTAAACAATGGATTTTGCATTTTAAATATGAATCTCTTTAGGAATCTTTTAAGCTGTCTTCTAACTGTGAGCAAGGGGAGCTTCAGAGGCATGCACACATAGCACCTGGCCTTCTCACGTTGCTCCTTCGCAGGTGATCATGCTCAGTTCCGTGACTGAACTCCACAGCTTCATTGACAGGACTCAACTGACACAGGACCTGGGGGGAACCCAGGAGTATTGCCATGAAAAGTGGATTTCACACCGAACTGTAAGCCCTGCTCAAAATACTCAAAGCTCAATACAAGTTCAATCACAGAATGCACGAAATGCAGTGAATGCATGTGCATTTTGTTATTTTTTATGCTACTGCTTTGGGATCCCTGGAAGCTGGTGTATTTTGTTTAGTTTTAT